>JACEOJ010000138.1:397708-816080 GCA_013761285.1 Campoletis sonorensis
TCTCTCTCTCTCTCTCTCTCTCTCTCTCTCTCTCTCTCTCTCTCTCTTTTTTTCTCTTTCTTCACTTCAGTAGACTCGATATTTTCTCTATTATTCTTTCAACGTTCTGGACTCGGCCGATACATCTAACAACCCTCTAGGCTACATTCGTTTGCTCCTGTGCCCACTAGCACCAACTTTTATTTTCGGAGACACACACGGCTAAGTTTGAAAAAAAAATACAAAGGTATATAGATGCAGGGTTTTCTTATATTCTTGACCTCTTCGAAATTCTAAAAAACGATAAAGTTCAACATTTCGACAGGTAATTTTTTGTTTTATTCAAAGGAAACTGTTTTCTCGTGTTTATAGAAATGAAAAAATGTTATAATTTTTGTTGACAGAGTGACAGTGTATTTATGTTTATTCCATAGTTGAAAAAATATCCTGGATTTTGAGCTACGAAACAACCAGTGTCGGGATTATGCAGCTTCGATCGATCCAAGTACTTTGGACCTGTACTACGACGAGGGCGAACCATAGCTCAGTTCATTCCCCGTCCCATTGGATTACCCGCGAGGCTTTAAACTTTTCTCCTCGACTAGATAGCACGGCGAACGAGAAGAATAAAAATAATTTCAAACAAAAAAAAAAAAAAAAGAAATTAAAGTACCGGGCGTTGAATGAGAAAAAAGTTATGGAAATTGGGCCGAAGAGGCGGTAACTTTATCCACTGAATTCGAGTCTCTATTCGAGCTCGTTCCAACGAAAAAGATGTTTAATTATTGATTATGCATTACTGTCAAAATTAATCAGCACCGAAAGTGTTTTTGAAAACAAAATTGACAGGAAATGGTAAAAAAATCGTTTGGGAACCTGTCTGCAACGATGATTGAAGTAAATAAGCATTGTGTCACGGTAAATGATCTGTCAAAACCCTTCCGAAACTGCAATCTACTCGAACACGAGGTTCCAAAGGATACTACAAATAAAAATGGTCCCATACTCGAAATATAATAGTGAAATAGATGATGAAGTATAATCGGCTTGTCTGTGGACGTTGACAGAGTTGGGATCGTCGAAATAACCCCTTTTCGGTAGATTGCCTTAATGGGTTAGTCCGCCATGAGCCCTAAAAGCGTTTAGAACCAATTAAGCACGCTCTCGTAGTCGTCTTCGTCATTTGCGTTCAAGGTAGCTTACGATTATCCTCTCTGACAGACTTTTTCTCCCTCTTTTCATCTGCGTTCTCTCTTCATCTTTCGTCCACCCCTATATTCAGCCCTCTTCTCCTTTCTTCCCCTGTTCTCTCTGTCTCTCTCTATCTCTCTCTCGCTCTCTCTCTCTTTCTACTTGTGTTGTCAGTTACGTCTCTGTTGCCCCATTCAGCTTTGTTCCTCGGTGCACGTAACGAACGGTGCTTGCTGGTTAACACGCGTTGAGCACTCGTGGAAAACTTTGCCAAGTGCTTCCACCAACATCCACGATCTCATACCCCTCGTTCCCCTCCAATTCCAACCCCGTTGGTTGTGAAAAGAAGACGACTCGTGCTCCCAGTCACACTCAAACCACAAACATTTACCTCATACTCTGTTTTACAATTTTCCTTTTAAACCTTTCTTCTCATTCGGTTATTTTTTCATTGTCAAACTGTTATTTTTTGCAACCCTTGTCACCCGCAGATGTTTTTTTTTCAATCTGCACTTCGTACATTTTTTCCTTGGAAATGAATTAACGGAATCTTGGCATTTCATTTCAGTGAAATCCTATTTTCAAATGAGAATAACACCTCAGCGCTTATTCAAAATAGATCAAGGTCGAAATTCTGGTGAAATTGATTTTTCTATTTTGTTCCTTTAAAATATTCAGATCCTAGCAAGCTGGACATTGAATAAATTGGGGTTAAGAAACGATCGTGACGTTTCGATTCGTAAAAGTGTCTGGATTTCACAAATCTGTATTCATCGTATGAGAGTTTTCGTAGATACTTCTCCGAACCGTTTGGTACAGAATCGAGAGAAACTGACGACGGGACCCTGGCACTGGTAAAGGCCACGTATCGCTCGAGGCGGTGCATATCGAGTAAGCTTTCGACCAGCTGAAGGTAACTAAATAAATAGAGATATAGCTATTTCATAAAGGTAAACACAGGTCGTTTCATGCTGAATCGACAGCAACACGAGCTTAAGCTTCACACCAAATTTCAAGCCACCATGATCTCGATGATTGCAGAAAACCACGTGTCCTGTCCCAACGGTTGCCGATAACGAAAAAGTGCTCAGGACCAATCTCATAGAGAATGAAATTTCCTACAAAAAAGTCCCTAACGACGATTTTCTATCTTCAGCAGTTGAGATTCGAGAAGGAATTAAAAAACACTTGGAAACAGATTAACTTACACAGAATTCTTGAAAGCCACATTGATTTTTAAGTCATTCTGAGGACTAAACTACCAGAGATAGAGGATTGTCTTTAAGTAATTTTTTTTAGGAAATTGTATACCTTACAAAATTGGTTTCATCTACTTTTTCTGTATCTCCAACCATTTTGACAGCATTTGCGATTGAAGTGAAAAATGTGTGACTCATCAGAAATCGTTTTGATCGAAAAATACTTGTAGAATTTATTTCTTTGAATTCGGTCCTGATGTTAAGCTTCCGAGGATGAAGCTCGATCATGAGACACCCTGTGGACCACTTACATTTGTATAGTTCTGTGTGTTTGTAAGTGTCCATCGACGTGTATCCATGTATTTCTGTATACCGACATATTCGTTGTCGTTGAATAAGTGGGGAAAGCTCTGGTGTAAGGTAATAGCATTGCCACACGCCCCTTTGACCCGGAAATTCGATTACTTTGTAGCACATCCGCCGGCTGTACTCTAGACTTGAGTGTTTAAGTGAACGCGCCCTGACTCGAGTGTCTCCGCCGGCGGCTCTCTGCCCATTTCTCCACCTCGCTTGTCCATGATGTACCAAGACGCTCAAGACTATCTTCCCCTCTCTCTTTCTCTATCAGAAAGGCCTCGCGATAACGTTGGTCCGTGCATGATAAAGTTCCCATTTAGCGTTGAGCTTTTAACTTACAGTAGAAATTCTATAATAAAATTGCAAAACTATCACTGCCGTCTCTGCTGAGATCCGATCTTTTCTTCATCCCATTTGTCTTTGAGCCTGCGTGTGCCATTCTATTGGTTCAGCGATGTCCAATTGTTATCGTCGTGGGATTTTTGATACTTTGTCCCTTTTTTTTGAAGTAAACAATGTTTGAGATGGAAACATGTTGGAATTTTTGACACTTCGAATACTGACCTTTAACCCTGTCGGTCATAAATTTTTCCGTACGTGTAGTACTCCGAGACTTTTTGCGTTCATTCACTACGAATGTGATCTCGAGATTTGTAAATTCAAAACGAATTTTCATTTTTTTAAACAAAAACCAGTGTACGAAAAATTGTTAAAAAATTCTGTAATATTTTTTGGAGTTTACCGAGTTTCTGAAAAAATTGCCATTCCAATTTTCGAAGTAGTTTAGTAGAAATTTAATTTCGGTTGACTTAAGTCTCACTATGGCTTAAAGTATTAATTTTTGGCTTTAATAATGAAAATGGATTTTCGTTAGTGCTTCAGAAGATTATAGAACAACATTAATGAAGGAGATTGCAACAAAGGATTAAATGGAAAATCAATACAGAGACGACAACATAAGATTCACGATGGTTCAAGGATTTGTCAAAACCCGAAAATGTTCAACCACTGTATTGTGAATATTTTCTCATGTAAACAATATGAAATATTATTGCTTCATTTTTAGACAGCAGTGTTTTGAATAGATCCGAAAAAATTGGAAATTTTACGAACCACGATTCGGGATATATTCGCATTTTAGACGAGGGTTATTTAAAAAAAAAATATTTTTCTATTATTATATAGATATTTTTATTCGGTTCAGATAACACGGCGTGGCACACAAATGTGGAATGTTTACGCTCGGATCGATGCGATATGCACTCGTTGTGTACGACCCGTGAATTTTTCAATGAAAATTTGACGACAGGACTTTCATATATACAGGCACGTTGTTTGGTTTCACTGGGAATGCACGTGAATTTTGCACTTGGAGTGTTCAGCGTGTCCGATATCAAAATTCTCATTTTTATACGTTTTTTTTCTTCATCTCTTCCATTGTAACATATAAAAAAAATCAAATAGAATTGTAAATTTTTACATATGGATACACATCTCAAATTTTCTCCGAAAACTTATTCAGTTCGAAATAAAATGAAATATTGTTTGTCTGACAAGAAATTTTAGTTTGAAAAAAGCTCCTACAATAAAATCATAGAACCCTTAATGAATTTAATTCTATTTGAGATACTTTTTTTTTTTCAATTGGACAGTCAAATCGAGGTCTGACTTTCCAAAACGAAGTATTGGGACAAATAGACAAACTACCAGACTAGAAATTCTGGCTGAACGAGATCAAAGAGCTGATTTGATGCGATGAAAAAAAAATTCTTCCCACTTCACTTCGTATTCCTCTGCTCTCTAAAATCCTTGAACCTTGTGTAAATATTCATTTGATTAATTCGTCAATATTGTGCCTAATCGATGAAATCATTGAAAATATATGAAAAAATAATCTATAACGAACACAATTGATATAAGAAAAAATATTAATAAAATAATAGTAAAAAAATGAATAATAATAATAAGAATAAAATAAATAAAATGTTAGCAAAGGATAATGAAGTATGTGTAGAAAAGCTGCTTGGTTGAGTAGCAGATTCCTTAACGTTTCTCTGGTATAACACACCAGATCACGTTGCTCTTCTTCCTACTTCTCTCGTTTCTTGCCTCCTCAGGCGTTTTACCCGACAAATATTTGAAATTATATCGAGGAATAAACTGGTTATTTTTACCTCTATTTCAACGGTGAAAAACCTGTGCCAAGCCATACAACCCTGCGGGCTTCACGGTTTCGTTGCCGCTTGCCGGTAAAATGGGAAAAACACGGAAAGAGCCAAGCCAAATGTACCGCCATTTTCAACCGTTTCGATTGCTTATTTATTGACGTGAAAAATTTGTTAGTTTGCTGACATAAAAAATATTGAAGAAATGTATAAAAGTTTAATCAATTTCTCCATTACAGTGATAACACAAAAATGTGATAACACAAAAATTTCTAAACTCATCGACAAAGAAAAAATCTCGAAAAAATCGATTTTTAATATTCCTTAATTCTTTTTTTTTTTAACGATCATTGATAATTATTCGGAAATGGAGTATTAGGGTGGCCGCACACCAGAGTGAATAAAATACTTTTCACTAATATAAAACCAAGACGTGAATGGATTTCTATAATCTTAAGCGCGAAGGAAAGAAATAATTATTTCGTCCACGAGTTTCCTTATCCTCACGACCATCGTCCTCATCTCTGTCTCCTCGTTCGAGCTCTATATCTTTCTCGTTGTTCTTTCTTTGCTCCGTCTCTCCATTCTCACGACGTGCCTTATCCGGGACGTGAGCCTGACACATTTCCCAAGAGGTTTTTATCTCGGGCTTGAGCGAGCTTTTATTATTTCATCGATTGGTCCTTGTCGCAATTTATTTACTTTTTATTTAATTAATAATTAGCTTTCTGTGGGTTTCATCATTTGCTGTTTGTCAGTATCACGATTAAAAAAAAAAAGTTAACAAGATATGCACCGAAAACCAAAAAACTTCCAAATGGACATCAACGTTACGAAAAACTAAAAAAAAATCCTTGGTGCATGTTATGATTCTTTTAAATTTTAGTTGTAGGTCATCTCCTCGACTATTCGTGGAAAAAAAAAAAAAAATCGTCGTAAATGCAGTTTTATTTTGTTTCCATGAAAATGTACATTCTGTGAAAAGTTAAATGCCTTCCTTTGTTTATATTCTGTTACAGTAATGATTCAATTTTAATTCTCTCTGAGTAACCTAGAAAAAATCCATCGCAGAAAGGCATCGAAAAAGGGTTGATAAATATTATGTGAAAATGATGTTCTTTTTGTTTAGTGTTAATTCAGGATCAAACGCACATTTTCTGATTAAATTAATTTATCATGTAACGTTCGACAGTTTGTTGGTTAAATTTATCGAATTTTGAAGTATCGAAAAATTGCATAAGTTACAATATTATTTCACCGAACAGATTGGGCAAAGAATTGATCAGTCACGTTCTAATTAGCGAGTGCTTTCGATTGTTTTCTCGTTGCAGATACGTATCCAGATTACCATCAATATCAAAATTTTCGATTGTGCACACTAATTACATTTGCTTATTAATGGAGAAAAATCGAGTTAATGAAATTGTAGAACTGATTATCAGGATTGAACAGAAACACTCGGAACGTGTACTTTTTACGTTCGTTGTTAAAATACAAATAAACGACAAATGTTCATTCATATTAAAAATACGGCCAGATTATTATTTTTCATTGTATCCACTCTTTTCCAATACACCATTGAATCGAATGCGAACGAGATCCAAGGAAACCTGTAAAAAATATATCTTTTGTTCTCAAAAGAACAAAAGAATATTTGTTCATTGTGTGCTAATTAGTTTTTCTGTTCAAACATAAAGAAACACCATTATTATTTTACGAAAAAATAAAAATCGACAAAACTTTTATTCAAAAATATCGATGAATATTTTCTCTTGATATTCCGGAGTATCCATTTATTTACACATAAAAAAATATTCCCCTCATAAAGTTATTTCTCGTTCTCTCCTTTCTTTCTACCCTTTTTTCTTTCGTTTTTTGTTTCTTAGCTCGTTTTTCTCCATCTCTGGTAGTTTGGTAATTTGTCAAATAAAATATGAAGGTGGATGCGTGTACGAGGGTGGCTGAGGGACAAAAAAACCAGTCCCAAAGTTCTGGAAGAAGGATCGAAACGGAGAAAAGGAGAGATACAAGGCATAACGTAATTTCACAGAGTATATTTGTGGCGTTGTTAGCGTGATGATATATTTTTTGATTTATTGTACGTGGGTAAAGAGATCACAATATTCCGTGTTTGTGATCATTTGAAAAATTTATTAGCAGGAATATATCGTGAGAAATGAACGAGGTCAATTCGGGGTTTAGGTGTACGACTAATTGTTGCAATATATGGTTCAAAGGCGAACATTAAAAATGGGTCAGTATCGTGACAGAAAATTAGCATCGTGTCGTAATTCATATAATTTTGCTGGTTTAATATTGCACACGTATAAAATGGATGAATAACGGATATAACACCTGCACAGGCTCTCATACGACTCCGATTAAAATCTCGTTTCCGATTACAATATGATGCAGCACATCGAGCCTTTCTCATCATTTCCGGTGTTCTCCATTCACTCGATCGTTTTTCTCTCGTTCCTAAAAATTCCAAAATCACTTGATCTATTTGTTTCTGTTTCAACTGATTTGCTTGGAATCAAATTACAATTTCGTGCATGAATTATTTACAATTGTTTCGATAAATAATGAGAATTTAAAGGATTATTAAAATGATGAGATTTTACAACGAATCATTAATTAATCGAACGAGTGCTCAAATTACATTTTTTTTAAATATTTCATTTTTATGTACTTCACGAACATGGCATATTTGTTGAATAGTATTTTCAATAAACTTGTTTTTTCGAGGTGAAAAATTCTTGTTCCCCCAAGGGCAAACTTATTTGGGTGGATTCATAGGATCACGTTCGATGGGAAAAGGGCTTTTTTTTCAAGGATATGGAATATACATAAATATTATAATATTTGGTGATAGAACGGGACATTGAGTGTAAAGAATGTCACGCGTTTAACTCACAAAGTATGAGGATAAAAGAGAGGTATTTGTGAAAGAGAGATGAGGAATTTCGCGAAGCTATTCACTTTATTTTCTCTCACTCTCTCCTTTTCGTTATTTCTCTCTTTTCGTGCTGCTTTGCTAGAGGGTAAAATCGTAATTGTCTACCGTAGGTTCCAACGAAAAGTAAGAGTGAGGAGAAAGGCAAGGAAAGAGATGAAGAGGAAAAAGGGCGTCGGGGGAGAAAGGGTAGAAAGAGGAACGAAACGAAGAGAACTGACTATGGCAAACCCTTGAATCGATATTTTATGCTAGCTCTGCACTACGCCACTACGAGAAGTCTCCTCTGTGTGTGCTATATATATTTATCTAATGTTACGAACGAGCCATCTGACACTATGCTCAACCCTCAACCTCTTTTCTCACACCCTCCAACCCATCTTCGTTTTCTTCTTCTTCTTCTTCTTCTTCTTCCATCCTCCGTCTATACGTGCAGCGCTATCTATCGGCACAAATATCGTCCACTCTTGCAAAACCTCACTAGCGCTCGCACGAATTTACTGTTTTGTCTGCCTGTTCAAGGATATCAGATGAATTATCACTTCCAAAACCCAATTGCTCGATCGTTTCGCACTATTTTGTGGCTGCCACCGTTTCAATCCTTTTTTCTTTGCAGTTTTGCGATTATTAAACTACCATTTCAACAACAAACACACGGATTTTTGTTCCACATGGTCCTCTGGGAGATTCATAGATTAAAAAAAAAAATGTACAGTCAGTCTTTGTTGATTGCACAAACACGACACTTCATTAACAATCGAATTTTGTTTTTTTTTCTCATGAAAAACTTTATATTTCACATCGAACCACCATGAATATTCGAATGGCCATTTTTCCACACACTCAATACACTTGGAAGAATTTTGCAGAATTTTTCCAAAATTTTTCGGCCGATGGTTTTTGTTATAAAAAATATAGAAACGATTGATTTGGAAGTTCGAGTTGAGTTTCGTAATTAGTGACTCTGAAAACTTCTGAATATTCTATTTTAAGTTTACCAAAAACCAAAAATACATGGTTCGAGGTTTAAAGACAATCGATAAACATTATAAACAACTGTAGACATAAATTCAAGAATCCACACACGTTAAGCATTAAATCAGCTGGTTCGTGTACATTTGAGTTAATTTTTTTTCTTGAATCTTATTACGTAGCAAGGACCTTATAATTTAGTGGATGCAAATATTAAATTGGATGAAAGTTAGTGAACTTTTTGATGTAGTAATACAGACCAGATTTTCAAGACTAGTTTGTATGAAGACTGATTAAGTTCATAATTGGACATTGAAACAAAAAGCGAGACGTTTATCTCCAGAGCATGAAAGAGAGTAAAATTCGATAACACAATATTTTATTTTCAAGTTGGATTGAAATAATATTCCATAAACAATTTAATCACAATTGGTTTCTCTGTTTTTCAGGTCGCAGGAGCCCGAAGGTTGAGATTTGCAAAGGTAAGGGAAACGAGAAGTTTAAATAAGGAATAAGAAATAAATAAAAGGATTACTTCGCTTGTTGTCACTCAGGCGAAGAAAAGTTTTCTTTTCTTTTCACCGAGAGAGGAAAAAAATGGCTTTTTCTTTCATCGGGTTTCTCCAATGTACGGTATATATTTTGTGTTGTCTTATCACAATTTCCACTATTTCTCGTTTTATTGTCACCGCTCTGTAATCCGTCATTCTTTTCATGTTACAAATATATATAAATATATACATATATATTTTATAAATAAAATAAACAAGAGATACGTTGGACAAATTTATTATTTTATTTTACTATACAATCGTCAGCCTAGCATTTCCTTCAATTTTCCTCCCAGAGGTTGTTCCAATTATCGTGGATTTCACAATATAAAGCAAGATATATATATATATATCTACATAATTATAAATTGCAAGGAGTAAGGACAAGCGAATTGTGTCCTTCTCTCTGTCCTGCTATTCAGCTATCTTCCCAGGTCGCAAAGCATCGCTTGTTGACGTTTCCCCAAGCTTTACCTCTCTCAGCATAGCCGCAGTGTTCGTCTATATCCGCGGCCATAAAGTTGAGAATCTATATTGTTCGGTAGCTGTCCTGCCTTGATCCGCGCTAAGTGTTTTGTCCCATAATTAGAAGCTGGGGACATTCATGGGTAGCTGAGCGTTTGTCGTTGATCTATATCTATAGATATTTATATGAATTGTACAGTAGCTGTGAAGGTAAACAGGAAGAAGAATTGAAAGTTGGATATTCCAAGTAGAGGAACGAGACGAAGGGCTCTGATGAGATGGCAATTGAAAATGTTGCCATGTATTATCCCGATTATCTGTTGGGTCTGTTGGAATTCCAAAACAAAGTCACCTGCCGTCGTGGCTCAGGAAGGTACAAAAATGGGATGAATTTATCGAAGGAATGAAAAGAAAAACTGATTGGAATGAAACAGAAGAACTTGTTTATTTACTTCCTTTGTATTTATCCACAAACGATAGAAAAGAAGGAAAGAGAAAGGAAGGAAAAAGAAGGAATGGATGGAGAGACAGACTGGGACGGATTTGGAGCATCGGTGATGGTTCGTGATAGAGATATGGTTGGAGGTTGATGTAGACTAGGTTGGCCGTTGGTGGCACACCGGAAACGACAGTGTGATGGCTACGACAGGACGAAGCTAGTGTGGGACGGTAGCATTACCATTGGTTGACGTTTAACCGGAGCTAGCAGGACTCACCCGTTCGTCTGGTCATTCCGATACATTTATATACCTATATACAAAGTGTCTAGAAATCGTCGCTTCAAATTAAGCGGATATAATGGCCTACCGATGCTCTAGAAAAAAGTTCTTAGCCATTTTTTACTGCGATGCAGGGTTTGGCAGATATTGAATTATTTATGAAGGTCAATAATCGGCTGGGCAGCGAAAGTGGGAAGTGGGGAAGTGCGCTGCTTCCTTATAATCGCAGCCGATAGATTCCAGCACAATTCTCTTCGATTTAACGACCTCGTATCTCTAAAATCATCTCCTCGATTGGCTGCTTTTAATTGCTTCACATTTCGGCAATAATTCATCGCAAAAAGGAATCCCGAAGAACTTTTATCCTCAGAATAACTTAATCGAGGTTGGTTTTTCAAGTTTGTAACTCAACTTTTGTCACAGCTTGTAGGCATCGATATGTATATACCTGGACAATAGAAACAGGTAGAGATGCAACGAAAGTGGGAGTGAGTCGACTGGATTCTCGTTTCTATATGCCATACTGTGTGGTTCCGCCCTTAGCGTGTCGCTGCGTCAGCGTTACACCCTCGCCCGTCAACCGAACCAACTTCCTCGTTCATGCTCATGTAATCCGGTCTCCGAACGATTTACTGCTAAATAATATCTAAACAGAACGGTCCCACAGAGCATCAGCCTGTATAAACGTGGCCAGTTTGCTCGACACACCAACAGTAGTGTATCCAACATTTCGCCATTATTTTGCATTGGGAGTAATCACAAAGAGTTTAGATGTGGATTTATTATTTTTTAATTCTGGAATATTCGTCCTAATTATGTTAATTTTGAATGACGATCAACAAAATTATAAAATCTTCAGTAGTTCGGTTTTAATTGGAACAAGAAATGATTTTTTCTCGAAACGTGACCTTATTGCCTTCGTTTGGGATTGAAATCCAAATCTTTACTGCCATCAATCAATTCACATCACTACAGAATTTTCTGAGCGATATTTTTTTTTTTCCAAGGCCTTCTATTTTGATATATCAAAGTCATGGTGATTAATCAACGTGATCGTCTCCTCGATCACGTAATGATCAGAGTTCGAGTATTAGTTAGTAGAAAAAAAAATGGAAGAAAATCGAAAAACGATCTAGGCACGAGGGCGACAATAAAGGAAACATGAAATTTCAGGCTCGTGAGCATTACAACATCGACTTTCGACTCGCACTGTACCGGAAGTCTGTTTTGATCGTTAGTACTAATGGCACTTGAGGTTAACGAAGATTATATCGATAAAGGTCATTATGAAGAACCAAAAACGTATGACCCACTTGTGCACGACACAAACACCGAGAGATAATAGCATAATGGAAATCATCATTATCCTCTATTTTTTCATTTATCAAACTTCGAATGACGACACTATGAAAATGTTGATCTTACAATTGAAGAAACTTTGGCATACACTAAAACTAATGGAGTCAGTAATGAGAAAAGCCATTTTTTAGACATTAATCCTGCCAATAAAGAGAAAAAAAAAAATAACGTCTGTTTTCAATGAAAAATGATCTTTAATAGCTTCACAAATAGGGAACCACTCCCAACCATTCGAAAGCTCACGTTCCCTTTAATATTAACCAACGAAGTCATCCTCTTGATTGAGCATTGTGATTATTAGTTTTGACAGTTGTTGCACAATCGAATGGGTAAATTTCAAGGGATGGCGGCGGATGTTACAGCCCTCATATTTGACCTAGAAATGTATGTCAGGTTTGAGCGGTTAGCTCTGATCCATGTATCAAGGATTCTCCCTCGTCTACTTTAACATCGTTAGTCGATCAGAGACCAGTTGTGTCTGCATTACTCCTTTGCGGTTAATATCCTCTCGCTTAGTCTAGCGAGATCTCTCTCTCTCTCTTTCGTTCTCTCGATGTCTTTGGTGCCTCAATCACTTGCAGAACTCCTTCACAACATCGAAATATTCCCGGATGAGCCTTTAGTCACTTACGAATATATACACATACCTCCGCAAAAGGAACCGACCTCCTCCAACATTTCTCCTCCTTTTCGGGCCTGCTTCTTCATAACCCCATCGACCCTTCAAGAATATTCATATACGTAGAATATTATAGAATTTCTCAATTATAAACGGTGTATTCTCGGTGACCCAATTTCATTTCGGAACCCCTTTTCAAAGTAGGTCATAAATAATGAGGTAAAATTAGGCCTTGGGATTGTTCGGTGGCTCAAATTAATTTCATTCTCTTACAATTCATTGGTTTTTTATTTTTCAAAACAGACGTGACTGTTTTATTTTCAACGTAAACCATTTGTTCCGGATTAAATATCAGAAGGTTTTGTTTTATTTAGTTAACGACTCGAAAAATGGCGATAAATTTATTTTCGGTATTTATTGCGTTCATAGAACATCGTAAAGATTTCTATTCAAGGAATATCTATATGTGCATGCATATATATTATGTATTTACGATCCATGTACAAGGGTAACACGATTCCCACAGCGAAGTCCCATCAATCGATACTGTTTGATCGGTTCGAATTTCTCCAAGTCTCCGATATGTCTTGATCGGGTGAAACGCACTTGGGACGTTCCTGAGTTCTGCTACGAGAAGCCAATAAATTGTCGTTTGAGATTATCACCTGAGGAGCTGTGTCAAGGTATTGCAAGTTGTAATCTTTTAGACAAAAATGAAATTCCACCCCAGGTGTCGAAGGACATTAAAGTAATAAATTAAAAAATAATATCCAGTGCGAAATTTATTGAAAATTAAAAATTGAACGATTTAATATCTATTCCAAAAATCCTACTCCTGGATATTTTCAATTTGTTTTCTCGTGCTCCATCGTAATGCCGATCCCATAAAAGGTTTCCAACAACATATCTTTTTTGCACCTACAACGAAGAATAAAATAGAAAGCATGCAATTTCCATACGAAAAATCCACCGTCGATCCTCTATTTTTATCGTTGGTTACGCAAGTGTATCTCGATCCTTTAGATAGTACGATTTCTCCACTTTCATTCCATTTCAAATAAAGTATCCGTGTTTTATCTTTCCCTGCTATCTGTTGGCTGACTCTTCCGGGCTACGTTCCATTTCTGTCTCGTTCACTACGCTTTGACCATCTCATGTACATATATATAAATATATATATATATATATAGAATCACTTCACTTCTGTCCACTTTCCTCGGCAGAGCACTCCACTTACAACCCTCCCCTGCTTTAGTCCCAATCGTCGTCTGCGAGTTCCTCGTCGACATGTACTCCGGATCCATGTACTACGTATACGTACATGATTCAAATAAGTCCAATAAATATATATGTACATTTAATTTGTGTATATTTTCTCTTCATATACATGTGCAACAAAGTAAGACTCGAAGTACATATGTATTTATCATGTACATCGACAGTTCGATAACACCGATGCTGTACATTTTGCAATACGTATTTCCACCGGGTTTGCTCGCATGACCACCAACGCTCTTTCAAAAGGAAATCGTTAGACCCACTCGAGCACGTCGTACTTTTCGATGCTGAATTTCCTCTCTCGAAATATTATCTTCCCATATTAACCTTCCCTTTACACACTCAGTCCTTTTTTGACTCCATTTTTTGGCATCAATTTTGTTTTTTTGTCGCCAAAATATTTTCAAAGATTCGTCAACACACTTTCTTACCAGAATTAACGAGATTTTTTCGAATTTGGGCCCAATTCACTGGCTCAAATAAATACCAAACAACTATTATTTAATAACGTCTCTGTTCGTTTGCTTTATTTTCGAAAATTCTTATCATGTTTGTAACCAAAATTATGAGGAAGATCCTTTCTGCACAATCGAAAAAAATACGTTCGTGTCAAGTTATGAACTTATGGGTGCACAGATCGGTAAACTTTGGTATCATTTTTTCCAAAACTTTTTTTGAGTCGTAGGGGTATTTGAGGCTTTCCAGGTTGAACAGACGTTTCCGGTGTCCTTGACATGTGGAATTCCCCTGGGAATTTTATGTTCAGGCTTCAGATCCTGGTCAAAGAGAAAAGTTGAATCCTTTCTTTCAGGTTTTTCTTGGGATTCGGTCTCTGTTATTAAAATATGGATTTTTTACGGTGTTTTGAACATTGTCAAATTTTGAATTCTCGATCTTTCACTATACGTAAATACTGAAAAAAGTTGGAACCGATTTCGATGGATTTAAAATAATGTTATCGTTTTATATGAACATAAAAATGTTATACACATAACGATTATTAATAGTAGATAAAAATGAATAAATTCCATGATCATTTCTACTTCTTTCATTCGTCCAAATGTATATTTACTGTTCCAGAATATATCAATATTTGTAGAATCACAAATTTGTATGATAAACTTTTCCATGAACGTAGCGAACTACTAACGAGGTCAATAGAACCTATTGACGTATCCATCGATCATTTATAGGGACGTAAAACACGGAGGTACGTCAAGAAATACAGTAATCCATTTTTTTTTCTTTCCATTTCATAGTAGTTGAAGATTTCGAGAAAAATCGAAGTCTGGCTAACTTTAGCCATCAATCCTACATATTGGGGGGTGGTTTTGTTTTTCTACTGAAATCTTACAAAATTGCACGAGAAAAAACTGTCTGGAAAATTTCGAAGGAAACAATTTTTTTTCGATTCTCCATTTGTTTTATTCAATTGCTCACATCAATTTGGTTTTCGATAAAATTTGTTCGTTCGTGCAATGTATTTTGTAGAATTTGATGAGTTGCGCGGATATTTGAATCGAGAATGAATACATTTTCAGAGGATGGAAAATCACTTGATTTTACTATCAAACCAAATTTTTATATTTTTCTTCCAAGTTTCCTAACATGGAAAGTTGATGTATTAAAACTTTGTGGTTAAATTCAACAAAGAATGTTCAATGGAGCTTCATTAAATCACGAATTTTGAACGTAATGTAAAGTTTAAATTTGATGAGCATCAATATAGACGAAAATGGAGGATTTCAAGTCGTTAGTGGCCTTATATTTCTTTAGTACATATTTTATTATCCTGTTCGTTTCGAAGCTTTGCTGGATTTTCAGGCTCTCTCTAATATACCGCAGCAGTGGTAAAGGCGAGTCTGGTACCAAAATTTCCGAAACTAGTACAAAATTCGTGGAAAAAAAGTCTTTGATAATAGCTTCGGAACGATTATAATTTTACGAAGTTCGCTGGGATTTAATATGAACACTCGTTTGCACGTGGAAATTCAGGAGTTATGAAACGAAATATTGAGAAATTATTTTCATGTATAACATATGCATCTAGTTTTAAAGCCTTATGAAGTAAGTTTTGGAAGTTCGAAAGCTGCTACGAACGTAAAAATCTTATAATCACTGACGATGTAAATTTATTCAAAAAATCTTTTATGCCTGACGGAGATTTTACAATAAAAAAGAAAGGGAATTAAATGAAACTGAAATTAATTGAAAAACAATGTCAAAATTTGAAAAAATCATGTTTTATTAAAGTTGCAACAACTTCATGCGAACTTGTGGTTCCCAAAATTGAATATTTATGTCCTGAAATTGATGGGAAAAAGTAAACAAGCGAGTGAAGACAGAAAATCGTAGTGAGTAATATTCACAGTGTTGGTTGATGGACCAAAATTCTGTAGTACTTTTTGTGTTGATTATTTCTTTATTTTTGACTCATCTTTATCAGATTTCTCTCGGCGTTTCGCGGCCGATCAATGTGCCAAAAAAAAAGGGAAATAGGTGGATGAAAAAAGTGTATAACTTTATATGTTCGAAGGAGCGCATGAAAATCGCTAACTACTTTCGCATTATTGGAAAGTTTTGCGTCCCGTGGGTACGTTGAAAAAAGGGGGGTAACGGTGGAGAGTAGATTTGAGGGCAGACACATACAGAGCTGATGGGGAAGGTGCATAGAGAGAGAAAGAGATAGAAAGAGAGAGAGAGAGAGAGAGTGAGAGAGAGAGAGAGGAAGAGGGAGAGGGAGTGAAAAGTGTACGAGGTTGAGGGTTGAAAAGATGAGGCTGCACAACTATGTTCATTCGCCTAGTTGAGGACGGAAAAGAGAGCTGTGAGTTTGAAAAGGAGGCAGCAGGACGGGGAGGAGGAGGAAGGGGCGGAGGGGGGGGGGGGGGGGGGGGGAGGGTTGGAAAGGAAACGAGGAATGAAGCTCGGAGGGAAGTTAAGCTCGTTAAAGAATTGTATGGCGGCCAATCGATTGCAAGCCTGGGAGAAGGATAAAATTCTCACGTGGCGAAACAGTGAAGCACTTACCAACCCTGCTCGTTTTCTCGCCCTCGCTATCTCTTTGCCCGTCTCTCTCATTTTCTATCTTATACTATGGCTGCTCATACCGAATCTATAGTTGTCTGAAAAGCTCTCACTCGTTGAGAATCTCGTCCTCCAGCTTCGAACTCTTTTCTTCTCCTTCTCTGACGATTTTTCTTCTTCTTTTTTTTTTATCTGCAACAGTCTTTACTTCGCTGTATATCGTCCGCTTTCTAAAATAACCCGATCTTCTATCTCACCCCCATTTTTATCATATTATACGTGTGTGCATGTGTATGTTTATATATATATATATATGTTTGTAAAAGGAGGTAAAGGGGCAACTCACAAGCGATTTACCCGGAGCTAAACTTCCCCGGATTGTCCACGAGGATACAGAGAACCATAACCAAACTCGGTATCGCAAAAGCTCGTACTTTAAACTCTTTTTCTCTCTCGCGAGTCACATTACTGGCCCTTACCAAGAACGTTCTCGTTACAACAACGAAGTTGCACACTTTCTCCAACCTGTAAAATCTTCCCGAACGTAGTCAGAAAACCGCGCGACCTTCCAAACTACACAACCCCTCGGATAATTCTGGCTTACTCAACGATCAAACTCATCGTTGAGACCGTACAAGCACGCACTTTCTCTCATTTATACCTTAAACGAAACGTCCACACTGTAGCCTCAAAGTTTAACAAGCTTTCGACTATTTTTACCTCGAAATAGACTCGGCCTGGAAGATTGTACAGCGGATTACATGCGGAGGGACGTCGAGTTGAGAAGCGATTCAATGTCGAGTTTTTGTTGAAACATTTATAGAATCAAATTATAAAATAATCAATAATAATAAAAACACAAAACGACAATGAGAATTTTTCGACAAAATGTTTTTTTTTCCCGAACTTTTGATCGTTCAATAATCGATCAGTCGTCAAGCCTGCCAGTCTGCCCTGGAAAATTCTCTTTATCTTTACTCAATCGACCGACGTAACGAAAAGTTTGGAATTTTCATTCTCTTTATTGTATTAAAACATAAATTGTTATGAGGCGAGACAAGTGCTTCTGCCAAATATTTCCACCGTGCACACTGTATGCCTAGCTATGTGTTATATAAACATATTTGTGGGTGAATGGGACGTAGACATTACATAGTATGCTTGGAGAAGGTTGAATTACAATGGAGCATTGCAAGCCAGAGTTTATCGAGTATTTAGAAAGCCCTATGGTACTATGTGTGTGGTGAACGCCTAGTGGTTCAGCAGCAACAGAAATTCCGGTTAATATATACGTGTATACATTTGTATTCCGACAAAATATAGCGATGGATATCACGAATATACCGAGCGTGAGAAAAGTCGTGACCAAAAGTTCCAAGATAAATAGGCAGTGAAATTCTGAAGAGAATTGTCTTAATCGATTTTTTTCTTCGATCTACCGTTCCGGAGATACGAGGGATCAGGGAAACCCAATCCATGGGCAACGCGCGAAGAAGAAGAGAAGAGGGGGTAAGAGCAGCAGACAGGCTGGAAAATAATCCCGCGGCGCTTGGCACGCCCACTTTTTCATATCGATGCAGCGGATTGGCTGAAATGACATTTTTCAATATCTCCTTTGAAGAGACCCATAGAGACAAAATGGATCGGGACCCACAATCGCGAATGGACACATTTGGAAGAACCTATACAAATACGTAGTCGCAACTCTTCCGTGGATGTTATATCGTGGCTGTTTAATATCAGGTTGTTAAAGGCTTCCACGCGCGAACATCCTCTGGAAATTCTCTTCCACCTGTGTCTTCATACATGTTGAATAATAAAGGTTGAGTCACCATACAACCACCATAAACGCGAAAGATTAAAAGCATGAAATTCTAACTGTGATGTAACTTCCCGTATTACCGTATTTGACGTCAATTCACAGTACATCGGCTGCGAGGACAATATCGCTGTAACCCCAAGACTTTGATATTCCTGGTGAGATGTTTAAGAGAATTATAATGAAACGGTGTAATATGGTGTAAAATTTTTAATACGATATTTTAATTGTAGTGACAACAGCTTTAATGAAAAAGATTATAATTCTATGGCGAAGTTCATGTGATTAAGAAATCAAAAAATGTATAGAAAATGAACTTTCAAAGGGAACTACGAAGTTATCCAAATCTCCAGAGTATATAGATTTCAGTTTTGTGCATGGTTTCAAATTTGTGTTGAGCGTCATTGGTAGTTGGTGGAACGGACTAATTCGATGTTTAATATGAAGTTGTCCTTTAAAGGGAATTTGTGGCAACAGAATGTCCGTTTGGCCGGAAGTACGTCAAGGGTAGGAGGTGTTATAATATAGCGCCTAGGGTGGCTATGGCAATGATGGTGGAATAGCACATTGCCACACTGTAGTGCACACCGTAGGTCGTTCTCTTTAACGGTTATTGGCTCGCAGTAATTCTCTAATCTCTGCTGTCAGCGGCCTCTCTGTGTTTCCGTTTCAATATGGCCGACACGAGACACAGAAAGAGAGAGAGAGAGAGAGGGAGAACCGTAGAGAGAAAGAGAGAGAGAGAGAGAGAGAGAGAAACGATTGTTGGTGGTACAGGACAACGTCGTTGGTGTTCTTGGTACGGTACTGGTCTGGTATAAAGAGGATGGAGGGATGAAAGAGAGACGGAACTAACTATCTTTCTCTATCTCTCTTCCTCTTAGTCTCTTGGTCTTTGGTAGTGGTGGTGAACGGATTACAATCGGTCCTAGGGATACGATGTCGTCGTAGGCAGTTGCCACCAGAACTTGATTACTTCGAAGCTTATCGGAGGCCCGGGACCAGGCTGCACCGGAAAATCGGAGGAAATAACGACGCTGCAATGGAAGCTACTCCAATACACTTGCCACATTCATACACTCATAGACACCAAGAGAGAGAGAGGGAAAAAGATAAAGTGAGACAATCTCAACTCGTATTGGTATCAGAGTCGATGGTAGTTGTCCAGAGGACGTTTCCATTGAGTAGATGCGCGTGTATTGTCACAGAAATATAGTTCACATCACATACATACACTTCCTACAAAAATAGTTCCATCGTCAAACCCACGTCGCTGGGGAAATTTGAATAAACGGACTAGTTTTGTAAAAGGAAGTCAGACGAGATGGTTTTATCCATCAATGGTTGAGAATATGAAAAGCATTCAAATTCCAATGTCCTTAAACAATTTCTTATTTGTAACCATTCATTCTTGAAACTACCCAAAGAAGAGTCACGAATTTGTAAGTTGTTTTGTACAAATTTAATGTTAAACTCAATGGGACTTGTTTAATTAATTGAGAAAAATATTTCTTAGTACTTTTCATCTTGTAGCTACTGCTTCGTCATCGCTATATTTTTATAAGGTTTATTTTTTGCCCTCTCTATTCGCTTTATGTTCATGCTAATATTTTCATCGTTCCAGAGACAGAATTATGTTAATAAAAATATTTTTTCGGGTCAAAAGGGGAACAAAGTACTTTCTCTCCTTTCCCCACAGGAGGAATAAATGCCTCACCGGTCGTGTGGATGAATTAACTCGTTCCCACGATACGCAGCCCACTCTCGTTTTTGCGACGAACAAATATCCTGCCGACTAGTACGTTTTGCATATATCGTCTACTCCAGCAAAGCTAACGATTTCACTCACACCAGAATAACAAAGATACTCGTACCTACCTGCGGGTTATTTTACCTGAAGGTCTTATAACCTGGCATAACAATATACACACAAAAAATGAAGACAAAACTTTATGATTCTTTCACTCTTTGAAAAATTTCTGCTCTAAATTAAATTGGTCTACTGTATTTGTCAGCAGCACAATTTTCGGTTAATTTAATGTGATACAATGCCACGTGTGTTCTATTTGTGCTTTGGCGTGTGTGTATGTTTCATACACAATAACGAGGGAGTGAGACGTGAAATCACGTGTGTTCCGTTTATGAAAAACATTTACATTTTACTCACTCCCGATCTTGAATGAGTAAGGAATTACACTTTTGTGGTCTTTTATATTTCACCCTTAAGGGGGGAAAGCACATTAGGAAGCTTATTTTCGGTGATACTTTTAAGATTTTTTTTTCGTGGGTAAAATTAATTAGAATTCAACAAAATTCTGACATCGTTTCAATCATTTCTCGATGGACTGTAATGAATTTTTGAAAATATTTTCAACCAAAAATGATAGAGTTACGCCTTGAAGTCCGCTGACGGTGGTGGACCAGAGTTTTTCGATTGCGGGACGTGTGGCCATTCCAATTTTTATCTGATATTGAAAAAGTTCTTATTTCACATTGATAACCTATTTTGTAAGAATATGAACCTCAATGCAGGTGGAAATAATGAAAATTGAAAGTTTAGCAGCCTTTGAAAAAATTTTCTTCAATTTTCGCAATATTTTTTCATCAATTAAGCAAATAAAGGCACCTCCAAAATCATGATATCATCTCACATGTTGGTTCATATTCTTACAAAATAAGTTATCAATGTTGGATAAAAATTTTTTGAATGTCAAATAAAAATTGGAATCCCCACACGTCCCGCAATCGAAAAACTCTGGACCACGACCGTCAGCGGACTTCAGGGCGTAACTCTATCATTTTTGGTTGAAAATATTTTCAAAAATTCATGACAGTTCATCAAAATATGATTAAAACGATGTCAGAATTTTGTTGAATTCTAATTAATTTTACCCACGAAAAAAAAAATCTTAAAGTATCACTGAAAATAAGCTTCCTAATGTGCTTTCCCCCTTAAACAGTCACTTTTGTCTCTAATTTAAAATTCATTCTTCCATTAAAAAAGAGAACTTTTAAGTTTAATCATAGATTTGTTTTTCTTGCTTATCATTTGAGACACTATTTCACAGATTCCAATAGCGATGGTTGCTTGGTCAATGCATGGTCATCCCTAGCTTAAGCGTTACTTGAAAAAAATTAGCGATCCGCGTATTTTCGCTGTCCCCACCGAGGCTGCCCCGTCGTCGCCGCAGCGGCCGCCTCGGTCGACCGACTCCGAGTGAGGCCCTGGCTGCACCGCAGTAGCAGCCAGGCCCTCACTCGAGTCGATCGAAAACACGCCGATCGCAGCGAGCGCGTGGGCCCGGGAGTGGGGGGGAGAATCAATCGGATTAATTCTCCCCTCAGCGCGCTCACCTGCGAGTCGTTTCTCCTACCTTTTGCTACGATCGCGATTCTACGCGCTTACCTCTACACTACAGTCACATTTATTTATTTTCAATGAATTCCGGGAATCGGCTCTACACTCCAGTCACGTATTCATGATTATTGAATTCTCCGAATTGAGTAATCGAGGGCCATGGCATTGAAGCTCATCGATGCCAATTATTAAAAACGAAGCCAGCCCCGAGCGCTGGCGCCCTCCTCTATATTCTCGTATCGAATATGAACCTTTGTGTGGAAAAATACCCAGTATCAAAAGTAGCAACCTTGGATATTGTCAAAAAACTACCCAATGTTAATGGAGTACGTACAAAAAAAAACTATACAAAACGAAATTTAAGTAAAAACAAAAACAAATCGAGAAAAATAAATAAATTTGCTACTTTTAATACTTGGCGTTCTTTTATTACTTTTTGAGAAGAAATTCCATAGTTTAAAAAAAAATTGGTGATACGTATTGAAAATTCAATACCCATCATCAAGGGAAAAAAATAAATAATGATCACATCGTTAAAAATAATAATAATCGAATAATTAAAAAACTCTTGCACACATTTGCATCACCACCACAATATTATTTTCATTTCTATTATAGCAATTTTCTTTACGACTTGGGTCTGACGCCATTACGTGTACATTATACGTGAACACTCAAGGTATGCATTGGTGCAGTAAACGTCTATGTAGGTGCTACGAATGCTGGTAGCGTTGGCAAGCTTTTAACGGCATCTTCGGGTTTCATTCTCGCCTCCTCTACATCTTTCTCCCTTACTCCCTTGGTTGGTTATGAAGAGATAGGAGAATGCGTGCGAAGTGCAGTACATGAAAATAAGGGTTTCCACATATATTATGTGCCTTATGTGCCTGTCAACTTACTGGGTCGTAGGTTTTTCCGTAGGCGAGTGCTCAATGCAAGTTTCTCTGTAGCAGTCTCGTTCAAACAGTGTCAGTTGCATTTTTATAGTATACATATATGCCTTTTAAGTTTTAACTGTAGCACCGTCGCGATGCGGATGAAATGACATGAGACTTGTTATCCTAGAACTTTTTTCTATTCCAGATGAGTCTCAGGTTTAAACAAAGTCATAAATGGACCAGGAGATTTTTTTCCCCGCAACTGGAATTCCGTTCCCTTCTTTTTATCCTCCTTCAAGTTATTTTTACCGTCGAATTGTCAGCGACATTGTATCTCGTTTAAACGAAGCTACACACCATTGTTTTTTCCTCTACATTCGCTTCATCGTACGTACGACAAAAAATTACGATGAACAACGAAGCCAACCTCATCGTCCATCCCAATGATGCACGCACTCAGAATTTACTTGACATGCTGATGGATCCTGAGTGCTCCAGAACTCGATTAAAGGTAAACTGACATCTTTCAATGGTGAAAAAAGAAAGAGCAGAAGCAGGAGTTATGAAAGAGGCATTCGTAGGTTAGTTGGGTCAACGGAGTTTATTGATTTTCAGGCCTTTGTCAACCATCACTACCCTCTGTCCCTCGTTCTCTCCTCACCACACCCTTTAAACCCATTCCTTCAATTAACCCTGAAAGGCTCGGTCCAAGATCTAGTCTCTCTCTCTCTGCAATACTCGAAAATCGTGTTTCTCCGCTTAGTCTCCCATCGTCTTCAATTTATCTTCTACTCTGGTAGCTCCAAATTTGAATTTACGTGCATGGTTATATACCTCGAGCAATTTCATCGAGAAACACACACACATATACATATATATTTATTTATACATTTATACCGTGACCATTACCTCAAGAGACATTCAAATAATCTCGACCTGTCTCTCATCACGCTTCCGGTAACGTTTCTATTTCGGTCAAATATTCGGAATATATTGGAACCGACTTCGGTCATCAGATGAGGTGATCGAGGAAGGTGAATAACGGCATAGGACCATAGATCGACTGAACTAAGGGAATAGTCCAGTCAGGGTGAGCTTGTGAACACTTTCATAGAAAGGTCGTTCAACGTTTTGCTCTTCCCTCTGGAAAAGAAAGAGAGACAGCGAGAGCTGTTGAAAGTCCAGTGGCTGTAAGATTGAACGAGAACTACAGTGGTCTTGTCCAGCAAACTCGTAACCCATCTTCTTCTTCCATAGTATCGCGGAGGTACGTGATTGCAGTTCTAGAATACTCTGACTACCGGTTTACGATTATGGAAGTTTGCTAATAAAAGCCAATGTACCGCTACATCATCCCCATCACCAGGTCCAGGTTGATATTCTTTAAAGATGTTTTAGGTAGGACCAAGTTGACCTAGTTTTTATGAATTATTTTTATCATTTGTTTATCATCATAATTGGGGGGTTCTAGCGAAGATTTTGTAGGACTGCTTCATTGTTTCACTCACAGAAAAGATTAGAAAGTATATCAACTGCGAAATGCTCCATCGATTCAACGTAGATCCACTTCTTTTTTTTTTTATGTCCCTCAGTCTCTTTCTTTCTCTTCATCCCCTTTGACTCTGATGTGTCTCCTGTATAATCATCTCATTCCCATTTTTTCTTCGTTCGTTCGTTCGTTTCATCTCTCCATTTCCTGAATGCATCCCAAACGTAATAAAGAACGATAAAGACCTCGAGGAATAGGAGAGGGAAGTTGAAGATTTTGAGGAGCTACGGAAGCATGAGATTGCTATCTTTCTCTCATCTATTTTTTTTTTTTTTTTTTTTTTTTCAACTAAAAAGGAGAAACGAACGCCTCCACTTTTTCGTACTTTTCGTCTCGGATTATGTGTCTGAAGGAAAAATGGTAATCGGATGACTTTTGATGGTATCAGTAGCTTCGTATTTAGTTGAGTCAAAGACCAAGTTGATTTGAGAATTTTTCTTCAAATATTCCATCAAATGTGGGTAGTTTTTATCGTTTTTTAAATCTAGATGAAAATAATTAATTTTCTTATATGTCGACAGAGTGAATGGGCAAAAAAAAATTCCATAACTGTTAATATCTCTTCAAATTTATAAGATCCTTTAAAGGCAAAAACAGCCACAAAGTTTGTTCAGTGAAAAAGAAAACCTCGATTTTCTTGAATACCTTCTCCCTTTCTGAACTTTGCGTGATTGAGTCTCGTGTGTCGAAAGGTTAAAAAAAAAAAAAAACCAAGTTAAATTCTAGGAAACTTGGTAAAGCAATCACGGATCAAAGTTAAATTGTTCCAAGACTGTTCGTCGCTTGTCCGAACCTCCATACTGCTCTTTTCTATACCTTTTTCGTAATCGCGTGATTTTTTTTATCCAGGACACGTGTGTATATACTCGCATCCCTCGTTCCATAGCTACAGTTCTCCTTTAGGCTCCTTGTATTCACCGGGTATTTTATCCAGTCCCGTCCCCTTTCTCTTTCTTGTGACAGACGTTGCAAGACTCTCGTGGTGATTCTGCATCGATAAGATTGTACTCGTTCCTTGACTGGTTTCGAACTTGGTTGCGATATAAAAATCGCATGGTTGCGGTCATGTGCGAGTCGAAAGTCTTTTGTTTGGGGGGGTTGGAAGTTGTTCGAAGTTTATTTTTTCATTTCTTCTTTTATTCTACAACCTCTCGAATTTTCTTCCTCCTCACGAAGTCTCGTTGAGCCTTTCGTAGTCACGACACTGTGATCGAGGTCCATGCAACACACATACATATATTTTCGTGGGTTAAAACTTTTTTTCGAAATAGTCGTAAGGCTTCATCTCATGGAAACGTTGACTCTGGTGCTCCGTTTTTACGATTCTGGGCGCAAGTCTCTCGGAACTTTCTCTCGCTTTCTATTGCATTCGTATATAAGAGACAATTCTTCGGTTGTATATTTCAAGGCTGTTCACCTCGTGTATCGTTCCACCATATCATTTGCATTTTTTTCATTCTTTTTTTCTCGCGAGAGAGAGAGAGAAAGAGAGAGAGAGAGAGAGAGAGAGAGAGAGAATGAGGTGAATTGCCTCGATGGCATTTTACCGCGATCAAAATTTCGAACGCTTTTCCTTCGATGGAATACCACGGGTGGAATTTTGTCGAGTGGAAACAAAGGGTGAAAGACGAGTGAGAAATTTATTCCATGAATTCTGCTGATATAATGAACGATCCATTTCATCGCTATGAATTCCCAGAAAATTTATAATTAGAAGATTCTGTGATGGAAATTAGTATTAATGTTTAGATAAGCATTATATTTTGGCACTATAAAAGAGTTCAAAACGAAAAGTTTTGTTAAAGTTGTATCTTCCAGGTGCGTGCTAAATGCCTCATAGGATGTCCTCGAACTGCGCTAAATCCTTGGCTCCGTTATATCCCTATTTGTACAGTGCCAACTATCAATTTGCCACACCATCCATTAGGGCATTAGGCGTCTAGGAATTCATGATGGTGTGTGGCATAATGGCATATATAGGATCGGTAAGTCGGTTGGGTGACAAGCAAGGGGTGCTTCAGGGAGACGCAGTAGGAAGAGAAGATTAGGCATCACCAGACGTTGTAGCTTCGTGAGATCCAGAGCTGCCACAGGAATGAGCCATACGGAAGGATAGACAACAGCAGAGATGTAAACGGACGTCCAGCCGTAATTCTATCCTCGTCAAATGACGTGACGATGATTAATATATTTCACTTAATTGATATGTTCTCATTATAGGAATAATAATTGTTGAGTATAGATCGTTGCAAATTGTAGTGACGAAACATCGAGAACAGCTTAAAGGTGATCCACTGGTCGTGGGTTTGATGGCTTGACATTGTTCTGTCAGGAATGATCTGGAATTTCCTTATTTCTTTAAATTCTTTCTCCTGGACTTGTGCAATTAACCGAGTGGCTTAACAATTACTTTAGTTTAGTGGTAACTTTTGTGAAATAACGAACATTCGGTAATGTTTGAGCGTCGAAAAATGAAAGTGGAGAACATTTGGAACAAACGAGATTGCAAACGATATGTTAATTAGGAAACATGATTGAAAACGTAAATGTTGAAGTTCCTAAAACTTTGTAGATCGAGGTTTGAAACGAATGGGAGAGGTCAGCTTGATGAGGAGTTGAGAAACTGATGCAGCATGCGGTGATTTTGGAGGTGGTGTTGGTGACGATTTTTAAAGGTTAATTCAACCGGCGGTAATGCGGATGTTCGATACTAGTGAAGTTTAATTTAACGAAGGTTAAGGGAGCGGAAGAGGAAAAGAGAAAGAAAGAGATATAGGGGTGAAGGTAAGAGAGGGTAGATTAGAGAATGAGGGAAGAGGTTGTAACAGAGGTTTCGAGCTTGGCTCGTCGTATTAGTATCGTTGTTGATGGCAGGAGGTTAGCTAAATGTTGAATGTGATAGTAGGGATTGTAGGTGTGAGAGAACGAGAGTAAAAGAGAAGGGAGAGCGTGTTTGAGAATCTCTCTCAGAGTTATCGGTCTCGAGGATCGCGAAGCAAGCTATGTACCGGGGCAGCGAGCCCTTCCGGTCGCCACTTATCCGACCCCTATGTGCATTGGTCCGTAAACACATATATCTACATACATGTGCCATCCCCTTCCCCTTTCATCTCAACCCTATCCCCTGTGTTACGACAATTAGGTAACGGAATGCAGATTGCGGTCCGGTGTGCTACCCATAGTTACCATATGGAAACAGCAGGGTGAGAGGAGATCTCGAGCTGGAGTTGGATTCGAGAAAGAGATGGAGGACAAGCATGGAGAGCGTGCGAGAGAGAGAGAGAGAGAGAGAGAGAAGCCGAAGTTGCATATGGACCCAACATGTTGGGCAAGGGAGTTGGACGTTTTGGGGAACGAGAAAGGGAAACATTGGAGCTGTACAGCATTGGCAATGGTGATGGTTGGTGGTGGCCCTGGTTGCTTTAACCATTCCCC
This sequence comes from Campoletis sonorensis, assembly GCA_013761285.1. Classification (NCBI taxonomy): domain Eukaryota; kingdom Metazoa; phylum Arthropoda; class Insecta; order Hymenoptera; family Ichneumonidae; genus Campoletis; species Campoletis sonorensis. The sequence goes on from JACEOJ010000138.1 coordinate 425,585, forward strand.
TTCTCACCCTCAAATGTACCACTACCTGGTCGACGTTTGTTTCACACGGGACTGTGTATCCCTTGGGAATGCAAACCAATTGAAACAGTCATTTCGAAAGGCTAGACAGACCCCAGTAACACCTCTCCTCTACCCATTTAGCCCACTCAACTATATTCCCTTATATCCTTTTAATATACATATGTATATCAATGGTTTTAGACATGCATATTAACGATATAATGTCTCTTGTCTATTTACTCTTGCGGATTCCTTCTCTTGGGAATACCATTGTCGATTAACTTCTTCGAGGCCAACAACCTCTTGGTATCTTGACTCCAATGGACTTGCCGACTTAATGGAGCTCTTCGACCTCTGGAGAAAAAATAAAATAAATTTGAGCAACGAGGAAAAAATAGACAGACTTTACTGTTCGCAGCAAGCTTTTTGGAAGCTTTATTCGTGGTTATTTTTCTTTTTGCTAAAGGAGTGAAAAAAAATTGAACTTCTTTTGTGAATTAGACGCGGAGAGTTAGTATAAAATGTCGATTTTTTGCACCGGGGCATTATAGAAGGGGTGAAAAAGAGTGAGTGGAGAGAGAAAGATTGTTGAAAAATTTCAAACTCGCCTCAAGACTCTGAGCGTTGGTCGATTCATCACGCGAGCTGATTTTTATTCTACCGGGCTGGTCCATGTGGCATCAGGTGTGGAAGAGGATGCAAAGACCCCTTTGCACAGGAACCGAAGCATCGGTTGAATAACTATTGTCCCTATCTCAAGATATCCGAGAACGAGTCCGAGCTTTTTTCACATTTCTCTATTTTTCTCGATTGTTCGCGTCTTCGGGAATATTAAAAAGAGCTTTTAGCTATCTTTGGCTGATTGTAAAAATAACGAGATTATATACAGAGTATAAAAAGTCGAGAAAAACAAATAAAAGGAAGGAGAAGAAAAAATGAAATGGTTGGGAAAAAACATATCTGCCTCTTCGTCTAATTTATCGAATTGTTCGTTCAAACGAGAAATTCACATTTTTCGTTCGTTAACGCCCTGAGCTCTCAACTATTTTCTCAGCATCGCCGGAAATTGGCTTCTCAAGGAAGCGAAAAGAGAAGAAGTGTCTGGAGGGTTGAGAGGAACATTTGAAGATGGAAAGGAGTGGAGGGAAACGAAGCCTGGACAAAAGTTGTTCTGTCGAGAAATCGAGAATTAATGATTGCTTCGTTCTTCACGTGCCAGGATCTGTCACGTGACTAACGATGAATATCCTCAACTCCTGCCCCTCTTTCCTGCCCTCATTCATGCGGTGGAACGGTGATGTAGGGGAGAAAGCGAAGGTGATGGCTTGATAAATGAGAAAACAGGTTTTGGTGAAGATGTAAACGTGTACCGCGGGGATGTTGAAATGCGGTCGTATGAGACAGAAGAAAAAAGAAAAACTCAGCCTGAAACGCGTTGACCGATCGATGACAGTGATCCTGTAGAAAAACAAAGCAAAAAATACATCGTAGAAGAAAAACGTTGATGAAGAATGATTAAAGGAACCAGGCAATAAGATTCGCAGAACGAAAAATGAAAATACAAATATTTTTGTTTCGCCCATACTCGTTCCTCGATCTCCAGAGGTGCCCAGCATCCTCGCTTCCTCTTTCGAATCTCTCAAGTCTTGTGATGTACTCGAGCCCTGCTGGCACAGAAGCTGAGACTCCACCTTGTTACGACAAGAGGTCTTCTTCACAACGAAGAACGCAAAGAACAAGACGAATAAGAAGAAGAGATGATAGAACGAATGCGATGAGAATGACGACGAATACAATGAAACACACGAACCAGTTTCGTACGAGAACTTGCCTCAGTATAGCGAGAACCTGAAGAAAGAGGTAAGTGGATGCTTCAAGGAAGCTCTATTCTCACTCCCTCTCTCAAAAACTCGCACCCAGCTTCTATTTCTCTAGTACGTATATAACTCTCCAGCATACAGCTTACAGCTATGTGCCACTAGAAAATCAGTTCATAACATACAATATATTTCTCATCTAAAAGCTTCACGAAATTGCAGAATTCTTTAAAGCTGAACACATTTGATGGGTGGTTTCATTCATTTTCAGGGCTAATTGTGTGTTTCTCGTATGAAATAATGTTATGAATTGTCTTTGTCATCGAGTTCTAGCTGCCAACAGCTAGAAAAGTTCTATACGGTTAAAATTTTTTTTGTCCCTTATTTTGCTATTTATAGTCTCTTAATTTAATGACACAGAAAAATGACCGGCCTGCAATGGTACTCTTGTTAATAAATTATAGGAAATCAATCAGGAACAGATGGATCTTTATAGTTATCTATAAAAAACATCCATGTTGGTAATTTCAAGTAGGTTATGGTTTTATGAAACATCAGTGTGTTCTGTTAAATGGGCATGAGAAATTAGGCATCACGGAAATAAGGGTGCTTCCACAAGAGAAAGGGAAAATGGAAGGGACAGAGAGCAAGAGGGAAAGAGAAGTGAGGGGAGAGAGAGGTGTCTACTTGGGTTTTAATAACCTCCACTTCCTTCTCGTTCGTGCCACACGGCAGTATAAGTCACTTTTACGCTTTTGAACGTTACGATTATTACTGCCGCACAGATATTCTCAAACGATCTTGAAACTTTGTGCAACATGTTGGCCAAAGTGTTAATAACATTTGAAAGTTACTGTATAAGCGTATATCAAATCTTTTCCGTTCATTCACCTTTTCATACACTTTTTACCAAACAGCATCGAGTGTTTTTAATGTCCTACATTTCATTTTCTTAATATTATCAACAAAAATTTAGAGGAAAAATACTTTGGATAGAACTTGATGGACTAAAGAACTGATAATTCTTGGAATTTTGCACAAATAAATGATTTTTCAACATTTGTCTATCATGACATTTGCCAGAGTGACAGCAAAGGTGAGTTTTCAGGATGATCTCGTGCTAAAGTCAAAATAAAATCTTGCATCAGAGGGTGTTGGTTAGCAATCGAGGAATGAAACGAAGCGTAGATTGGATGAGAAAAAAAAAGCTGATGAAGACTCAGATTTGGTTAGAAGATTGTAGGGCAGAAAACTTGAGAAAGATTTGCGATAGTACAAAGCTGGGACTGAAGTGAGTGGCTGTTGGAAAAGTGTATGGGTAGTTTGTTGGAAAGGATGAGTGAGCAAGAGATAGGTCGAGTGCAAGCCAGTGGGAAAAGCTTTGTAGGAGTTTTCACGATGCCATAGTACAAATCCTTGGCACGTTGGAGGCCACTGTGTAAAGAGAAAGATAGACAGTGAAAGAGAAAGAGAGAGAAAGAGAGAGAGAGAGAGAGAGAAAGAGAGAGAGAGAGAGAGAGAGAGAGAGAGAGACAAGGATGAAGAGACTTGTAACTTCTCGTTCCACAAGCTGGTCTTCCCGCAATGTAATTTGAACCGGTCCGCCGTGCATAAGTGATCCAACGATCCGTAGCGGTGCACAAACTTGTCACTTATTTCGTAACTATTCTGTCAAGGTGTCGCGGTCCTTCGGTAACTCTAAAGTTCACATGTATTCGGCCACACACTTGTATCGTACGAGCAGGTCACCAGGTCCTTGAAAACTCTTCTACAGGATCTTCTCCTTTTTTTTTTACCTGTGATGCGAGACTTTGTGCAGTGCTTTTGGTGACTGTCGCTAATCTTGAATCTTCAACCACCTTCATGAAACTGGTTCCCATTTACTGTACAACTTTTTTCATTCAGTTTTTTACAATATTGATGATTTTTTTCGCAATTTACCAAACTAATTGGCAACTTCTAAAATTCTTATCTCTATTATTCGCCCGTGGAAAATTTGGGGCTTTAATAATGTAAAGCTTTTATTAGGTTTTACAGTCTCCCTGACTCCTTCGTCCCTGGCTTTTCTCAGTACGTTTACTTGGAACCATTATAACGTGGATAAAATATGTCTGAAACCCGTTTTTATGAAGAGAAATGGTTCGAGGCAAATAAGAACGTAGGATAGTGACACGTGGGACAGGATAGCATATAAAAATATATAAAAAACGGTTTCATCAATTTTGCTTCTGCTGGTCTTGTCGTGTTGCTTTATAATTCTCAGGAAATCGGAATAAATTTTATTCTCAATGTACCCATTTTTGAAATACACATTTGAGACTTTTTCCCATTGAATTAATGACCTTGACACAACAAAAGAAAAGTTTTCCCATGTCTACTTCATCGGAAATATCATAATTAAAAATGACTTAAGCCAAATTACTCGAAACTGTAAACAAAAACATCACCAAGTGTCAAATTGACACGAATGACAAAATTGACGAACATCAAAGTACTACGTGTTTTATATACGAGGTGAGAAAAAAAACGTGTACATAGACCCACATAAAAATATATGGAAGAAAAGAATAATACTTTGAATCGACGGAAACTAAGGCTGCGGAGGGAAAACCTTTTTACGAGGTTTTTGGAGTCTTTAGAGCGTTGAGAACAATATCTGACTTGAGATTGGGGTTGTGTGAGCAGGGGCTGTCCCTAGGGTGAGAATAGCGTTATCTACGTTAGTCCACGCCTGAAACGAAAGTCAAGTTGTTAGTCTTCTCTTTTTCCCCTATTTCTTTAGTCAATCCAAGGCAGTTGTCTTCAATATTCTCTGTGCTCATTCCGAGTAACGAATTTTGTCAACTCAACTCTTAAATCCTTCATAGAATTTGGGCTTTTGTTTGCTTAGTTTTATTTATTGCTGTTGATTTGTTAAGAATTTTGTGTTTACAAAGGGATTCAACTTGAAGAGGATACATTTTTTGATAAAAACTTGTGTCATTGCCATGCACGGAGTAAATATTGATTTTCCCGAATGCATTAATTCTATAAAAACTTTGAATAATCTCGACCTTGTCAAAGATCAAAAGAATTGATGGTGCAAAAAGTAATGACTGGTTGGCGTGCGCCTTCAGGATTATAGGTGGCGAGTCGTAAAAACGAACAGACTGGACTTGGATTTCACTCTCCGGCACGTCAAGTTCGGTTTTTCGTTTGCTCACACATTCCTGATACGATAGTAAGCGATGAATGGTCAGTCCGTGGAAATTGATCGTTCCTCGGATCTGTCGAAAGCTTCAGCAGGACCTTGGGGAGCCTTGAGCCTTTGGAAAACAAACAAAAAAAATCCATCAGATTCGACTTTTCCATTGCTGGAGTTTTGGTGTTACTTGAGTTGGGTATGAAGGGTTGAAAAAGTGGCAAAATAGAAGTAAAAAAAAAAACAAAAACAAAAAAACAGTCTTAAAGATTATTTTAATGATGTTTTTCAAAAACGTTATTATCGTGTTTTATGGAATTTCTAATGAGAATAATGAACTAGTTCCTTGTCAGCTTCTATCCAAACTTTTGTGAAGTTAGTACAATGCGTAGGAGGATTGAACGATCGTATTTAGCGAAGCACAAACGCGCGGATGAGATTTGCGAAAGGTCGTACATAACTCGAAGGATGACAAGAGGGCGTTGCAGGTTGGTCTGGCTCGGTGGAGATCTGCAACTGTAGTTACGGGGTATCCTTATTGTTATTGAAATGTGTATAGATAGGACGTTTCTAGTTGGACAATACGCGGCCAAGTTTACGCACATAGAAACCCACATATATTTACATATTATCTGGAGGAGGGTGAATGGTACAAGGGCAGGGAGAAGGTAAAGGAATGGTTGAATCTGGAGTGAGTGAGAGGTCATGAGGAACCGGGTGGATGTGCCATCCACTACATCCGGTGTGCCGCCAGTCCAAATGGTTGGGACCAAGGGCTCGTTCTGTTAAAGGGAATATACGTGGATTACCATAGGATGGATTTGGTGGTGTTCGCAGTAGAAGCCCAGTGGTCTCTTCTCCGATGAGCTATGCAGAGCAAACGTTAACCTCCTTGTGTTGTCTCGAGTTATATTACGATGAAGGGAGGGAAACGTTACACTCAACTAACACACTCGACTCAAGCCATACATAGTTATCGAGACACAAAGATATATGAGTGTTAAGGGGGCGCAAGGAAATAGTGAGAGAAAGTAGGAAGAGATCTTGTACTATATCTGGGAGAAGCATCACCCTGTCTTAATTAATTTCTTGGTGGCGTTACTCCCGTCCAAAGAGAAGTCCCCTCGTACAACCCGATACGATATCTCTCGTGGCGGTGAAACAACGTTATCGCGCCTTATCCATAGGGAACTAGCAGCTTTTCTCTCCTCCTCCTTCTCCTCCCTTTCTCTTCCTTCGAATCTTCCTCCCTCTTGGTGTAGAATTATAGTACAGATAGATCGCACGATCTTCGCGACCCTCGATCACGTTCGAGCATTATTTTCACCCTCATGGGGACTAGGGATGCAAGTACTCGTGGTAACCGCAACACGTGCGTACCCCTCTGGGCCTCCAATACGAGCTCTTGCTTCCGATCCGCACCAGTCTGACACTCGGGATTAATTAACACATGTGTAACTTTGCAACATTACATTTTTCTATTCATTCTCAATTGTTTCCTGGATGATTTCGTATGCTAATCACTGACATATCATCGAAGGAAAAAGCAGAATGCATTAAGAAACTAGAACCATTATTTCCCTGAATACTTTCAGGGGAAAAAAAAAACACAGTTTCATGAAATAATAATTGACGGCTGTGAGAGAAAAGAAAAATCCAACCAGACCAGCCTGAAAAGTGGATGAACCAGGGGAGGAGAAAATAATAGGAAAACGAGGGCATTTCAGCTAAAAAAGGTATAGGGGAAGACCGAGTGGCGATTTGCAGCGAAGTAGGAGAAGCGTAGAAAAGATATGGGAAGCAAAAAAAAAAAGGATGAAAAGCGATGAGAAAGGAAGCTACTAGCAAATTGGACGCTTGGGTTGGTGGGTTGATGATGGGTTATGCGCAGCGGTAAAAGCTTGGGATAAATATATTGGGATCGAGGGGTGAGAAAAAGAGTAATTGCAACGTTTAGTACCGGTCGAATACAAATTAACCAAGTGTAATTAAAAAATACGTTCATCTTCAGTATGTGTAACGATGCCAGGGGTCAGATTGATGGAACGTTGAACGTTATATTGTTACATTGGAATCTGTACCAATTCTCGAACATTAGAAACAATTTCAAATGAATTATCTCGTGTTTTTATTATTTATTGTTTATCATTTAATTCATTCATAGACATTTTGAAAATACTGCTCAATTCCGGAAGTCAAATAATCACGATGACAATGGTGGATTGTATGTCGTGCTGTATATTAAATAAAAAAGAGGACATTTATTCTACGAGTTTTTGCTCTGGCTTCCAAGGCTGTTAAGATCATATCACGATGTATACGAGGTGCCGAAATATTTGGTGGATGGTAATAAATTCCTAGGAGTTCACTTTTCCCATATGAGAGAACATTGGAGATCTTATAACGCTGGGGTTGCAAGGGAAGCTATAATGTTTGGCAGTGAAAGAGAACTAGTGTGAGCCAAGAGGAGAGATGTGAAGTCCGTAGGTCGACGTGTGGCAGTGGTGTGTGGTTGAAAAGGATGGCCCACTGATGGTTATAGTCAGCCATTGTCCTCCTTGAGTGGAAGTCCTGATAGCCTCTCTCGGTCTCTTCTCCTATAGATGGTCAAGCTCGTCGATGCGTTATATTTTCTATCCCAGGGTGAACCTCTTATTTTCGGTTTCTTCCTCGTCCTCTCTCTGTCTCTCTCTCTCCCTTCCCCCACTTTCCTTTTGTCCCAATCCCAAATTCCCTTTATGCCTTGGCATCTTTTTCCTTTTTTTCTTTTTTCCAAGTGCTGCTTCATTCAGTCCCCCGTGACCCTGACAATAAGAATTAATCGACGTCTCAGCACTTTCTCCGTAGCGAGGGTTCCCCTTTAACTCCTTTTTTCCTGTCTCTCTGACTCTCTCTCTCTCTCTCTCTTCTCTTTCGGCGAAAAGCTTATCCTGAAGTGAGAGACAGGAGTGGATCCAACCCGTTCGCGGCGTAACCATCATCTCCACTGACGTGGACCGTAACGACGATGCCTCGAATAGTCTGACCCTCCGGACCAGGAACGACCTCCATCATCTCAGCACGGGCTCCCTTTGGGTTATTCGTTATCGGTAAGCTTTTGCGGCATGCCAAGTCCCGATCTCTTCAACAACCCTTTGACGTCGTTTTCACTCACAAAAGAATTCGGAGATAGATCTTCGAGGACCAAATCTCTTCTAATTTCCGCGTAATTGGACGTGAAACTCTCTTCGAAGGGAGAAAAGGAAAATCTTTAGACGCATCGGATAATTTGGAATTTCTCATGATGCATTACCGATTGGAATAATTATAACTGGACCCTTTGATTATTCTATATTTTGAAGCTTTCGAATATTTTTTCAAAACTTTATTCCCTAATAAGCTCTCGTCAAAACTTTCTCCCTCTCGAGGTCAAAAACGGCTAATTCCATTGAACTTCATCCGCTTACATACATACAGAAATTATACATGGCGCTTTCGTATACGTACAAGAGCACTGCTCGGTTTTTGGGCACAACGTCAACGTTTATACCGGTTCGAGGCGGCGGCGCACGATTGGAGAGCACTCCGCGAAATTACGTGACTTTGCTAGAACGTGGGCTAAAGGGCCCACCCGTGACACGAGATTTTCCTTCCCATCGCTGTGCGGAACCCTCGTCATTCGTTTCCGCAAAGCACGGCGAGAACGTCTTTCACAAACGTTCGGCCACGTATACACACGTTTACACATATATATAAACCTTATATACATTATATATATGTATATAATCTATAATATACTATACAGATATATATGTATATAGCCATATAAGTGTGCTTGCTCAATGGCTAGACAACCCCGGCGCTTCTGGGCTTTACGCCAAATCAGTGATAATTGCTGTCATTGCCCGTGCTGCACGAGAAAGCTTGGAGTAAGATCGATAGACGTGGCTCCGTCTTTGAATTCTCGTAGAACACTGGCACAGACTCATTACAAAACTGGGCATTTACATCGTAAATCACTCCATTGTGAATTGGGACAGAATTGTCGCGAGAGAAACTTCTAGACATCTCCTAAAAAAATACGTTTCTATTTCTGGAATCTAGCCGACCGATCAATGAAAACGTAAAAGTCTACTTTGGATGAGAGTCGTAGTCTCAGACCTATTAATGCCGACGTCTATTGAAATGCTGAAGAAGAATGAAGCCTGAGACGGCGCGAGGACAACCAAAATGGTAAACAATAGTCTGAAATAAGGTTGATGGATTCGGAATCACTTGGGGAATCCATAAAATCTTCCACGCAATCGAACTGATGTTCTGGCAATGACGTCAATCTTGACCAGATCCTAATTGTTTGAATGTTTTTTTCACTACTCGAAATCTTGAAGACCTTCCAAAGATCTGGTTGATTGAAAAGAAGGGTTTCTCTTGATGGGTTTCTTAATTCATCCAGTACTTGAAAAATCCTCTGGATAGTCACTTGCTGACAAACGTCAATTGAGGAAGATTTTTTTGTATCTGTTGGTGGTTGGTGGCTGACCAGAGCAAAGCGTCAAAACCCGCTGGTTCGATTTGTTCGGGATGTCAAGCAATCGCAAAAGATATATAGACATCGCCGATGAAGGTGAGCATAACTATGGAAGGATTCGCTCATTCGCTCCGCGGGTTCTCGTCGTCCATCAACGTATCCTCCCGCGTTTTACTCTCTCCCTCTCTCCCTCTCTCTCGTCTCTCGTTTCGGTGTGAATCATCGGTGTATCCCATATATCGTTCGGGGGTGATCCTCTTCCTCATATATCCCCACACCACGTTATCCTCAACGTCACGTTCTCAGAACGATTCGCGCACCTGCGGCAACCGCACATGCGACGTGTACACTCTTGAGAGGTGGACTCACCACCATCGAGCAAGCGCTTTTACTACGGCCTTTCCCCCCCCCCCCCCCCCCCATTTTTCCCCCCCCCCCCCCCCCCTCTTTTGCTATCCTCTGGCATCGAGTGCACTTCCAATATCTGATATCGCGTTTTAATTAACTCAGTTTCACGGCTCTGGAGCCATGCTGCTAGTGATATTGGACGTTGCATGGTTTTGTCCTGCTACTCCACTCTCCTCTCTCTCTCTCTCTTTCCCTTCCAATCCTTGAATTTCTGACGATCCTATTCCAAATCATTCGTGGGTGAAAAAAAGAAAATATTGTCCAGAAGGATTTTCGATCGAACGAGATGAGGATACGAGTTTCCGAAGATTCGTTATACACTTTTTTCTTGTTTCATTTTTTCGTTTCGGAGGGAAAACAGCTCGGCTCTTACCAGTACCATTCGATTTTGCCACCCGACCTTGTTGTTATCATGAATTTTCTCGATGTACACGAGCTCGAAAATTCTTATATCAATTCTATCCTTTTTTTTTTTTAAGCTTCAATGTTTTCAATTTTTTAGTCTAAAACGCATGAATAAAAATGAATAAAAATTCTACTTATTTACACAACCAGTAGCTTGAGAAATAGGGAATCAACGAATTCATAGATGGCATTCATTTATTCTGCCACTGTTTGGTTTTAATCATTGCAAGTACGTTTTTACGTTTTTTTTCTTTGCATACCAAAATCTACGAATTTGTATTGAAGAAATAAAGTTTTCAATGGTTTTATTGCAAGGCCTTCGTAATTAGCTGTCCAGGATTGCAGGAGAAGCTCACGCCATTGCAATAACATTTTCTTTTGCTCCCATAGTTTGTATAATATCCTATGAAAAAATATATAAAATACGAACAAAAAATACATCGATGGTTTGATAACTCATAAAGCTTCGTTTCCGGTCGTCAATTTAATCATCGTACATCTGGACATTCAAACACGGTACATGAAACTGTCAGTTTCAGTCAAGCTAGGAGTGTATGAAATTTTTTTTTCTACATATACGAATATCGTCAATGGTTTATTTTTATTCCTTTCTCTTTTTTTTTTCACTATCGAAGCATTGGACCAAATTCACGATCGGCAGAAGCCACATGCGATAAAATGGAATCTCCCGTGCACAAACGACCTGGCGAATATGTTTTAATTAACGTTGAAAAAAAGAGATGGGGGGAGAGATGGGCTCGGTGGAAAAAAGTGGCATGGGAAACGATGGGGGAGAGAAAGGGGTCAAATTAATTTTTGGGAGTAATGCATTTTCGGGTATGGGGCTTATATAATCTGCACTGAAAAGGCCATTTTCACTGTACACTAAAGAATATTTTTATCCTCCCACCTTTTTATTGACTTCGTTGAACTAATGTTGTCGTCATATAAATGTAATTTTCGTGTGATTGGAATATTGAATTTATTGAATTAGCGGTCGATCAGATTTGTTTTGTATTTAAAATGATGTTTTTAGAAAAAGATATCCAATGTTGAAGCCAGTTTATTTCACTTTTCAGTGGGCGTTGTCCTACATTTTTTTTTAAAATTCTTATTATTAAACTAACTATTGTTAACTTCTAAAACAGTCAGAATTAATTAATTGCATAAATGACATCGTGTATTCATTTCCCACCAATCTCAAAATACTCAAAACAAGTTTAGCGAATTTTTTTAAAAATTTCTTAAGACTGTTTTGGTGGTTAGTCAATAAATAAACTTTTAGTTTTGAATTTCCTAATTCCACGTTCAGATTCTCCATCAGAGCCTCCAGAAAGCACTTGAATTTCGAGTCAATTTAGTTTAACATTTAAACAAAATGTAAATTTATATCGTTAATTAATCAAAGTCACGAGAAATAGTAAACAAAAAATAGAGTTGAAAAAAATCGAAAAAAGGTTTGTCTCATGTTTATGTTAACTTGGTTTTTGGTAGAAGGGAATGAAAGTTTCATCCCAATGTCACGTTCCGTCCCTTAATATTGTGGAAATATGTTCGTTTTTCTTTCTGTATTTCGTGGTGGTTTTATTTAGTCGAAATTGTCATCACGTTTCATCAATAATTCGTGGGAGCTCTCGCGGCAATGGAATTTCGTAAGATCATGCAAACAAAAGGACACGTACGATTGGGGTCAACCAAAGAAGACCCTTTTCTCCCTTGGACCATAACGTCCCACAATTTGAGAGCTTACACTTACATCTTCATTCGTGATCGGTCGAACGAAAGTGGAAAAGGACGATGGACCGAAGAATGAAAAAAAGGAGAGAGCACGAAAGAGACGAGTGTGGAAGCGCTGGTCCGCAAAACTTTCGATAGAAGCTCGAGGCTCGCTCTCCACTTTGTAACCACTCATCGTTCGGCTCCGAGCTCAAGCTCGGAGGGCAAAAGTTTCGTGTGGCTCACACGGCTTGGATGGTCGATCGACGACGACGCGATATTGCGGAATAAAAATTTTTCGACGACAATCTCATCCCCTTCCCTCCCTCCCTTCCTTTATATTCCTTAAGAATATACTTATATCGAGTTTTTAACCTCTTTAATATAACTCGTAGCTCCACAAAACTTTACGAATTTTCATTCTTCTCAATTTTATGTACTCACTCGTATTGAATCGATCTACGGAACAAATTTCCATCTTTTTTTCTTTCACAGCAATCTATTTTTTAACTAACTTCATTAATTTTAAAAGAGACACGATTTTTGCATTTGTTTAAACTTATATTTTACACAGTTCTTCTCAGTTTACGATTTTCTTAATTATTTACAGGTTGCTAATGAATTATTTATTATAATTTGATACAACGCTTTAACAATGGAAAATTATTTGCTCGAGTCTCTTACACAAAAGTGTTGATTTTGTCAACAATTTTATTCCATAGTTGTTTTTATGATTTAGTAAAACTTTTGGCGGGAAAAATCTTTTGATGGGGACCAGAGTCTGGAGGCTGTATGCATCCAGAAAAAAGAAACCAAACCGTGTGAATTGTGATTGTTGATGCTTTGTACACTTTTTTCTCGTTCCACGGGTCATGAAACTAAACACAACAATTATTTCGACTCAATTCTTGAACCCTTGTTGTAAAACAGTCCAATGAAGATTTGTACGAGATTTTAACTCGATCAGTAAACTGATTATTGAGGTATCGTCGTCGTCAATTTAAAAAACATATTTTTCGGAAAAATTCTCTACAGTTGGTAATCAAAATTTGTTCATCTTCGAAAAAAGTCGCAAGTGTTCTGGAAGAAAGAATGAATCTGGTACAAAATAAAAAATAAGAAAATTGGAGCAGTTTCAATTTTTCGATTCTGACGAACATAAAAAAAATGTAGATTTTGGTTAAAAAACAATAGGAAACAATTCGTCATGAAGAAAAAGTTATAAATTCATTGAAATAAGGGATGAAATAAAAGAGTCCTTTAATTGCTGCATTTGTTTGATTTTCTTTATCGAAAAATTCCAAATAAATCTATTTTCATAATGTTTACGGGCCGTTTGGTCCGACGGTGGAAAAGAAAGCAACGATGCAGCGCGTGATACAAAAAAAGGGGTAGAAAAAACCTTAACCACAAATACTCGTTCCCGGGGGAGACATTGGACGCTTGGAAACGCAACGGTGAGAGTATGCGACGCGTGCGTAAGGGGATTGCCACCGGTTTCACGACTACGACGACACGACGACGACGACGACGACGACGACGACGACGATGTTCCTGTTGAGGGTGGAAAACATTTTGGGGTGAGAGGGGTTGCGAAGGGGTGGATGGGCGGGAGAGGGGATGTCCAATGGTTCCGTGAGGTTCCGTGACGACGACAGCGCCACGTCATAGGCACCAGTACGATCTCAGCATCCCCCGCGGTGGTTTCTCGCGCGCGTTCACGTTCGATCAACCCCCACATTACTGTACAACGAAAATTAAACGTGTGCGTTATTTTAAATGATAACAAAATATTTCAACAGTGAAGAATATTTTCTGCACGTTATAAAAATTCGAAAAGACGAATATAAAAAGTGTGTGTGCGTGTTTTTCTCGCCAAAATGTCTCATGAAATAAATAAATAATGAATAAATACTGATGGGGGTGGAATAGTTGTGAAAGTTTGAGTGAGGCTGTCAGTCGATTGAGATTTCAATATCAAACGACCTTTCAATCGTCTCAGCTCGTGGAGAGTTCTGAGTGACGATAAAAAATACTAATAAAACAAAAAAAAACAAACAAAAGTCAGCAAACAAATGAAGTTCGCTTTCCAAACGTGTCACAATTCCGTATAAAATACTAAATTGTCAAGTGAACGAAAGATCATGTGATGAGGGTGACGACCAGTGAACGTGCTCGAGTGTTGGAACGATAGTTTGAGAATCTTCGGTCAAAGAAATTCTCAAATTCCTCACCCTCCCAGTTTAGCCAAACTTTAAATCGAGTTTCATTGTGACAACGTGATTTTTCCGATCTCATATCGAAACGAGGAAAAGTTTGATAAGGAGACACGAAAATATCGTAACAATTCTTTCAAAAAGTGTGCCACGATTTCAACAAAATTTCTTCGTCATTAATAAGTCATATTTTCCACTAAATCTTCTATTTCGACAAAGTGATTAAATGCCTATCAATAAATCATTATAAAAAGGATCATTCGAAGTGTTTCGGGCTGTATAAACCTTTATGGCGATGTTTCTATTTCCTTTTTTCAATAAATCGTCAATGATGAATTTAACGTGGTCCATAATCGTTATGGAATAGCACATATACATAGAAATATATATATATATGTATATGTATGTACGTATATATGTGTGAGTTTTACGACGATAATAACATTTTGTTCGGAAGCAATTTCGTTCGTTTGTTAATAGTAGAATATTGATAACTAAAATATATAAAAAAATGATTGTGGTTCTATGCGGAATTTCGATGTAATGCAAGTAAATTTGGTGCCATTAGAAATCGTTATGTTTGATTCACTATAAAATTTGTTTCTCTATTCAATTGCCCTTTGGAATAATCTCAGTGCAGAGGAAATACAGAGAGGAAAATAACCTGAGGGTATTCATGCGAATATCATAATTTTCGTAGAAACTTTGATTGCTCTGCTCTCATTAGACTCTCAATTGTGCTCATACATTCATGTAAACAGAACATACTCACTTTATATTATATACAGATGTGCATCTATGTACTCGAAGCTAAATATGTACATATGACATGGATTTATACATATAAATATTGAAAGAAATATATATGTAAGTAATCGACATAAATAAAATCAATAATAGGCGTTCGAAACGTTATTTGTTTTCACGAATAAAGTGAGTGCACACACCGGCTGTTCAAATCGAATGAGATTTTTCTCATTGCCATACAAATCTGCTCGAAAACGACAATAAATCTGGACACGATTTTCTATGTGCATTTTCGGCGTGACTGTAACAACGTTCAAACGTTTCTTCCTTGTCAAATAAAACCGAGGGATTAGTGGATATTTTTTTTGGAGTTATTAAAATATCAAATAAATCATTGCTTAAATGAAAAAGTTTTGATGTATAAAATGAACATAAATCGAGAACGTTTTACGTAGGAAAGATACAGAAAGAAAGAGAAAGAGATATACGGAATGAGCAATAAAAAGGAAGTCAATTAAACTCCAGTCGTTGGACGAAAGTTTAATATTTAGCTGACCTGATTCAAAAATTTACAGTAAAAGTGCATTTTGTTATAATATCTCGTGAATATTAATGAGAGAACTGCAACCAGTTCGACGTTTTGTTATCAGTGAGTTCGACGATTTTTTTTTGTGATCGAGATCAGTGTTTCCACCAGTGACCTGAAGCCTAGTTATTTTTTATTTTTATTTTTTTTCGAGATTTATATTTTGGTGTGTGGTTCTCGGTGTTTTTTGTAATCTTCGTTTCGATATTTCTTGTCTTTTTATTCTGGCTCGGGAACCGTGAACCCTTGCTGAAGATTTTGGTGAAATATTTTCGCTCGTTCTTTTTATTCGGTTTTCTTTATCTCGTGCACTTTCAGCGGCCTCCACAATCCGTCTTCGGAAGACGATCCACTTTCTGGACAGGTTAGATTTTTTGTCATTCTTCATAGAATAAGAAATTCATTTGTTTCATTATTGATTTTTGGAAAATTCAAATATTGACATACATTTGTTTCCGAATCATTATTTAACAATATTTGCAGGAAAAACATAAAAATTGACAACCTCGAATTTTGTTACAAGTTATTAATATATTTTCACGATGAAATAAATTAATAAAAAATAAAATAAAATCCCACAGCAATGTTTGAATTGGAATTGTCTTTGGAACTAAATAATTAACAAACCGATGATGAGTTCGTGTGAATTATTTCGTTTTTATCAAAAATATCAGATTTCCTGTAATCTTGATGAACAAAATGTCTCTTCGTGATAAAATAATGGGAAATTGGTGTTTAACGAGAACAGTTCGTGGCAAGGAGATTGTAACGACTTAGTTTACTTTTTTCTATTTTAATTTGAGCTCGAACAAGAGGAGGAATTTAGCGAGAGCTTAAGGTTGCGTCGAGGTTTTCTGACGTTAGCGCCGAGAGTCATAGCCCGTCCAATCTTTTCCTTGAGAAACACGAAGATTAATCAAGGAGCCCTGACGACTTGATGCTATACCGAAGGAATTTTAATGTTTCCTTGCCACCTTTTAACCTCGGGTCAAAATAAACTTTCATCACTTGTCTTTTTCTCATTCTCTTTAACATCTTGCAACACTTAACACCTCAACCCTCTTTGCAGAATATTTGTACAATATTTCATGACCAGCTTCGAGAACAAGTGAATTCTCTCGAGGCTTCGTCTTCTTTTAATAAGAGTGTGTGTGTATGGGGATTCAAGATTCAAACAAACATTACGTTTATACGTTGTCCCCATTTATTCCATCTCCTTCGCTCATTCGAACGCATTCCTTGGACCATAATTGTTTTCACCCTCGTTAATTACGAAAAAGTCGAGAAAATCTATGTTCCTCTGTCCCACCCTTGTTCATCCCCTCGCCACTGGTTTCAAAGCAAAATCCTCGGTATTTGGGAACGAAGAGAATAATAGATTTTTCGTTACGAAAATATACGATCCATTCAGTTAAGTTTTAGTTAATGAAAATTTTATTCCAACGTCATAGAATTAATGTTGATGTAAAAACGCAGTTTCGCCAGTACATGGTTTTTTATATATATTTTCCCATGTAAATACAAATACGAAAGAACATTCAACACATGATTTACACTATTAAAATTCACATTTTATCAATCAACGTAATTAAAAAACGTTTTTCAAAGTGGATCCAATTAAAAGTAATGAATTAATTCAATTGAAGTGGACTTTACCGAATAAATACATGATCAAGCGTGTATTTCAAATTTGATAAATTTTGGCCAACGATTACGATGTCATGCACATGCAAAACTATGCTTTTACCTTCGGCTGTAAATGGGCTTCGTTGCTTCGATCATTTATGACGTTGATTCCGTAACCAAACGTTCATCCACTTTTACTATATTTGTGCTCGTCATTTCCTCATTTATTATTGAAGTCAACGACACCACAACATTTCTCACCATTACTAATTTCAGCCGGACCAATATCCTAGTCGAATAATCATTATTAATTCTTGATAATAAAATCGTTAACACACTGCAGGCTGTATTTACGAGGTAATAATTTTCGTTGTACTTGAATAATTGGAGTTGTTATTACGTGATTATCATCTAATATTTGAAATAACACACAGTTCACATTATCATCGAACGTTTGCTTTTTGGAGAAATATGCATTTAATCAGAGAGACGAAATAAAATTATTAATTAATTATACGTCAATTAACAACTGAAATTATAGAACGATTCATTATTTTTATTCCCATTAAATCGTTCGGTTTCCATTGTACACGGTTTTGTATATAACTATCTTGCAATTACGAAAAAACAACGACCCCTCAGGGAATTTGTAAATAATTACGAATTGTGTTTGTTTATTCATTCGATTGATGCATCGAAATGTACTCGTTTTATTTATAGAACGTCATGATGATTGCAAAAAAGAAAACGTAAATAATGACCCAAATAATCCACAGTCATTAGAACTATCTTGAGAAAAGAGCAGGTCACGTTTGCGGATGGTCTTTTTTAAAGGAATCATACGATTGGATGAATCTTAGCAGTCCAGGAGGATTCCACACGTGCTGCGGTGTCACTTACACCCCTTCGATCTCGTGTTAAGTTCGACCCCTCGTCCCGTTTTATTCAATCAGTGGAGAAGGAACTCGATTCCATTAGACCGTTGGAAATCTCATTGAAGCTGAGAGTTGGTTGATAGGAAAAGCGAGAGAAAGAGAAAGAGAGAGAGAGAGAGAGAGAGAGGGAGAGGGAGAGAGAGAGATAAAAGGCGAGAAACTTGAAGGATATGAGAGGTAGGATTCTGAAGATGGGAGGTACGTTGAATGAACCAAGTATCTCGAGGATCCAAAGCGAGATTGGGATCTCTCGAAGTGTGTTTACTGCCAAGATCCTTGAGAATCCCGATGTGCCCTCCAGCCTCACTTTGCCTCCTTCGAAATGTCGCGAGAATGCCGCTGACGAGACGACCCTCTAAACCCTCCCTGCCCCTATATTCTTCTTTCAAATGCTGCTCTCTTCTCTCATCTCTGATTTCTGGTTGAAATAATCTGGTTGGGAGTGGAACGTCTTGACAATAAGAATCAAATCAGGCAAGAAACATGATGCAAAACGGTTCCATTATTCGTGAAAAACTTGAAACCCGATAATAGGGTTCAAAAAAAACGAATGATACAAACAAAAAGTGTGTGTGCACATTTTTTTTATACGCTTAATGCAATATCATTATAAACATAAAAATTCGAAAAATCTAGAATTTCATTATTTCAATAAATTATTAAAAACTAAATTTTTGGACAAGTCAGAATTTTCGTAAATAAAATCGTGTCTTTTTGAAATTTCAATATGTCTGAGATTTATAAACAGAGATGAACTCATGACAAATGCTATTTTGCCAAAGTGTTAATTTGAACGAGGGAACTTAGCTCATTTACAATCGTCGAAAAATTGATGTGGGTCAAGATGACCCAGTCTGTCAACGACGCTCTTACGTCAGATATTTTATTTTTCAACAGAAAAATATGTACAATTATGAATAATAAATGATAGTACCTTCTGATATTTATATACTGGAATGAGAATAAAAAAAAGGTTTAATAGAGTAAACGAATAAATCCTCGAATATGCCATAAATTCAAACTTTATAGAGATCCTTACGATAAGGATCGCTTGTCTTAGGTGATTTCTTGGCTTTTAAAAAAGAGGGTCAACATGTTAGTAAGAAATATATTCGCATTCCCGAAAATCTCTGGTGGAGCCAATATCGTGACAATCTTTTGTCCATAAACTTTCCACCAAATGGGAATAAAACGATGATTTCGAGCGTTATCGAAGGATCTCTGAGATCCAGGTGGGTTGATGGGTAGAGTTGCAACTTTTATAACGATAACCAAGTAGATTTTGGGAAACGGAGAGAACCCTTAAGGGGTCGTATTATGAATTGAACAGATTCTCACACAAAGTAACAACGAAAATACACAGACACACAAAAAAAAAAAAATGTACCAGAGTAAAAATATAAACACATTCCAGAGCCACGTCTCTTGGGCTCGTAACTCTCTCGTCCTCTGATCCTTCCCTCCAACTGGGGTGTCCTGGCTCATCCTTTTTCTTCAACCTCCACGTCTCCCTTTATTTTTTCCTCTTTCTCTTCGTTCTCTAGTTAAACTCAGCCAAAAACGTTGGACGTTCATGCTCGCTGTTTGTTCATCGGTATTTTTGCTATTGCCTCATCGCAGTGCTCGATCCTACCCCTGTCAACCGTTCTCGGTAACATTTATTTATTCAAGCCTGACACACAGCCTCCCAACTACGCTCCACACCCCTGGCAATGTGCATTCATCTCCCTATAGCTGATTCAGTCTCAGTGACACATTTAACCATAAACTATATCTATATGACCGCGTGTACAGCATGCATATATACGATACATGCACAACCATTCCTACACACACATTCAAAGTCGTTTCGTCGCTCTCAACCTCCTGTCACGAGGTCCCGATTATTTTTTTCTGTTTTTTTTTTCTTTGTTTTTTGTTTTTTCATTTAACAAAAACAAAACAAAAAAAACGATAACACGTTCCACAGCCGATGGGTGGGCACGTATGCAGAACGGAAAAAGACCATCGTACGAGGTCCCCCGAACCCAACCGTCCGTTCATGATTAACCAGCTCTGTTTACCCTTCTACGTAAACATTGGCTTGAATAATCTCGCTTCTTTTTTTCTGTTTGTTCATATATGCGCACTGATGGCTCTCCAAAACGAATTAAATCTCGGACTCATTGATTTGATACAATTTTTCATTACACTGTTCGAGTCCTTCTGGAAAGTTACTTTCAGTCCGGGTCAGTCATCGAATGTTTCCAAAAATTTGACCAATTTTTATTTTTCAACGCTCCTCATAAATATGGACTCGCTCGTTCCTAGGAGTCCATTCCATTAACTTTTTCTCACGTTTCTCCGCTTTGCTGACTTCCACGTTTCTTCAAAAGCCTCGACAAGTCTTATCCACAGTCATCTGCGTTTTACTGACTTTCGGTTCGTTCGCATTTTAAGAAACTTGGAAAAACTGCCTCCCGCCGAACGGTCTATGCGCGAGTTTTGGTACATGCGAGGAAACTGTCACCGAACCAAGTACTGACCTCACCCGCGAGGCTGCTCAATTTATGAGGTCACCAAAGCCACACATCAACCGCTAACCTATGGCTGTCAGGTCTCAAGAATTTCACCACTTTTCTGAATAAATAACATTTTTACAACACGGTGTATACATTTTTCGCGAGAAAATAAATAACTGGAAGAAAAATTTCATTACATTGAAAGGGGGATGATTTTTTTCTTAACCTACAACTGCAAATAACTTTGTGGATGAGTCAAACTTCGGAGAAATTCAAGTTTATGTGGCTTTGTGTATGATGTTCGTAAAATATTGGGCCTATCTTCCTCATCATGTTGATGTTCACGAAGAGAAAACTCGTGCTGAATAAGAATGAAACAAATTTGAGGGAGAGATCGAAACAGAGAGAGTGAGAGCGAAGGGAATAAAGAGAGGAACAGTGAGGGTGCTAGAAGGAATAATCTGCAAGCTAAAATAAAGAAAAAAAACCGAGGGATGTGACAAGATCGAGTTCAGTGTTCACGAAAAAAGGGGATGGCTCTCAAGCCATCATTTATTACCTTGGCTTTACAGCCATAATGAAAAACTCCTGTCTCCACTCCCATAACATCGATTTCGGAATAAAAAATAATGTGAGAAATAACGTGAAGTGCTTGCACAAAGTTTTCTTTTACTTCCTTCAAGATAAAAATATGTTTTACATTTTTCCGCTGGTTTTTGTCCTCCGATTTAACATTCAAGAAAACACTGAAGAAAATTATTCGTCGATCGATTAATTTATTACTTTTTTAATAGAAATTTCATAGAATTTTATGAAAAAAAAGCACTGAAAAATTGCAGTAAAGACGGTCATGCACTTTTTAACGTGGTTTCGTTTCCTCCATTTCGACGAGGAAAAAAAAAATTCATTCCAGTTTTTAATACCAATTGAATGCTTTGATTTGTGAATAAAATGAATTTATTAATAAACAAGGAGACCACTGCTCTTTCGATTAATAAAATAGTTTTAATAACTATTTTCGACGACTCCATGGAAATGAAAATCTTTCAAAATAGGATTTAAAAAAAAATGGTTAAAACTCAACAGAATCGATGACCTATAAAGCTACTCATATTAATGCTGTACCGCGTCAGCCCGGTGGTTTAACTTTTTCAAAAAGTTCAATTTCAAGGGAGACTTCATAGATCGAAGCGACTGAAAATTCGTGAAAACCACGTATAAAATTGGCAGGCCAGTGATAGTTAAAACGAGTTCGTCGTGAAATTTAAGCCATTATATACTGTAGCAATAGCTCGTTGAATAGTCCTCAATTAAAAGTATCGGTGAATCAATTATTGCGTCGATGCAAAGTCGTAGAAGTTGTACGTTTCTGGGGATCCTGCAAAACTATTGGTAAATGTAATGAATCAGCTAAATCAGTGTAGAGATAAACTCACGATGGATTAAAAAAAAAAATTGTATCATATTTTTTTCGTATAGAATTTGCATTATCGTTCGTATAAAAAAAAATGCTTTTCCACGTTCGGATCTTATTTTAAAAAAAAACGAACAAAAAAGAATGGGCACATTTTACAAAAATGTCAATAAACAAGTAAAACTTACATCGAATTTTATTGCAACGTCAAAATAAAGTTTTGTTCATTTTGATATAAAAGCTTACATTCATTCTGCCCTTAATTTCCCATAGAATATCGTAGACAGAGTGTATTCTGTGTTCGTTAGTAATTGCTTGACCTGGACAGTGGCACTATCATGGAGTGACGAAATGTCCGGTTGGATGGTTCAGGATCAGGGACTGCTAACGCTCCGTCTAGGCTCTCACCTATTGGCATCATTTGATCCAATACATAGACAGGAGCTTGTGTGTCAGTTTAAGTAAATGTAGTCGTGGTGTGTGTTCTCGGGGGTGTTGAATCGAGTGATGTCCGTGAACATGCGGTTACTATGCAGAACAGGCTTCATGCGTACATTTCTGTACAGCAGAGTGTTGGATGAGGATCACTAAATTCCCTTGCTCTCCTGCTCCTCGTTTTCCACGTTCAGTTTTCTCTCATTTTCCTTTTCTTATTTCTCTTTCTCCATTGCAAATTCATTTTTATCCTCTTACCTCGATCACTGAGTCTTTTTTTTTCTTCAGTCAACTTCCAAGCCCTTCAATTCTGTTTCTCTCTTTTCCCAATATCCTCATCCATCTCTATCCTTGATGACGTTGATTTCCTTATGACGTTCACTGCCTACTGCTCCTCCTCGACGTCTTCAAACCCCCAAGTGATTCTATGGCTCCTGGCCTCTGGGCTTGCTCAATTCGTGCGTGATTCCATATACACTAGTCAAAGGGCTATTATTGTATTTGTCATGCGCTGCGGACTCTCCGATATATCTGCAAGATCGCGGTGATGCCACTAATGACATATGATGGGGTCAAGCTCTGGTCAATAATATACATATATGCATGTATATTATATACACACATCAATAAATCTGAGAGTCCCAAAACGCTCTTGAATGTTCTATACAGTTCCTGATGTTAATGTCATTCAAAGACATTTGAAGAGTACGATAAATAATTCAAACTCTCCACCATTTTCCTAATATGTTGTTCATTTTGGATGAAAGATTCATAAATTTAGGGTAAACAAGGGTTTCGAATGGAACAGTCAAAAATACTGTACGTTCAAATAAATACCAGGAAGAACAACAAGAAAAAACTGTTAAATTGAACATTGATTGAAATTGCTTAAAATAATTGCAATTACTTTTCAATTAATTTGAATCGAAAACACTAAATTTTGGACTAGAATTTGTAGCAGGAAAATCCCGAAGTATTTTTTGAAAAGTTTCATTCTTTGGAACTCTGAACAGACTTAGAAAAATGATTAAACGAAGGATAAAACTGTATGATTTAAAGAATGATCGGTATCGTTTAATTAATTAACGATCGAACGGTTTTTCGTTACTGTTTTATTCTGCCATTCAAACGTCAGCAAGGATAATGGCAGGCAGGATAAAAAAATGAATAGCTCGTCCTTGGAGATCCATATTTTTCTTTTTTTTTTTTAACTCCTTTCTCCTTCTTCGTAATCCCTCGTGACTGACCGGGCAATTAGATCGTCGTCGTCGGGCTACATAGCGAGTTGATTCGTCCAACCAGTCAGGCCTTTCTCTAGATACGGTTTCCCAATTGAAAAACTCGTCAGAGCTTTATTTGCAGAGTGCAATACATATATATATTTATTTTATATTGGATATAGTCGTGGCACGAGAAGAAAGCTACTCTGTGTACGTTTCCACTGCTTGTAGTTTCTACCAGGGGGTTTGTCTTCGTTTCTATGTTTCTCTGAACGTGTCTTTCTTGCTCATACTCGCCCATCTCAATCTTAGTTTTGTTCCACGTTCATGTTCACTCGTTTTATCTTTTTCTTTTGGTCTCTCCTCTTCTTCAAATAGTAAACAACCGTAGGAATTGGACTTTTCGAGACCCGATAGAGGTTTTCCTTCTCGTCTTTTCTCTTCCATCCATACGCTTTCGTAGAGATACAAAATGCCAATGGGAAAAGAAAGAAAGTATAAAAAAATAAAAGAATAAAACGAAGAAAGAAGATTGTCTCATTAAGACGTTATTTTCGTGAAAGAACGAGAGATGAAAGAATAGTAAAAAGAGTTGAATGATAAAAAAAGAGGAGCGGAGAGGACGGCGAGTAAAAGAGATCAAGGAAAATTCAGGAGGCTGCGTAGCAATGGTGAAACGACATTTTATTTCATGGCGGTGAAGTCAGAAATAGACAGTTCTATGTAATTCGGAAGTCATCTCGGGGCTGTCGGCTTTAACCGTGGCTTCGCTGCCAGTTGTATGAGATCGTAAAAAGAAACAAGGCAATCCGTTGATAATACGAACAAGTAGAAAAAGCGAAAAAGAAAAAAATAGAAAATCGTCATTTTTATTTTTCAAACTAGAAAGTGGCAACGTTCAAACGTCAATGAAACAACTGTTACAAATTCTTCATTGTCATCCAATATTTCTTGTCGTTTGTAGGATAAAAGATTACCATCAAAACATACTCGTTTACCTTTGAAACCAAATGTTTTTCGTTTTTTTTTTTTTTTTTGTACTCGTTAAAAATTCAACTGCATCCTCGTGGTCAACCACCTCAAAAAAATGCCTCGTTACGAGGTCTGCCTTCAATATATGTTAAAGTTAGCTACCTACCAGCTTTTTATTTCCATCAAAGTCCGCGCATAAAATATATTTTCAAACTAAAATTCTATGCCTCTTGAATTCTCGAGGTGTTTCTCTTGTTGTTTCACTGTTTTTACTAACCGTTCGGCGTCAGACCTTTTCCCTCTTCATATTCACATGAAAATATATGTTCATGTATGTGTGCGTGTGTATGAACGTAGTTATGTACCCTCAAACCAGCTCTTTCTCTCGAGATTTACAGCGGCGCACCGCACTCGCTCTGAACCGCAGCAGTTGCACCGCGTGCGTGCTTAGGATTATTTGTACGCGTTTCTATATATTTATTACGTATATACACACATATGATATAAAAAAAGAGCAAGTGTTCAGCAGTGCCGCATGCGTTGGAATACACTAAACCTGTACAACGACCGTAGGACACGTGTACACGAACCATACGTTGGTCGTGGTCCTCGAGACCCTGACGTGTTTGTCTGCCAGAGCGAAAAATAATATTAGAAAACCATGTCCGACCTAAAACCATATTTTCATCCAAGATCATATTTTTCATCCAAGTTCAAAATAACTTCACACACTTCATTATTTTTCTCTTTGATCTCCTGGTTAGTGAAGTTTATTTGTTTTAATTGCAACGATTTGTAATGGAGCGTGTCTGAGAGAATTGGGTCAATGACTGGAGTTGATCAATTAGTATCTCAATTAGAGAGAAAATATAGATTTTCACGGATCATCATAAAAATTTTAAATTTTATCTTGCTCAGGATGTGATTCAGATCGAATTTTCAATTAACGACGAAGCGGTGATTAATGATAACTTGTTTTTTCACCAGCTCCATCGATGGTTCGTCGAATATTTGAATTTTATTGAGCAATTTATCTGTTATGCTGAGTATTTGGATTTAAAAAGCTTCTCATCGTTGTGAAGAGGAATTGATACAATACTTTGTATACAAAAAGCATAAAAATATAGATATCAGGAAGATCTGGTTTGTTAAATATACATTTGTGTGTAGTATATACATTCATATATAGGTATATGTACACATGGTAACCGTAACTTCGATCTTGCATGTACATCTAAACTTATATATCAGAAATGCACAAGAAAAATCATTCCATCTCGTATATCTCGATGAAGAAAAACTCCCGAGTACACGAAACCGGAAGCGGAAGAACATTCGTCCCATCGAGCTGTCGCATAGATATATATGTATTATGGAAAAGCTAAAAAACGGAATCCCAATATCTTTATCCCCGTTCAGGAATGTTGAAACCTCCGGATCTACATTTAAATATATATACATATATCTATATAGAGAGAGGTTAGATGATATAGGGGTAGTTTTTAAATGGTTTGGTCCACAGAAAGGAGGGTTAGTTGATAAGGACGGAGGTTGATTTATCGGGAATTAATATGGTACGAGTGAGTACACCCCGAATGAAAACATCTCTCAGCAAGAGTTTTTACGAGCTTGCACGAATGAAGGGTAAAAAAGGGATCGATGTTTGGGGTTGGAGTAATTTTTGAGAGTCTAAGGGTATAGTTGGGTGAGTGTGGAATGACGTAAACCTGAAATTGGCGTTTAGGGTTCAACGTCATGCCTAACACCAGAATCCTTAGATGAGGGTATATACGAGGATGGAATAAAGTAGGGAAGAGAGAAAGAGAGAGAGAGAGAGAGAGAGAGAGAAACGTTGAGAATTTAAAATAGATTTGCCCGGACTTAAAAAGCTCGACGTCGTCTCCAAACCTCCCTTCGGGAGCTTATCATCCCTAAAGCTTTTCTCACTAACGCCTCTCTCAGGGAAACGAGATATCACCATTCCTGAAATATTCCAAGTTTTCACGAACTCCTCTGGGTACTTGTGAGTTTCAATGAAACTTGTTAAATAAAAATTATTTTATTTACTTTTGTCAAATTCGTCGTTTATTTTTCACTTTTTTAAATATTAACCCTAATTTGGTCTCAGGGATTTAAAGTTTATGGTTATTTGTTGTTGGGAAACGTTTCAATACGACAGCAGCAACGCGACAATTTGGGAGAGGTTACGAGCGCGAGATGCGAGCAATCGGGTCGAGCTTCAACGTCGCCACCTCCCTGAGTCACAAAATCAATCGCCATATTTGATCGCCAGTCTTTGACCATTTACGAGAAAAAATAGATACGTGTCAAATATAAATTGTAAGATTTGGTCATCAATTCGGCCTGGAACTCTGTAAAATCGACGACGGATCCTTGACTCCATGTTTCTGGATCATATCAAGTGGGTTTATGAGCATTTTTATCGCGGACGTTCTCGGAATCCGGGGAATACATCGGGAATCGGTGAACGTTTGATTTCCGGTCATACCGAAGTTGATTTTACTCCTGATCGTGCATTATTGTGACTTAATTCACGTTAAATAAATTTAAATTTTATCGATACCTTTTCTATGCGCCGCGCGCGGTTGTAGTTTTGTTCTCCACCAGATTTTTTTCGTTGCATTTGTTTTTGTATTCATCTCTTTCGATGTTTCTATTGGAAGATCAAAGAAACCACGAGATCTGGGATAACACTTTACGATATTATTTACTTTTATCTCAACCTCTGACCTCACGAGTTTTTGAGGTCAGTCGAACTGTGGGCACTTTTCAATAACGCCATTTTTCTGGTCGACAATAATCCGTGTTTTTTGCACATAATCATTTAATAGTGTCTCTCATTGGACAGAACTGCGAGATAATCTGAACATGTACGATGGATGAAAAATAAAAAGAGAAACGAATGAGAAGAACGGAAAAGAAAGAAAGATGAACTGGAGCATATGTAGGACATAAAATGATCCAGAGAAAAACGTCTAAGAGGGTGCCCGTTCCAAAAGAACTTACGACAATGTTTCCGTGGGGTGAATATCTTCTTTTCACTCTGCTTTTTTGTCGTCCTCTTTTTCAATCGATATAAAGACACACAGAACGATTTGCTGCCGTTTACAGGGTCTGAGCGATTCGGTAGAATTTGCAGGGCTTTTTGGATGCCTGCTGGGTTTTGTCACGAATTTTACTCGCGAAAATTTAACGTCACAAATATGTCACTTTTGATGTAAAGCTGAAAACTGTCTGCGTGAAGTTGCACACGTGTCTCAAAGAAAATGCTATGCAAGGAAATTCGGTGGACTGGCTACGAGGTCAGCGGGGAAGGAGGAGGAAAAAAGGGGATGAAAAAGTGTGGCAAAAATGGTGCGAGGGTAGCAAAAGCAATGGATAATAAAAGAGTGGAAGGATCGTCCAAACTGTCGAAGCTTGCGCCCTTTTTTCCTTAGCCCCCTTTTTCTTCTTTAGTTCGACCCCATTCAATGTTTGTCTTGGACCAGAAGAGGCGTTCGTAATTTAAAGTCTGACGCTCAACTCCCCCGTCCAACTGAACATTACGCTGCGAAAAGTTGGACTACGTCGATCCTATGAAAACGGCCTCATACACACAGCCAACGTCGATAGAATGGTCAACGTGTGACACACCAGACTGTCCGATACTTTCACCCTCACCTCCTCTTTGCCTCCCCTTTCGCCCTTATTCTTTCCGGAAATCGGCCAGAGTCGATGAAAAAAAAGAAAAAAAATGCTTTCTTCTTCTTCTTCGTTGTTCCTCAGAAACGAGGGAAACTACGATATCGGGTTGCTCGTTGTACAACGATGAAGTTTTAAAATCACGTGTCCCTCCGAATATATCGTCATTTTCCACGAGCTCGTTATTCGATACTGCTCCAGGGAGTTTCACACTAGATGGAGGAAGTTTTTTTGATAGGGTACTTTGAAAAGGGGCGCCATTGATGGGCTGGAATACTATGTCGCAGCCATTTTTTTTCGTGGTTAAGGTTAAGCAAATAAAAGAAAGTTTATGCGCAAAGTTTTTTTTTTCAAATTAAAGCATCGATACAAAGTTTTATTTGTTTTACGTACAACATTTTTAAATGAATTCAAAATTAATTATAAAATAAACTGATTTGAACTAAACATTACGTTTTTTTTTTGTTGCAGGAGGTCTCATGGGAGTCTAAGTATGGCTGACATGACGGTCCTTCGTGTCCTCCTGGCTCTTCTGGGAGGAACACAAATACTGCGAGCTGAACCGTCACCCTCACCGACAGTCAAGAGTGCAGGTAAGTTCATTATTTATTGTTAAAGTGTCTTTCTAAAATGTCAATCAAATGGGAATGAAATATGTAAAAATCGTAATAATGAATTTGTGACAAACAATATGTCTTTGACCTACAAAAGTAAAAGGACTAAGAAAAATGAAAAAGAAAAAAAAGAGATGGAACGAACTTAGTGATAATGAATGGGAACCTCGTTAGGGTTGACAGTTTTCCAGGATTTTAGCAAATTGTTCAACTCCATTTTATTCCTATTCTCCCTCTCGTTTTCGAGCGATTAGTAAAGAACGCAAGGTTTGTTGGGATTTCGAGGGTTGAAGAGGCTGCTGGGGGTGGTTGATTAGGGGTGAAAGTTTTAAATGGGCAAATCCATTCACGGGTAATTATGATTCGGGTACTTGATCGCGAAATATCCGGAGGGGTAAATTGTATAGAAAGTCAATCACGCGGGAGCAGGGGACTGATGAATGGATGAGGAAAGAGGATTGTGGACGCGGATTTAAAGGATGGGGTTGAAATCAAAGGTTCTCAGTGGAAAATGTCGAATCGTACATGGTTGACGTAAATTTCAATAGAATTTGAACTTCCATTGGCAGCGGGAGAGAGAAAGAAGTTTATAACGGAAGCGTACACGATGAACATTTCAGTGACGTAATTATTGCACAGGCGAGTAGACGACACGTCACTTGACTTGCCACCAACCCACATTAGACTGTCTATACATCGTGTACAATCGAGAGTAGGTTTAGCTCAGGCTAACACTACCAAAGCTCACGTGTGGTTCAATGTAAGGAGGGTGTAAACTACCCTCACCAAAGCACTTGCCATCCTCCTCTACACTCGCTTCAAAGCGGCTTTTCTTCGACGAGAAGAGCATGGAAACTGCATCGTGATCCCTGAGAGCAAAGGGGTGACGAAAACTTGTCACGACCAGGTTTAACCTTCCCATCTACTAAATGCCATCACCGTATGACCTTGAGAATTATGAGCTTCCCCTAAAAATCATTAATCTCAAGCATTTTGTCGTGATAAATTATTATAATTAATATCTTAGCAAAGATTATTCTTTCACATTATTTCAGCGATTAGTCAACGTTTTGACATTGATTTGTATCCAATTATTTTTTGCGCTCACACAATTGCATTTTTGTGTTTTTTTTTTTTTTTTTTTAATTCATAGTTCAATGTCTGGTTACTCAATAAATGAGAGTAAAAAAGTGATATTGTTAACAAATAATTTGATAGAAAGAAATAAAGACAACACAAAAATGACCAATTTATTTGGTCCGATTGTAGTACACTCTAGAAATCACAACGATTCTCGATTAGCCTTTCATGAGTAAACAATGGACCCGGTCGAAGTGAGGGTCGATGGAGAACACAAAAAAAATTGTCAAGTGGCCTTTTTAGCGAAGAGAGTAAACAATTGGTGGACAATGAAGAGGGATGCAATCGAAAGATCGTGTTCACTTCGACTAGTATTTTAAAAGTTTCTACATCGTTGTAAAGTCCTTGATGCCCGGAGGGTTCGACGAGATTTTTTCAAACCTCCATCTTTCTCTCTTCATCCACTCTCGTCGAGTTCAAATGGTGAAGTTTCAAAAAAAAAAAAAAGAAAAAAAAAGAATTCCCTCGGTTTGCCATGTTGTAACATTTAATGATCTTTGCAACCTTTCGACATTGATCTACGTGACAATTTGAGTGCTCTATTTCGCTTCAATATCGTCGTTTTAACGATGATTAGTTACGAGGTGTATTCGTTTTGTAAAACATTTTTGTTCTTTTAATCTCTTTATTGAAACGAGCTAAACGAACGATACAAAACGAAAAGCGTGGAGGAAAATGGAACAGCAAAAGGGAACGAAAATAGTGAGCGTGTTAACGCCAGGCTATACTCGTTAATACTGGCTGTCGTTTGGCTTGAGAAACGATTTCAACGATATAAAAATCCAAAAGAAATGACCCCCAGCAAATTGCACTGCAGCAAAATTCGTCGCTAAATAATTGTACCATGCGAAATTGGTAATAAAAACTAAAAGTTATGAAGTGGATACATTCTACCAAATTGAGTTGAAAAACAACACGTTATTTAAAACAATAGAATCTGACGATTTCTATTGTTCATTAAATCGAATAAAATTGTTTGTAAAATCAAAGTTAAACATAAATATTATAGATTTCTGAATCCTACATAAGTGTGTGGGACAAATTTAAGGGAAAATTCATTCTGGAAGACGACGAATTAGTAGAGCGTCTTCGATCCACAACCTCGACAGAGCAACGCCATCACTGAGCCTCTCACGAGTAATTAATAATCGTCTTTCGTGTTGGGGATAAAGTCCCATCAGGGAGATGAATTTGCCTTGGCTTGAGTGCCGAGTTATAAATATTTATACACAGATAATTCTCCCCAATTCTCGACATATAACATCGCCGAGCTGGCAATTTAAACGCGTTGCTAACATTTGTTAGTAAATACCAACTGAATGTTTTTTTTCTTTCAATATTTTTCTTTCAATGATATGAAAAATACTTGTTTAGTTAAGATTGTAGTGAAAATAAAAAAAAAAATTAGTCCACAAGGAGCAATAATAAAAAATATAAAAAATACTGTGAAGGCGAAATTGGTTAACGCCACAATAGACTTTAAGTTCTTGATAGTTTTCGTCGTACTCTGAGCCGGAGTCTGTGCGATTCACTCCAACGTTTCCTCTGCATTGTTTCTGCTTAAGCGAGTTCCCATTTCCCCAAAAGCCCTTTCTCATCCTATCGGACCCTCGAACTTTTGGAAGGGAGAGAGAAAAAGAGAGAGAGAGAGAGAGGGGTAGAAGTGATAAACGGATGTTGCAAAGACGTTGGATATCTATTGGTCGATTAAATTAGTTGATGTACGAGAAAATAGCTTTGGGCAGTTTTAGGACTGAAGTAGCTGGAGGAAGGGACATTAAAGTTCGCGATAAAAATGTCAAGTTGAGTTTACGATTATATTCCAATTTGAAAAACAATTTCGTTATTCCCTTTGCAATTTTCAACCACACACTGAAAGAAGTTGAAAGTAAGGAAAAAAAGGAAAAAAGCTCATAAGAATGGAGGAAATGAATTAATCAAATTTGCAAACATCTAAAAACGATTCCTTGTTATGTCGAAGCATCATACACGAGGATCCAACGAATCAGATCGATATCATTCCTCTTCCAGTGCTATAGCGATCTTCGGAACAAAATAATGGAAAACTAACGGAAGCGTTGGAAAGAAAAATAGAAGAAGAGAAGAAAACGAAAAAATGGAAATAAGGAAAGGGAATGGAGAGTTGGCGATAAAAGTCGCGATATCGAATGGTACGTACCATTATTCTCGATTTTATGGATCGATCTGTCTTTACCCACGGTTCTTCGTTTTCTCTTCCTGCGAAAAGCTCTCGTTGATGTTCAGTTCGGGGTCACTGAGTGCGCAGAGAATCTCTGTGGAACAAGGCACCAAAAGACAGAGACTAAGGATAGAAATGAGCAAAAGTGAGAGACAAAGAAGATGAATGAAAAAAAGAGAAGAAATAAAAGAGATGAAAGAAGGAGGAGAAAAAAGGGTGGGTGGTATATAACCATCGATTTATCACCTCGTGAAGGAGGTAAAGAAGGAGGCTGCATGCAGGGCGTTATACTGTCGTCGTAAAGGGGTGGTGAGATACTGAGGGTTATAGATTCAAAAGTTTTTCTTCACGTTCATAGCCAAATACGAATTTTGCTTACTCGTACGGGCTAAATAAAGTAACTCTAAAATATATTATGCTTTCTATAATATATAAAATGCACATATATCTATAAACATATATTTCATGTATATTGTAGTATAGTCGTAATAACAAAAGAGAAGGACAGCAAGTGCCATAAGCACCTTTGGTTCATCGTATGTACACATAGGCAGGACGGAAATTGCGGTACAGGAGCTTTGCCAGTGTGGCTAAGGGTCGAAAGCACAAGGTTCTGCGTTCAACCGTGTTTCTCCAATCGCTAACCCTCCCCAATGTACCACTAACTCCTCTCGCTTGAGATTATATGCGATAGCGTGTATAATGCAAGCTCCTAGTGCGCGTGATCCTGATATCCTTGACTCGACCTTATGCACACACTGAACTGGAGATACATATACTACATATTTATATACTGTACCTGTGTCCTCAGCATCGTTACAGTTTATTTATGCAAATAATACTAACAACCATAAGATAATTGTAATGGACCTGAAAAATTTATCAGCTTTGTTTGGAAACTACAAACGTCATTAAAGCCTCCAACGATCATCTTCCAAAACATCGTATCAAAATTTACTCAAATCCCTTCAGAAATGTCAATTTTGTTATGTTTTTCGAAAACACCTGTACAAATTTTCTTCGATCTTGAAAGTTCAACTATTTCTTTGCAAATTTTGTTGCCAATGCGACCACAAATGAATAGAAATCCGATCGGAAATTTCATGGTTGAAATAAATATTCTACAGCACGAGGAACCCCCTCGACCTTTCCATTCGATGTGATTGATAATAGAATTTTATTGCTCGAGATAGGAACTCTGATTTTTATGGAAATCCTTAAGGAGGTTCGATCGTTTCTCATGCGTTCGACAAACTCCAAGTTAATTGTTTAAAATTCTCATGAATCTTCTTAACAATCATACTCAGCTGTGGGTAACATTTGAGGAAGTTTGACCCTTTGGAAATCGAGTTATTAGTTGTAAAATATCGTCCTTTTTCGTGACTTCCCGTAAGACCTCATGTTAAAGCTGCGATTTTAAACACTGAGAATCTCGATTACCAGACACGATGAAACCTTCTCAAATTTTTTACACATTGTAACACGACGCTCAACAAGATTCACGCAAAACTTCAAAAAACTGTCTTCGAAAAATTGTATTCGATCATTTTGCCTTTACTTGGTATATACTATTGTGATTATGGCGATAGAACCTCGTTAGATTGTATACTTTCGACAAACATTACACTTTTGAATCTTCTGGTCTACCTGAAACTTTTTATAAGCAAGGTATGATTATTTGTAGAAGAAAAAAAGTGAACATGGAAATGCACAACGCAGGTACATATAATGGAGAGTGCAAGGGCGAGTTACGGAGGGAAAAGACACATAGGATAAAGCTGAGAGTACCGCAGAGTTTGCTGGGTCACCAATCTCGAGAGTTGCTGGTAAAAACTAAGATTACAACGATGCAATCAGCGACTCTGTACAGTGTTTCTCTGTTAAAGCAGTCTCTTTCTCGTCGTTGTATACCAGAGTCCGCAGGGGGTGCGAATGCGGCGCCTTTTCTTTTGGATTGGAACTCCAAACACTCTCCGTTGGACCACCCACGGATTAACAGTCGACACTGTATGTGCGAGGGGACGAGATGTATATAGAGAAATAAATAGGAAGAGGTTGCTTTGGGTAGGTCAGAAGTGTTGATGTGTATGTACACGTTGGAGGGAAATGACGTTTGGCTCGAAGCATTACACGGACTTTCCCGCGAAGAAAATTGTTATAACCAGTCGACGAAGTTTCCTTCCATCGGTTGAATTTCACCTCGTGTGCGTTTTTGTCACTTCGTGTTCGTTTCGGCACTGCGAATGAGCCAAAGGCAAAAAAAAACTACCGAGGGTTGAAGAAACGCAAAGAAGAAAAAAAAAATGCTACAACTACGAGGAAACGCGAAATTCGGATGGCGTACCAAATGAGCAACGGAAAAGACACGAGAGAAGAAATTGCTGAACGCCTGCGAACTCGACGATCAACTTTCCAGTTTTGTATGCAAAGCCTCGAGCTTTGCTTCCGGCTTTTATTTTTCATTTTTTTCAACTGCGCTTTTTCTCTTCCCACGTTTTTTTTTTGTCTTTCAACACTAGTCGAGTGATGAATATTCTCGGCTCGCCATCATTTTCCATTCATTTTCTTTATTAATTAATGCTAATAAATAGAATTTGGTTCTTACTATCTTCCAAAAATGTCCAAAGACCAGGATAGTAAGTTTTTTTAAATTTATTTTCAAAGTTCAACAGAGAGAAACGATCATGATAAAAAATTTAATGAATTCGGAAGCATGTGAATTGACGAATATCTTATCATAAAAATTCTCGATCAAAACTACCACAAAATAACAAATCAATAGTGATTTTTTATTAAAACGCCAGTACAACACGAAAGATTATCATGGGCCTGCATAAAGCGACGATTTGAAGGGTTGAAAAAAGGAATATTGATCCGTGCCTGAAAAGAGTATAGAATAAATATCGAGAGAGCTGAAAAAAAGGGTAAACGAGCAACATAAATAAACAATTTGGCATGAGCAATAGCGGGATCAGAGGCGAAGATTTAATCGATAAAAAAGGTTAACGAAAGAAGAGTTAAACGTGGAAAAACCAGTACGGGGCTTAAAGTTGCAGAGTCGAGTGAATTGGTATAGGATGGTAAAAAAAAAAAGAGTCGTGGCAGAAATCAACTTTCATCCCGCTGGACGGATCGACGTGGATGCCGGAGGGCGAACAGAGAATATCCCTTTTTGTGTGTCTATATAAATATACACATATATCTATAGTTTTGTGTGGGTGTACGTGTGAAGCTTATGTATCGTTGATAGTGGTGCTGCGAAAAGCTAGGATATGTGCAGAGCGGACAGCTGGTCACGAAGAGAGAAATATAGGAAGAGAAAGAGGAAGGGAGAGAGAGAGAGGGAGTGAGAGAAAGATGGTCGTGGGGTAATGCATAAACAATGTGCCGCTTATCCGCGCTGGAAATGCAGCATCCCAATGAATAATAAACTACTCTACAGACATGCCAATATGGATGTGGATAGCGAGAGAAAGAGAGAGAGAGAGAGAGAGAGAGAGAGAGAAGGAGAGAGAGAGGGAGAAAGTGAGAGAGAATTGAACGTGGGGTTCTCCCTGTAGGAAATATAAAAGCAGCAGTTGGTGTTACGATCAGGCTCACCAACGAGGTTCGCCCGGTGGTACGAGGATTATCGACGATCGAAAGAAAAAAAAAAAAGAAAAAAAAAAAAACAACAACAATCTATACACACCCTTCATCCCTATGACAAGGGAAACTTCCAAGAGATGAACGACGCTGTCATTGTGTATGCCTTTTCGTTGTAGGTTTCACCGACGATATTATTGCCTCCTGCTGCTCTCTTTTCCACCCCCGCTCTCCGTGAATAATAATGAACAAAAAATATTAAAGTATTTCAATGATAAAGAAAACCAATACGCGTGGGTTGGGCTTATTAATGTTTGTTACTAAATATCGTAAAGAACAGGACAATGAACAATGAGCTAGACGGAATAATAGAACGAGGACTTTTTGAAAATGTTGATGCTTTGAATTTCTATAGAATTTGCAACAATAATACATTTTTTGTATATTATTCATTTCCATTCATTAGCTACAAGATTATATGCACAAATTTTTAACGTCATTGTTGCAATATTTTTATGCTCGTTTTTGTTACAATAATCCGAGGATTTTTAATATGACATTTTTTTTTCAATTCTTCTTGCCTCTGCTTAATAAATCAGACATCGTTTTATTTCTCTTGAAAATGCAGACTTATAGAAAGAAGTCTTGTTGAGAACGAAATCTCAGTCGACAAGCTGCGGTAAATAAGAAAATTCGGAATGACGGTAACAAGCCCAAGAAAGAAATTTTTTCCTCGAAGTACGTCAACAAACGATAGAGTTTTTTTTTGAATGCAGAACGATGCACTCGTAAATTCTTTTTTTTAGAACTTCACATAAGATATTTATCGTGCAATAAAGTCATGAAAAAAATATGAGGAATAAAAAAAAATGATGCGAGAGTTGAATGAAAAAAATTTGTAACAAAATGTAACTTACCGAAGACTCTGGATAAATTGGATCAAATGAAATACGTGTTGTATGAGAATTCTTGGTTCATTGATGTGAATATTTCGAGATAAAGTATCGGTTAAGCTGCATGAATCTCTCTCATCAATTAATTACGTAATTAGCTGAATTTGCCCAAAAAGATTAAGTTCTGTATCTCTAATTCTCTTTTTACCAGAATATTTTCTTCCTTCTTATTCGTATCCGGTTCTGAATCTCTTTGCCTTTATCACGCATTTCCCGTCTCGAAGAAACTATGAAATTTATGTAATATGCAAATACCACAAGCCTCGAGGACTTGCTCGTCTCGTGAAGTCTTGGCTTGGCTTCTCTCGTTATGTACGAGAAGGAGAGTTGAATTCGCGCAGCGGGGTTGGTACGAATACATCCAGAGTAGGGGAAGGCCAAGATATTTTTGCAGGGAAAGCAAGAAGAATGATGGTATTAAGGGAGAACAGGAAGATCGCAGAGCAAGGGGATAATTCAACTGATTGCAATATATATATACATACATATAAATGACGTTCTCGCGGTCCCATTCCTAATTGGACAATTAAGTAGGTTCGAAATTAGTTTTCTAAAGCCTGAAGATTTTTATCGTAGTCTACGTCGAATATACATGAACGATTGCTGCTAATTTCTTTGATCAAATTAAACTCTCTTCCTCATTGCGTCTCTTTTCTCTATTCACTTTTCTCCACTCCTCTACGTTCTCAATCCTTCGAGTTCCATGGGCCTGAAAAGTTTATAAAGTGCCTGAAAAGTCCATCGATACAATGTGTATTTCACAAAATTCTCGTGATTTTAATTAAAAGAGTATTTGCTATTCAATTGTTGGGCTATTTACGAGGAAAGAAAAAAAAAAACAAAAAAACCAATTAAATACCAAATTAATAGCCAAATGAATATATAAAGCTTCTGAATTTTTCTTGCTCTCCTCGCTTTCTATCCCTTCCACACTCATTTCTCCATTGTAATTATTCCGATTATGTACGAGCTTGGTGTATGCAAGTGCAAGTAGAATCAAAATAATAATAACGTCGTTTGCATGCATTCAGCAATTAAGGCCACGGGCCATTTAACTTCATTCAGAATTTCCTTCTTTTCCATACTTCTTCTTCTTCTTTTTTACTTCTTCGTTTTTTTTCTCCTTTTTTTTAGATGCACTCACTCGACTTTCCTTGCCTTTCTCTTTGTATTAATTAGCGCCGGTCACGAGCACACTCTTTCTTGGTTTTGTCTTGTCTCTCCTCCTAGACTGTGGGCACATCTCATATCTCCTCTCTCCTTCCTTCTCTTATTCTCCCCACTTCGCTAAAACCACTGTCTCTTCCACATCTCGAAAACTTTTTTCATCGCTTCTTTCGCAAATGAATAATATACTCGGATCTTCTCGTTGTCTTGATAATTGAATTAAGAAATGATTAATTGGCACGTCGCTCCCGGCGTTTGAAGAAGCGAAATATTAAAAAAAAAAAAAGAAAAAAAAGATATAATTAACGCTCTGGTTGGTTTCGTTTCACGAATGACTGCACCACTTTTTTTTATCATCTCGACTCATTGACACTCGTCCATATAAATACCATTCAAGCGATTTCGTCGCGTGAAATTTTTATTTATCGAGAATGATATATTATTCTTTTCTCAAATCGATTTTATTTTATTTTATTTCAAGAGGATTCTTCTTCTCGGCTCTTCCGATAAAATTCCACTCTTCCATTTGGAAGTACGATCCGATGATTTGAAAAATATATTTTATTAATCATCGACAAGGATGACGATCTCTCGGCGTTCCTCTCCCTCTTTTTTCAAATTCTTTTCATCGCCGCAGTCTCTTTGTTCTTGGGTTCCCGCTGGAAAGTTTCCAATTGTCGATTGAACCGTTTGTAACTGTTGAACGTGAGTTACGACGTTTATTCGTTTGAGCCATCTTCGCCCCGGTTGAATCACTTTCCGGATAAGAAGTTTCCTTCGAAAGGTGTTTTGTAGCTCAAGAAAACAAAATAATAAGAATAAAGTCCGTAAATGCAAAGCTTTTACAACTCTATGAATATATTCATGGAACATTCGATCTTTTAGTGCAATTATAATTGAATAGCGTGTATAGATCGTTGATAAACACCGTATTCGATGTTATTCTTAGAAAAAAAGTATTAAAAATGAAATTTTGAATTCCTTTTTCTTTAACGTTTCGGTTCTCATCACAGTCATGTTCAAAAATTGACTCTCCGCGTTTGATTTCAAAAAGTTTCTTATTGTTATGTGTAAAAACATTTCAATTTCAGGGAAAATATTGAACACGAAGTTCAAAGTTTGAGAAAAATGATCGACTCCGAAACTAATGGGTCAAAGTTCGTAATTTTGTTGGACAAAGTCTGTTGTATATGTTCCTCATTTGTGATTGAAAAAAATCTGTATATCAGTGACGGAATTATTCCGTGAATTGTAAATTTTTCCCTATAAAATCGAATGAAGGTCGAAGATCGAAAAAAGGTCAAAATTCTGTAGAAAAACTCTTGTACTTCTACTTCAAATATGAAAAAAAAACTCAAAAAAATTGCTGCGACTAAGTTAATTCTGGCGATCGTTTCCATTCCCTCCTTTTTCTCAAAGTTCCAACATTTACAGCCCCTGCGAAGAGAGAGTATTAGCTCTACTGGCATGTCGTTGGAAAGTTTGTTGACGTATGGTGTGTGTTATTAGGGTGACCTCGGAAGTGTACGATTAATTGAGCACGAGAATTGACTCTGTAACGTTAGAATAGTGAGTATGCAAAATAATATGTATATCTATATACATTAGTGTGAATATATATAGGATATAATAATATATAGCAATGCAGGAAGAGAGACTGGTTGCAGTTAGCGTTACCAGGGTGTACAACATGGAGCATAGGAACGAAGCTGTTAAATGACAGACAAAAGGTCGTAACTCAGAGAATTTTGGAGCGAAGATTATGGGAGTTGGGTCCTTTGGTAATGTGGCAGTTTATACATGTATATAAGTACACGCAGTCGAGCAGGATTTCCGAATATATGCGCGAAACGTAGCGGCTAACTGAGCCAACTACCGCAACTTACCCAATTGCGGCAACGGCCCGTTCGTAACTATCGAACGTGAGTTATGGCGTTCATTCCAGAATCGAGTCCAGGGATGGTGCCTCCAAAACGGAGAGGAACCTGAACCTGCCGCCTTCATCTCGCGTTCACTAACACACGACACAATCTCTCCTCTCCAAAGGGTGGCAACGGGTTGAGAGGGTTCAATGAGCACAGCTCCAGAATCGATGCAACTCCAACGCGTGACATGCTCGCCACTAACATACACCAAAATTACGACAGATGTCTCACATACGTGCATTGGAACCATTACGCTTGTCGACCATAAGTCGATATTGCAATATCCAATCACACTTCGAACTATGTACTCGAATTTCACTATTCATTCCACATTTTGAGGACCCGAGTCTCGAAATTTCAAAAGCTTCATATTTGTGCTAGTTCGTTCAAAGTAGTAATCTTACCAAAACGTTTTTTTTTTTACAATTCACAGATTCAAGACACTGCTTGGAATAATCTTTTAAATATTGAAAATATAGAATTGCACGGTCTTGGATGTGCTCTTATGGGGATAACTCTTAAACTTAACGACAGATTTTTTTCCTTTCTTTTTTTTGAATTATAAAGATACTTATTATGAAGTTTTTTTAGAATGATCATGAATTTTCACTGGCTTGTTTTGGAGATTTTTGTATTGACCCAAAAGTTAATATGTTTTTATTTTTATTCGAATTAAATCAAAGAGTGAACTTTTGAAGGTGACTGCGTCTCGAGACCTACTACGTCAATTTGAAAAGGAACTTAACAAAAATCATTTTTATTACTTCATCGTCAGGCAGTTGGGAATCGAAAAACTATACTTCAGTTTTAGGAATTCTAACGAAAAAAAATCATTTTTTAGATCGATTCGAAAATGATTAGGCACCTAAGGTTTTGGAAAAAATTACTTCAATTTTACAGGAGTGTTCTTTGGGGCAATAATTCATCATTTACTTTCAAATTAATCAGTTGTCATTGTGCACGTTGAATTAAATTTAGAAAAAGAATCGAAATAACAAGTTAGTAATATTTTGAAAGAGTTTTGAATGAAGTATTTGTTGAGATATTTTTTACTGATGATCAACTAAATTTGCTCATAGTAGTAAGAAAAATAAAAATTTATAAAAATCGAATTGTCCGTAATATTAAAGAAGGGAGTAACGTTTGAATGGAAGTTCTGATTTCATGCGAATTCGGAAGGTTTCCAATATTCTTCAGTGAACTTGAAAAGAGCACGAACTTTAACAATAGATTTCTGAGCTCGTACCTTTTACCAATGGCACTTACTATTTTTCCCCTTTTTCATTACTCTCCGCCGAAGTATCACCGTACCTAGAGTGAAAATGCAATCGTCAAGGTTTTCAATGAATCAAGAACGAAGAACGTCCTGAGAAAAGCAGTAATATTTTTTCCCCAATTCAATCGAAGTATCCGAAGATTTCCAAACGTCTTTTTAAATCGATCAAGACACAAAAAAATGAAATAAACAAAGAGAGCGTAAATTTAACTGAAAAAATTCTTAGCTCACATTTTTTTTTGCTCGTTTCACAAAAAAACCCTTCGGGAAAGCACATTTTGTGTGTGGTCACACCACAAGTGCCTTCAAAAAGTAATTTTGAAGCCACGTATGCTAGAAAATTCGGAGAACAGAGGGTCCTTAACGGCTGGATAAATAGAAGGGTCAGAAATTTGAGTAATCTTCGTATGTGGAGAAAGAGAGAGAAAGAGAGAGAAAGCATCGAAGCGAGATAAATCGTACAAAGTGAATGCTGGAGAAATATTTTTGCCGAAAAGCGGTTCGTGGTGTTACTGAGAATGTACTGACGAGTAATTCTTTTTCATCTAACGATGTACAATCTCTTGTTTCTATAGAGTCTTCATAAAACCCTTGACTTTTCGTCCATTCATAGTTTTCCCTCAAACTTTCCATTATTCGCTATCACAACCCCTCGTGCCCTCTGTATTTCCTCAGAGCAAACTTTCTTCCAGGAACTCTACCCTCCCCTTGGTCTCTGGAGCAAGTTGTTGAATACCATCCTCCAACCGAACGACGATTGCGCCTTTGAAAGTGTTTATCAGACTGTTATGTATGCCAACATAATGCTCCCTCTTTTATGTCCTTCCGTTTTTGATCTTACCATGTCCTTCCGCCATTATGCCGTCGACCATCATAATTTTACACCTTCCATACAAATTTTACTAGTACCATAAGGA
The DNA here is from genome assembly GCA_013761285.1 of Campoletis sonorensis. Lineage (NCBI taxonomy): Eukaryota > Metazoa > Arthropoda > Insecta > Hymenoptera > Ichneumonidae > Campoletis > Campoletis sonorensis. Next base: position 467,750 of record JACEOJ010000138.1, read on the forward strand.
CGCGGCTCGCAACAACTCAAACGTTCAATTTCTTTGACTCACACGAATGTACCCAACCATTCCCAGAGTATAAAAAACGGAAAACAAAACTGGCAAAGAGTATTTCATTTAGTTTCGCTGCATTGTTGGATGTTTTATGCAGAGAAGAAAAAAAATATTTCATAAAGTACACAAATGAATGGGCGGATTCGAGGGAATAAAAAGAGTAGAAAGAAAAAAAGGCCTTCGTTTTGTTTGTAGAAAATATTAAAAAATCAATTTTTCATCAAGTTTTGAATAATTTCACACCGTTTTGAATGTCGACAAAAATTGTTTCTCTAGAAATACTCGATCTTTTGTACTGCCCGATCGTTAAATGCCCAAATGTAAAAAAAAATGTATGAAAAAGTTTCAAAATATTTGTCAACCTGAGCCTCAACCCTGATGAAGTAACTTTTAAATAAAAATCGAAATATTTAGCAATATTTTCAAGTTTTTGGTTGAAATGAGTTTTTTTCTAAATTGAGAGCAGTCCATCTTCCTCAATCTCTTAATAAAACTATGAGAGATGTTACTTCTGCAATTTTCGTATACATACGCACATTTTTCACTTTGGAAATAGCGGAGAAGAGTGGTGAGTGCGCTGAGACCGTTAGTTGTACGAGGTAACAAAGTGGATAGGTCGATGACGTTATCGTGCATGGCGGAAGAGAAGAGAGCAAAAGGAGACAGAGTCGAAAAGCCTGAAACTTTTATGAGTAGTGTGCATAGCGCGATAAGAAGCCTCGAGGGAGTGCATATCGTATAATTTCCCAGGTTGGCGAATAAAATGTTGAATGGTGGTGAGAAAGTTGAAGAAACCGAAGAATAAGAAGCCGCACTGGTGGCTTGTATGAGACACAAAGGTTGACTGCATAGAAACCTTAAGAACAGGGTGAAAAGTCAAATTCAAATATTCATTCACATATTTATACGTATATAAAGTGAAGATGGCACGGGGATAGATGGCAAAAGACGGATGAGGGAGAAAAATTGATGTGGAATAATAGAGATGTTTAAAAAAAAGGAAGAAAAATTTTAAATTGGAAGCTAAGTGGAGCAAATTGAGTGTGAAGACGAATAAGTTGTTAAAAAATGAGAAGATAAGCTCGATACATATTTTTATTAAAGTTGAGGAATTATAAATTTCAACAATTTGATCGTAAAGATTCAATTCATCAAATTGATCGTGAAAAATATGAATTGGTTGTTTGAAAATGTAGCATCCCATAAAAAAGAGCGTTTTATAGCATTGAATTGGAGGCTGTAAACAAGAAAAGAAAAAGAAACGATTACAGTTTACATGTATTTGTTTAAAGGATGGAACGGGGGATGATTGGTCGATGCGGTAATACAAAATGTGAGGAAAATAGGGGTGCAATAAAAAGCGAAGAAAGAGGGATGGCTCTCGGCACACCAGTTTAGTGAATTGGTTCGTGAGCTATGGGGCGTAAAAAGACTTTTTATATATGCATATAGTTATATATACATATATTTATATATCTATATGTGTTTAACGATCCATCCTTTGCAACGAAACGAGGTAATTGCTTAACGGATTGGACAACGATCCACAATCGCCACCAACGAAGCTAGTAGCGATAACGATTCTCCCGAGGGTATACGAAGTACAGCAAACGCTTCCAATCCCTTGTTCCCTGATGCAGGAGAAGGGTTCACGTTTACTCTTCTGTCGATTCTCTTCGTTTATATATTTGCTTTTGTATGAATAAAAAATAAATATAAAAATAAATTGATTTTTCAAACGAAGGAATCGTGGAAATAAAAAAATTCGTCTCTTAATGGTGCCTCATAAAAAAAAGAAGAAAAAAAAAATGCTTTGGAATTTCCATGAAAAATATAATTGCTTGAAATAGGATCAAAGATATTTTTCTGTATTGAAGATTTTTATTCAAATTTTTTTCTGGCTAAAATTGATTTTCACAATTAATGTTACTGGATAATGGGCTCAAGGGTTACAAAGGGTTGTTAGAACATATGCAGTAGTGACTATAGATCGAGGCAAGCAAAATGATTGATTGAGGAAGGCCCTGGAAGCAAAAGTGTTTTCACCTGGAGCGCTAGACACGGAAATGGTTGAAGGGGTTCGTGCAAACTGTTCCTCCTCACGCTCGGCACACACAACGTCCTGGATTAATAGGGGCTTATTTCGGTATCGAAGATACCGATCGCCGGGTGATTAACTCGATCGCTTGTCCAACGTCACGTTCGCACGCCGTGCCCAATAGATGGCTCTTCAATCGTTATCATCGCACAGGCACTCTTAGACACGTGCAAGCGTTGAAATTGATATACTCCTTTGTGTGTTTGTCTACATATTAAACACATACACGTAGAACATCGAGTTGAAAATATATCCGCAGGTGTCTTTTGTACGTATAGAGACTTTCAAAATCGACGTTTACGACTTCAGTAACTGTTGGATCTCAAAATTCTGAATGAAAAACTCCTCAGTCATTTTTTTCTCCGATGCAGCATTCAGGAGCAATCAACCAATTAGTGGAAGCCAATCCACTTCGTTGGACAGAAGTGGGCGGAGCGCGCTTCCCCCACTCCACGTTCCTTCTTCACATCTCTAATTGGCTGGTCACTTTGCAATGAATATCTCAAGAACGATGCTTCGCAGAAAAAAATGCTTGAGGACTTTTCTCCTCAGAATTTTATGATTTATCTACATTCAGAATCGCCAGGCCAACTTTTGGCTTACCCAGTATATAAACTTCGAGTTTTAATCCATCCAACTGCGTATCGTCTGTATGCATATGATGTTTGAATATGGAAGCCATAAACGGTTGCAAGTACGTTGCGGCTTCACACGTAAACGTCCAGCATAGAACTAATGAAACACACTGTGTGCTCTAGCTACTCATCAAGCATTCAAGCGGATGCGTTTGGATATATACTATATTGTATATTCAAGTGGAGAATCTACATCTTCATATATTGCATAAATCTCGAACGTATCCACTTCCATTGGCCAATTGCCGAGGTGAGACTCTCGCTACTGGATCAATGAAGGTCATTCAGATCTGGGAGTGGCGACTAATTACTAACCAGTCGCGATCGATGTTTACGTATATAAATATATATGTTTTCATGCATTTGCGCATTTTGTTGTTGAGATTTTATTCCCTCCGCCACTATTGTCTAATTGACTCACAGAGTTCTGATTATTTTGTAATTTATTCATTTTTTATCATTTGTTCGATGCTAGTTGCTGGTCAGTGTGAACACTGCAAGCAAATCCAGTTGGTGGAAAATTTAAGAAAGTCTAAGAAATGATAATTCGATAATTGACAGCCATCCAGATAATTTGGATGATGAAGAAGTGACGTAAGCAGCTGGAATTACTTTCCGCAGTGGATTCGTAAAAATTCGCGAGACATTATCACACGATTGAGAATAATTCTTGGACAAAATGACTCAATGTAAAAATTTTTATAATAAATGAAAAAAATTATACTAAAAATTATTATATAACGATGATGTTGAGCTTGAATGAAAATTTGGAAATATTCCGTTAATCATTCCACTAATTTGCTCTTGATTGGAATAAAAATCTTTAGAAATGAAAAAAGTATGAAAAACGCCGAGTCAGAAGAGCTTTTCGTTTGAACTTTGTGCTTCTTCGACGTCAATTTAGTAAAGGTAAAAAATAACTCGACTCCTCTCGTACGATCGCGAGGCTCCAGGTTGGATTGAATTGGAAATGAGATCGACGAAAGAGTCAAGGTTGGATTTACGGTCGCGATTTCAGCGAAATTCAAGTTACCTCGTCGTAGGGCTCATTGCAGTAAGACTGAAAAGTTGTAAATGTGCAGGGGCCTTTTCAACGACGAATAAAAATGAATAAAATCAAATAAAATTAAAATTTATATGTTTTCAGAGTTTTCCAATTAAAGACACGTGGCAAAATGAATTTTTCGCGATATCAGGCCAAGTGCAATTGACGTGGAATGTTACTACATACAGGTATATGAAAATTTTAACTGTTCACTCTTCGGCTGGAACGGAGAACAAGCAGAAGCAGAGAAAGATCGAGAGGGTGAAAACCCCACCGGGGGTTGTTAGCGTTGAAAAGACAGTCGGCCATTTAATCACACCCGCTGGCTTTGGAAAGCGTTGAGCAACTGTTCGTATTGTTCTTGTTGAGCCTTTACTCCTGCTCGCTTTCTCTCATTCATTGATAAAGCAAGCATAACAGGAATTATTGCTTTGGGCGAAATAAACAGTCTTTTTATGTAGAAATATGTGCTTCGTGCATGGAAAGACATCAAAACATATATGACGCTGATTATTATTAATGCTTCAAATATATTTCAACTCGAATAAACATAAATACTAAATTCTTCATTAAATAATCCAAACCTTTCTATACATAACTGTTGCGTCAAAATCACATTTCTTATATCATTTAATCTTTCGAGAAATACACTTGATGACGTAACTGAATCAAAAATTTAAAAGTCAGGTCAACTTCTCAGCCAAGAGCATTGTTAATTAGAATCTAACACAACAAAGATTGTGTCTTTATTTTTCAAATTAAAAACTACCGATTATAAAAAACTCTGTCCAATTCTTTGGGCCCTATGCCGTTGGCAAGAAAATAGCCATCGCCATTTTTATAGTAAAAAAATTAGTATAAAATGCATAAATAACGAAACGAATGTTGAATATTTGTTGTTGCAAAAGTGTTTAGATCATCAAAAAACTCTCAAGTGACTAGATTTTTCGTATCTTCAAATTCATTCATTTTTCACTAAATTTAGTTACTTTGAAAGTGAAAATGGATTCAACATAATCGGATATAAAATACAAGACGTCACCGTAGTCCCAATAAATCTTTAATGCCATTCATCAAAATAATCCAAAGAGAAAACTCCCGGAAGAGCCAGAAAAAGAAAAAAAAGCGAGTGGAGGAGGGGGAAAAAGTGATGGAGCTTATCGAGTATCTCATACTCTTTGATGAGTCTCAACTAAGACTTCGCTGCTTAGAGGAATTAAGTTAACTGTATTCTCGATTGGTGAGACAGACGAGCTTTCGATCGGATTTATTGGCGATTGAGAAAGGTTGACGAAGATGAACATTGACAGCGAGAGGGATTCGGCAGGGGTCACGAATGGTCACGGTGTCGTGATAATTTGTGCAGCAGGGCTTCGATACGAAGCGTTTTACGATATAAAGAATGACATGGATCGTTGGAGCTCACGTAAAAAAAAAAAAAAAAATTACCGCAGGCAACTATTAAATAACAAAACAAGCAAATGCTTTTAGGCGTGAAAAGAAAAATTGGCACACAGTATTTTAAGACTAATAATTTCCTAATAATATTTATTAACTCGTTATACAACATTTCTATATCGAGATGAAATTTCAAGTGAAAAAAAAATCACAGCTCTAAAAATGAACGGTTTTCAAAATATGGTTTTGATCAATTTAAAAAACTATCAAGTTTAACAATTTTTTCGAGACCTTTCATTTGTACTTGAAATTCCCAATTTGATTTCTTCAGGCTTTACGATTAAATACACACCGCATGTATTCATGGATCTAAACGTTTTTTTTTCTTTTTTTTCCCGTCGACTCTTAATCAAAGAGTTTCCGGGAATTCCATTCAGGCAATTTCCTCACCATCACTTTACGGAATAAAGAAGATTTGTAACCAGGATTGTCATAACTACCGTCTGGAAGCAGTATCTCATCGAGACTCTTGGCTTTGCTTTTATCAACAAGTACCACAGGCAAAATTGTACAAGCTGAAAGTGCCCCATAAAATTCTCTCTCGATTAATGACTTTTTCAACTCCGCCATCGTCGGTGGTTTCGTTTTGCAACCAATCTTTGACATCGTTTGCTTCAAAGTAGTCAAATACTCTTCGAGAAGAGTGTCGCGATGATTGAGGTCCACATCGTCGCTGCAACTCGTGTTCAGGAAGTAAAGCAAGTCGATAGCTGGCGATGTGTATACGCACATTTGAAAGTCGACCTGATCAAGAAACATCAGTTTTCATTAAAGTTTAGTCAAGTTCCAGAATCATTTTAACCAGTTTTCGGTTTTGTTTTTCAAACTATCGAGCAAGCTTGTATTCATGGGTTTTGGGTTTTTTCAATGAGCATTGGGGGCCAATTTCATTTTAAAATATTCCTGGCCTAATCATTCGTTTCCAAGGGACAGTGTAAAATTTGAAAAAACTCGAATCTTATGAACATCTGCTTCAATTTCACTCTCGAAATTTAAATTTTTGAACTTTCTGCAGCTTTCCTTAGAAAAAAAATCGCGCTGTTGCAAAAACCCTCGAAGCGTTTTTCTCTAAACGCAGCTTCCCAAAACGGTGGACCATTTTCTTCAAACAACAGTTTTCCAGATATTCTTCCCAAATTTTGCCACCCAATTCTTCAAGCAATTTCTCAAAGGGGTATAGAAATCTTTTTTTCCAAAAATTTGGTATTTTTTAGAACAAAAAAACTGTTGAAAAAGAAACCTATTTTGACATTTGATTTTTCAATGGCCACCGTTTTGGTAATTCTCCATTCTGATTAATGATCTTTGCAGATATTTGATTACAAACAATTTTCAGAGAAGTGGGACCGTCGTTTCTAGCGCCATTTTGAAGCGGCAGAAAGTATTATAAAGAATAAATAAACTATAAATTAATTTAAAAAATAAATAACAAGTCAATCCATGAACTATTTCATTAATTGAAGAAAAAAAAATCATTAAAATCGTCATTTTTCGTGCCCATTGCATTAAGAATCTCTCTGAATCAATATTTATCCCCCAAAACATAATTATTTTCGTGATAATGAATTTTCGAATGATTTTTAAATGACAACGAAATAATATTAGATGTTTCAACGATAAGAGTCTTCGCGGTTAGAATAACTCATGAATATCATAGAATAGACGTTTTTTTTCGAAGTACAAGATCACGTGATGTTGAATGTAGGAGTGATTTATGCGGAGCTGGTCGATTGAATTGTAAATGGCATAAGATACACGGAAGATGCGTGGGTGGGATTGTGAGAGAGAAATAAGTGAGAAAGAAGGAAAGAAGGATAAAGATAGAGAGAAGAAAAAAGTGTGTGGGATAAGACGACAAAAATGACTGTAGAATCCGAGAAAAAGAGTGATGTTGGGAATCGTGTTTAGGAAGTCGTGAAAGTCAAGATAGAACGAAAAGAATAAAAAGAGTCCGGTGTGTGTGTGGCTTTTGTTCGGAAATGGTTGATAGAAGGAAAAAAAAAACGAATGAGAGAAAAGGAGGGGTATAAGGTGGAGAACATCAAGGAAGAAAGTAAGGTTGATGCTCTACGAGAAGTGAGGAACGAGGGTGAATCTCTCGCGGGGATAGTGTACTGAGATTTTCGAGAGAAATCTACAGTCGGTGGCAAGTTCATTGCATTATTCACGTTGCATGACTTCCCGAGGGGTACTCGAACGAAAGCCAAGCGATTCAAGGAGACGCGATAAAAGCTTCGGAAGGATCGTCTTTCCGTGTCCATATATACATGTGTACACCCATATTCACATATAAATATATATATATATAACTGTTTCCCTTAAAACCACAAGCTAGCTACAACTTTACTCGAAAGAGGATGAAATTTCAAGTGTTCAGAGACTGGAATCTACTTTCCCTCATCTCTCAATCCACCAACATCGATTCAACGATATTACAGTTTTTTTCATTGCCATATACACATGAAAATGTACGGTTTCATATATATTAAGGAGGTTTGATCGTTTCTCATGCGTTCGACAAACTCCAAGTAAATTGTTTAAAATTCGTATGAATCTTCTTAACAATCATCCTCAATTGTGGGTCACATTTGAAGAAGTCTGACCGTTTAGAAATCGAGTTATTAGTTGTAAAATATCGTCTTTTTTCGTAACTTCCCAAAAGACCTCATGTTAAAGTTGCGATTTTAAACACTGAATATCTCGATTACCAGACGGTGAAACCTTGTCAAATTTTTCATACATTATAACACGACGCTCAAGAAGATTCACGCGAAATTTCGAAAAACTATCTTGGAAAAATTGTTTTTGATCATTTTGTCGTTACTTTGTATGTACTGTTATGATTATGGCGGTAAAACCTTGGTAATGGATGCACTTATTCGTTATTTAAGTTCTTGATTTTTTTTTTTCATCTGTTGTCTTGTTTTGATGATTTTACTTACGAATATATGATCGATCACTTTGCCCTGTTCGTTGTATCGGAACAACATGTTGTTCACCCAAAAATCACCATGATTTATCACGTTGAACTCATTGTCATTTCTACGCGACACATCCGCTGCTCTGTCGTAAGATTTCTCCCATAATTTTATCATCTTTTCCGAATAACTCGCCGCACTAGAACATCAACATAATTTCATGTTCTAAGGAATATGGTAAGTAAAAAAATGGAAGAATTTTAATTATTGTTCATTTGCGAAAGAATTTCAAGGTTTCTCAAATAATTTATCGAGAATTTAACGAAAAAGGGAATTAAGTGCAAAACTCATGATTTTTTTTTCTAAACTATTCCATTTCTTGACTGAAAGGATAGGCAGATCAACATTTTGCTGATACACTTTAAAATGGACGCTATATTGACACTCTGGGTCAATCTGACCCGTAACTTCTTCCATTCAGCTTTCATTGAAGGTCCTTGGCCGGTTTTTATTGCAAAAACGTCAGAAGTACATTTAAAACATTTCGCAATGAGTGTGCATCGTGGGAATTCTGAATATGTTGAATTTAATTGTTTGAAAAAAATGATTGCAGCCTTGGAAAAGTGAGCATTTCACCAAAAAAATCATAAGTTTTCGTCTTTTAATATTCTTAAGGTCAATAAAGAGAAATGTTATAAAATATGTTATTTTTTGAAATAAAAACATATTCATTTGTCCTCGAGAATATTTCTGATAATTAACCGCAGAAAATTGTACCGAGTGTCAAAATGACCCAGTCTGAGAACAAAAGATTAAAAGGATGTTTCGTCCACGTATTCATACGTGATTAGATTTTGTGGAGAATAGCACAATAGGGAAATAACTTACGCGGCTCCTAATTCTGTCCAGTTGGCCATTTCGGTCCCCAGAGCCTTAATTCCCTGAATGAAAAACGCTTTCATCTCATCGGGATGAGTCCTATCGAACATGCCCTTAGTGTATGGCACTTGGCCCTTAGGGAACTCCTGTGGTGAAAATAAAATGACGCGAAACATAAATTTCCCTTGTTAAATGTACTTCTTTTTTACTTTTCAAATTTATTGCTACTGACTAAAGTTCTTGTGGCTAAAAAATATTACCATAAAAAAACATAAATAATTCTCGAGTGTTTTTTTCTCCCATGTATGAAGCGAATTACTGCGACCCCTAATCGAGGCATTTTCACCAGAAAAGTCTCTGGAGATCAAATATCTCGCCCGGTTATTCAAGCAAAAACAAAGTTTAACCCTCAAATAAATCCTCGACAAAAACTAGCCCCTCCTCCCCTTTCGATCCCCATTCATTCTTTGCTGACACGTGTGATGTTTTCCCATAGCTAATTCTCTTGATAATATGACTTTTCAGAAAATTGTTGACCAATATGTAGACGTGAGCAAAAAAAAATTGTTTTGATTTATATTTTTGGCAATCTTTGTAATAAAAATGTTTGGGGCTTGTATTAGAAATGCTATCAAATTCTTCATTTTTTAAAAAATCATTTGTAGAACGGTCGAGAGGCTACACCCAGCCATTCGAGAGTTACAACAATTTCGATCTCCAACAAATTCACACGTATTTCATTTTTCATTCATTTTTCGTATTTTTTTTCAATTGTCATTTTTCGTAATTCGTTTTTTGAATATTCTCATGTGTATAAACAGATGAAATATACACAAATCGATTTACCATAATATATTTAATAAAAGTAACAAATAAATATACATTAAAATTGTATTATATATTTATTACTAATATTACTTTTATTACCTATATTATTTATTACTTTTATAAATATTTTAATAAATATTTATGTGAAAAATGAAGAATGAAAAATAAAAAATTCGCATAGATATTAAAAAATGCAAAAAAAAAATGTATTCATTAATAATGCGGAACGAAAGATTTTTTCACTTGAGTGAAACCACGGTTGGTGTATGCCTTCGGTGATCACAAAAGTAAATCAGCCTCCGGCGAGGTCAACACTTGGTTTGATGACTGCTTCGCGATGCACCAGCTCGAGTAGCAATCGCTCAGCAGGAGGCAGTTTTTCTGAGTTTCTGATGGTACTAACCAAGTAAAAAAAACTCAATAACATGCAGTCAATTGACTAGATTTCTTACAGTTTTCACTAGTTTGAATTCGAGGCAGCAGTGCGTTGAAAAAAAAATTATTGAACATTAAAAATCAATTCGATTTTTGTAACCAAACGTTCTTAATTGTTTTTCGAAATGAATCAAATAATGAAATTCTTTTTTAACTGAAATTCATTTTTAAATAGTTAATATTTCTAAAAAGTCATTAAAAATAGTTATCTGACAATCATTCAGTTTCGTTATCGGTTCCCACCTGAGTTGCTAGTTTTTTAAACGGAGAATTTGAAAAATCGATTCTATCGGAAAGACTTTATCGAAAGAGGGAACTGTACCTTCTCACAAACCGCTACCGAGCTTGCGTGAAATCGCCCTAATCCTCTTAGAGCGAGTATACAATGTTGAAGGTCAAGACCAGCCAATCGATCAGCCATACGAAATCCGTACGGAGCCAAATCTTCGATAACGAGCAACGAAGGATTACCGACTTCGGTATACAAAACGTCTGCACTCAAACGATCTCCAATTTTTTTGATCAAATCGTTCATTTGTTTTAAAGTTGTTTCCATCATACGAATTTCTGTATCGAAGAGTCCGACCTTTTCGATCTTCATCGAATCAAAATAAGTAGAAACAAGATTTCTCAGATTTATTATAATCAATTCAATTATATATAATCAAGGTAGTCAATAAATTGACTACCTAATGAATTAATGTGTAATTAACGAAAGAACATAATTCACGACATTGATTGGATTTTTTTTTCTGCTGAATTAACTTGACTTTTCTTTGCTACAGGAAATGATATTAATTGTAACAGAATAAAAATAATAATCACAGTGTTTAGACAAATGATTAATTACCAATTCTTTGTGAACGCCTTCGGTGTACGGTGCTATTTTCACAACTATTGATTTTTTGGCTATTTCTTTTTGACCATTTTTGTTATGTGAATATTCCAAGTGAACTCGAATCATTTCACTCGTATAATTATCACCTTTGGCTGTCGCCGGCTTAGTTATCATTTCTTTTATTTCTATCGATCCATCATTTTCCCATTTTTTTAACACCTTCGTTGCAAATTCTGCATTCAACCAGTCCGGACCACTGGCCATTGTTGTTAGTTTGATGCGTCAACGTTTTCTTTGGAAAAGACAAGCTGGAAGGTTCCAGCAAATAAATGGATTAAGAATACTAAAAAATATATATCGTCTGATTTAAATTATTCAAGAATCAACATCTGGTGAACTTTGTTAAAAACAATCGCGTGGACATAGTCGTTATTTATATTTATAGATTTGTACAGTGTGTCGAAATAAACCGCGTCACTTTTTGCCACCGTCAGATTTTTCACTGATTTTATGAACTATTTTTGACGAGACACCTTCACGGATATCTTTTGAGGACTGATATGCGTTGATTCTTATTTGTCGAGGGTTTCAACACCACTATTAAAAGCTGAGATTAATGAGAATGATAAAATATTTATCTCCACAAGGCACAATAAAAATCTAAAAAACTTGTGATTTACCGAAAACACTTGAATATTTCACAATTCCACAGGATTTTTTGTTTATTTTCGCAATTTTTTAAAATCGTCGATACAGAAGCACGATATGACGGCACGAATTTTCTGATTATTTTTTTCAATCCTTTCGTTCCTATTGATAATCAAATGGAACTCGGTTTACATCGAGTTTTCTCTCCGGAGAATTGTCACTATGCATGCGTGAAAGATCACGACGAGAATGTCAATAAACCGTACGTACGAGAAGCGAAGAACAAGAAAGGAATGATCGGCGCAACGACGATGCATCAACGCTTTATTTATACTCTCGGCAAGCACGTCAAATTCTAGACGACAGAAATTTTTACATTTTCGGTATGTCATGATATATTTATAATGAGTATTTGAGGATATATAATTATTAAGGGATCGCGTGTGACCTGTCACCGAGAACGTTGATAAGCAATGAGCCTTTCGGTTTTTGCAATGTCATTCGATCATACGGCTTTTATATCCGATCGTTCATGTAATAATAACCGATCCACGTGCTTCGTAAAATCACTGGGATCTTGCTTAGATAACGAATCTATGTCAACGTCTATTTTTTATTCAGATTTTTGTCTGACTCCATTCAGGCGAGTAAACAAAAGAAATATAAATATTTAAAAATATTCTATTACTTGCTTAACATGCTTAACAAAAATATGGACGACCCAACAATAGTTCAGTGAAAACTTATATGATTTTTCTTCTGAGTGAAAAAACTTTGATCCCAAGGTTATCGGACGTTATCACTTTCGAGATATATTCGTTTAGTATCTTCACTAATTGGTCTGCATTATCATTCCATTGTTACGTCATTCGGGATGCTCTCACGTTCATGAATATTGAATTTAATTCGAAAATTGATTGACAGCTACAATTGATTTGTTCAATTTAATTTTTTTTTTTGAATTTCATTCATGGATTTCGTAGTTATTCGTAATATTGAATGAAGTATTGCGCCGATTTTCAACATATTACGATTTCTGGAAAATCGTAATCAACGTATGACGCTTTATAATCAAAGGTCAAGTACAGCAGTTGAGTATCAATTCTATTGATCAATTGATAACAGTGGTCGTTGTTGAAAATAAATAAAAAATAATGAAAAAGTAGAGATGAGCAGAGAGTTAAGAGATCGGTTGAGAAAAAAAAATTGCTCTTTGGTGAGTTGTGTTATGATTGTAGTCAATAAAAGATTTATTGCCGACGTAGGCGGTTGCAATGACCAATCAATATCCACAATAGCGTGAATTCATTCATCATGAATAATAATGATGCATTTTTCAAATGCATTCAGAAGAAAAAAATTGTCGATCTAATAGCATTGATGGCATTGAAAGATTCAATGTCGATTTAATTACAGTGTTTTTGGTTCGATTGAATTTTTAATCCAACACATTTGTTGATCCAATTCACAATTTGATTTACTGGAAAATCCAAGCAGTCGAATTTATTAAATAATAAGTTTGAAAAGGATGATTTCTCCATGAATATTCATAAACTCAGTGCAAATTGAAATGATTCTGAATTTACAAAACATGAAAAATGAAACGAGGCAAAGATTACATTCAACATTCGCGACATTGTTTTATCAACGCTTTTCATTGGGTTCAAGTAAAACAGCTGCATTAAACACCATAGTCAAACGAGTTTTGAAGTTTCACAATGGCTTCAAGCATAGTTCAATAGAAAGATCAAATTAATTGACGGTGGAATCGTATTACAGCGTTTTTTTTTTCTTTATTTGAAAAAATATCAATAATGACTAAATTTGCACTAATCTGCAGAACTATTAAGTGACGAATGAAAATTTTCATGATGTCACATTTCTACGGAAACTTTTAGACGTAAGGTTTAAGGGGTTTTGATGGATCATTGGTCATCCACAAGGTCAACCACCGTTTCTACTCTGTAACGATAATATTTAACTATGTTGATTATATCGAGTTGACCGTATTCAACGAAATAATTCAACCGCGGGTGAATTGAGACGTTTTTTTGTTGCAAATGGATATTTTTTCGATCTTTTCTTTTCTCAGTGAACATATAGTATCGTATAAAGAATGGACAATCATCGTTATGCATTGTAGTCAGAAACTGTGATACAGACGAGAACAGCCTGCGAGAAACGAAGTTCAAGGTGAACATCGGAGTTACGACATGCCTTCCGAATAGTTTTTTTTATTATTATTCCTATTTTTGCAAAAAGAACATCGTCAATGTTACAAAAGTGCTGAACAACAGTACTCACTGTAGCAAATAAAATCCTCAACACTTTTTTAGACTGGGAGGGTTTATCATGGCATGACCTCATTGCACATTCACTTCTCTTTCTCTTGACCTCAAATTCGATTTCTCACGAGTCGTTCAGATCGGCAAAAAATTCTTCAAGGTTATGACCGATAATTAGATCAGTATTTCCAATCGGCAATTAGCGTGGAGAAACTTTTTTCATGAGAGAGATTACTGACCGACGATTTGACAAAAAAATAATCACTTAATTGCCCAATCATTTTTCGTGAACCTTATTTTTGTTTATTTCAATTTGTTTTTTTTTGTTCCCTTCCAAACGAAGTGGGTATAGATTTTTTTAATTTTTATCTATTTAAATAACTGGCGACACTTAATTATTTTCTGATAATCTAGCATTTCGAATAGTGAGAAGTTCCAAATCACACCCGTTTATATTTAATGAATCATCGTAAAATATCACAATTATAATCATTTCTGATTTTTTTTGTAATTGTGATTAGTTTAATCAAAATAAAAGTTGTAGATCTCTTTAATAAGAATGTATAATAACTAACAACAATAAAAAATCTCACTGACATGAAACATAAAGAAATGAATGAATCTGAAAAAGGCTGCAGCATCTGCAGCATTATGATCACCACTTTTCTATTTATATCGTAATTTCATAATAATTTTATTATGCTCGAGTCACGATACTTGTGTTCCACAGTCTCACCTTCAACGTACTGCGTGGACGAACTAAAAGCACTCTTTTTTTTTTTTTGCCACGTTCGATTTCGGAAGTATTCTCCGAGAAGAGTTTCCTTTTCTTTTTTTTTTCATAGTTTTGTATACTGCGTCATTTTTCAAAACGTCGAGCTATTCGGAGGTAGATGATGAATGTTTGTTTCCTGCATTCTTCATTTTACACGATCTGATTTTAAAAAAATTTCATTGACAAAAAGCAAGTGTCTTTTTCATTGAAAATCGAAGTTGCTACTTCAATCGACTACCATTTCTTTTAATTATTCAAATTCTGAAAAATCCTCCCATAAAAGGATTTTATTTCTTTCTCTATTCTTTGCAGTGCATACAACTTTTTAGTCCGAATCATTCGTCAACGATTAATCAAAGAGTTTCTGATGTTCAGAGTAATGCGATGAATGTCGACCTTGAGGCTAATGTTGATTTAAAAATTGTTCAAATATCAAGACTCATTGCGGAATACATCATCTGTAGAACTGTCATCACGCTATGCACGGAATTTATAGTCATTTTCAACCGCAAAATGAAACTCCTTATAATTTGTAGACTTTTAGTGCTAATTATTATTATTTTTTTACACATGGGTCATGTGATGACGCAATACATTTTGAATAACGCCGGATTTTATTTTTAGAAACAAATTGATTTTCAAATGTTACGTTAGTTTCTGAAAAAAAAAAACTACAATTCTATAACACGACTCAGTGTTTTTTATCACGACACATTTAATAGATAAAGCTCTTTGTCAACCATATTATTCTTGACGTATTAATGGTGAGTTTCGTAGGGTCGATTACCGAGCTCACTCTGTAAATATCTCCAATTGAAGTCAATTGTACAGCAACACGTGGAAGGACATGGAGAATTATGAAAGAGTTTCAAATGACGCGGAAGAGTCTTAACGATAATAATGGAATAAAAAAAAATAATAAAAAAAATATGCAACAGTTGTACGAATGATTGTGTGATAACCATGTACTTTCAATCTTCACAGCTTAATAGGAAACACGCGATAAAAATTACTCAATGAAGAACGCCATTTCTCGCGAATTGCAACAATTTTTAAAATGCTCTTGACTGCAGAAAGAACACATTTTTTGTTGTTGTTGTTTTATACAACGTTCCGCATGAATATCGTTCAAAATTTCAGTACAATTGAAATCCTTTAATAAAACAATCGAAATACACAGTTCGCTGCCGATTTATTTATTTATTTGTTACACAAAGTTTTTTGGAATAGCTGCTCATGAATGTTAACTCAGCGAATTCATCAATTCAAAATTATTTGTTTCTTTATTTTTCTGCCATAAACGCCATTGCGCAAATCTAAAAAATAAAATCATCCAGATTATTTAGAGCGTATAGAGTGTGTCAAAAAATTGCTACAACGATGTTCATTGTTATTTCGTAGAAAATGCAATTTTTTAGTGAAAAAGTACGAAACTTCAGTATTTATTTATTTGTGGTATGTTTTAAATCAACAATTTGTGACTGCTCATATTTTTTTTACATTTATCCAAAGAAGTACCAAACAAAATTGATCGGATAACACGAGTCCAACCATTACTCAGAGGTTTCGATTCAACGTTTTCTGCAGATATAAAAAATAATAAGAAACTCGTTCCTGCGCAATTTTGTCAAAAAAAAATGCTGCAATTAATCGTTTGTAATGAACTGTCTACAAAGTATCACGTTTTCCTTTAAATCAACGTCATTCAAATATTCCTCCAACCACCAATATTTCCTGTCGTTTTGGATTGCGTAACAAATTCTCACACAATGAAGACTTTAATGATAGATCGCTTTCAAACCTGCGTTCTCATCGATGTGCAGAGTCTTAAGTAATATGCTCACGTCATTATCACGTGACTATAATTTTTATTTTCATACTGTCATATGGATGGAGATAGTGAAACAGGCGAAAAAAATTATCAGGTGCATGTTATCACATTAGAAAATATGTTGAAAATCTGTGTTATCTCTGAATTGGATTTTGCCATCTGGTAAGTCAATATTTAGATCAAATACTGATTATTGTTCCGTCATCGTAATTTCAACGATTTGTCGCGATCAAATAAAATCGGAACCCAAACACCTGGCAAGGTTCAAGAAGTCGATTTTTCAAAAAACAAAGTTTTTTTATGAATTAAAACTTTCTTCATTGATCGTTTTTTTAAATTCCAGTAATCGGAGACGTACTGCAGCTGTTAGAAATTTTTATCATTTTTTTTTTGACAGATGCTTTTTCTCAAAAACGATAACCATTTTATTTACTAAACAAATCAGCCGATTCGAGTACAAATTAGTACAGAGAATCGTTAACCAATTATCTTAATTTTTTCCGCGCGATTTTTTCAACGTCATTCCTTTTCTTTTCATACGTTGAAATGTATATTGAAAGTTTATCAAAATTCTGTCATCATAATTTAAATCTATGCACCATTTTGCGAAAAATTCATTAAAACGGTCCACCCTCAACAAAGTTTTTTGTCAGCTTTAATAAAATAATTAATTCAGATTAAAATGTACAGTTCGAATCGTGGTTACCGTCAACAGCATTTGGCAAAAAAATCTGTTCCACAAAAACTGCAACAACGGGTCATATTATTTTTGTTTGTTTTTTTTTAATGCAAATATTCGCTTCTATTGGAAACGATATGGGTTTTTCAAACAAATGAAAGAATATTTCGATAAAAACATATTTCCAGGATGAAAAAGGGATTGAAATTGAACCTTGAGAAGAAAATCATTGATTTTTTATTGTTGTTCGAGTTATTTTTGCTCTTTCTCTCGTACCAAATAAATTCCATAATTCCTGAAATACGTTTCGAACTCATTGATGGTAGCCAGGAAAAACAAATATCTGGCGATAATATTTAATAAAATAAAATAAAATTCGAAGAGAGATTCCGACGCTTCGACTCGCAGGAAATTGTATTTAGGGGCTCGATTTCTTACTTAATTTCCGTTGTTTTCTTGTGTGTTTTCTCGCACTTGACAAAATACCGAAACCTCCAAATGGATGATCTTCTTACTGGCATCTCAGCCATTTTCGAGCAGGATATTTGGGCGAAAGAAGAGAAAAGAAGAGGGCGAGGGAGCGAGAGAGAGAGAGAGAAAGGGAGACGGAATTTGTTCGAAGCTTTCACGAACTTCCGCAGCGAAAGAGCGTTGAAACCAGACCGGAAATTGGAAGGTTTTCCAGTGTATAGAACGCGAAGTATCGACCCGCACAAAGCGCAAAGTGGGAAAGAGGAGGATGGGATGTGAAAATTTTCACACGCTGTATTATTGACGCGTACGAAACAACGTGACGCCTCGATAAAATTTGCACATCGCTATATGAATACATGATAGAGTTCTATTATATATGGGACGCTTTGAGTAAAAATCAATAATTTAGATAAACATTATTATAAAAGTCCATTTTCAATATATTTTTAAACGAACATTTTATGCGATTCTCTTGATAAATCAAAAATCATTTAATGATAATTTCGATGAATATTTCAATTGATCAATTTTTTTATTATTATTGCAGCCTAATTATTGTTCTCCTTTCTGATAATATTTATTTTCAGCTCTTTATCCATTTTTGTTTCATTTTTTTTGCTTTTAATGGAATAATTTTGATGCAAATTTATTCCCAAAATATCGATAAAATTGGATTTCAATAATTGAATGCTCGAACGATCGATTTCGACGAGTAACTGAGTTACAAAATCTTCTGCTTTGTGTACGTGCGAATGAATGTTCAATTTTGAATGTATTTCTTTTTTTTAATATTCCTGCCCAATTATGCACTGTTAAAAACGATACGAAGACATTCAACATTTTCGGAGCCTCTAATAATCCTCACGCTAACGAAATAGTGTGCAATTTTGTGATTTTTTTTTTCATACCATCGACGAATCGAAATCGAAGTATTTGGCATTTTATCGACGGAACGACACACCCCAACAGGAGACTTGCAAAGCTACGCGAGGTAATCGCTATCGTCGTCTTTGACAAACGATAAACTCACGAGCAGCGAATTTTCGGTGGCACACCAGGGATTATGCGGGTCGGTGATAAGGGGAAATGGGCTACTGAAAAGTTTGAAAAGATTGAACTCGAGAGTCCCGGACCGGCAGCAGCTCAAATTTCTGCAGTCGTTCATTTTTTTACGACCGAGAACAGGCATTCATTGTGAATGCCATAAATAGCAGTCAATTATCATGGAAATAATGACGATGAGAGATCGATTTTGTTTTTCTGATATTTTCAGTGACGATATTAATTCTAGGATATTCACACGTTACAATAACCAGACTTTTTATATCTCTGACTTGATAATGAATTATGCCGTTCCATGGATGGGGAAAAAACTGGGTCAATGCCAATCGACTTAATTAGACGATTATATCGAAGCAAAATAAATTATGTGTGACAAATAAATTGATATGAATTTGAAGATAAGAAGAATATCATTCTTTTAACAAAAAAAAACTTTCGATACTACACAAATGTTCTATATTTACTCCGACTGTGATGGTGTTGCGTAAAAATGATCTTTTTATTGATAAGATAATGGATTCATTATTCATCGACATTTTAACGATTATTTCTTGCGACATTTTTGTTACTTGAAATAAAATGAAACGCTTCACACTGACGAGATGTTGTGCAATCTGACACAATTCATTGCACCCAGTCATGAAATAAATCGTAAATCATTTCAACGGAATGAAATATCGAAATTAAAATCATTTTAATGGATATCGTGTAATTGACTAGCTGAGGTGATTAAATTGTTGGAAGTTTCGAGGAACAATCAATAATTCTGACGAGACACAATCAATAATTTTGTGACAATTGATACTCTTGTGAATGTAAATAAATGAAAATAAAAATGAATTTCTCATCGATTATACCTTGTTTTCAAATTCCATGAGACGATGGGAATCATGCGAAGAAACTTTTCAGATGATTAAGAAGTTGAAGATAATAATTGAAGATAATAATAATTATCGTCGGTTTGAATTCGATAACAATTTTCATAGATTCCATTCAAAATAAAAATACGGTAAACGAATGAAAAACGTAATTGAAAAGTAAATGATTAATATGGACTCATGCGTTTTTCTGTTACATTCTAAACGTTCGCAAGCAAAACATCAACTTTTTAAAGAGATGAATGGTATTTTCTCGAGTACGAAATAAACTTGATTATAACAAACGATGGCAATAAAAGAATAAATGTTCATACCTTGAGAATAAATTGTGTGCATTTAGCTGGCAAAGAAACTGTGGCATAAGGCGACTTAGTTCAGTCGTAAAAGTTAGTTTATATCTTGACGAGTCGTTTAGTGGTCGTTTAAGAAGTTTACGAACCACGCAATTGAGGTGTAACATACAAGATCCATTGCTCTACTGCACCAAGATGAAAATCGTTCCAGGCAGCAGTAAAACCCATGAGCAGTTACATTTTTTTCCACGGGTATGTTGTATAAACGTTCGAAAGAATTTATCAGAAAACGCAAACTAGTCGATCAGTCTAGTTGAGTAACATAACGTACAAAGCCAACATTATTCATTTTATAATTCATTAGTCGTTAACTGTCAGATAATATTTTGAAAGAAAAAAAAAAAAAAACAAAATCATGGTATCAACGAAAAACTTAGTGATAAAAAATGTTGATTTGACATTTTAACGATACTCTATTATCAAATTTCCCAGCCAAGGTCAATTATTTTATTATCAATTTTCATTATCAAAGTGGGAAACACAAACAGACAATATTGAACTTGGAATTTAAGAAACTTATGGAACCAAAATCCAACGTATTTTTTCATGGATGTCAACAGACCAATGGATGGATATTTGTGGGTAAAAAATGATAATGAAGGCACTCTTATGAAAAGATAACGCAATGATTGATAACGTGCTAGAGCACAGACACGTGGGTACAGTCAAAACTCTCTTAGAGAATGGATAAACAAAATGATGTAATTTTGAAATGACTTTGAAATTAGTTTTTGGTTGCAGACCCAGGTAACGATAAAACAAAGATTCGACTCATTCCGAGCAGGCGATTAAATCACAAGTTCAACAAACTCATCCTCGCGATAGACTATTTCTGAGAGATTCTGCTGTAGCTGAGCTAAGCTGCCAAGATCTCTGGTACTAATTCAGTGTTTGGCGATCAGTCGTTGAGTGCGGCCGTACGTTCTCGATAGAAACATGACTTCCAATAATTCAAATCAATTCTCACCTTGGTTGATTCCTGAGTTGGTACAAAATGTTTTAAGGAAATCAGAAAATGACGAGACGATAAAAGTGCACAGTGTTACGTCAAAACCTGCAGTAGCAGGTGGTGATAATTATATGAGTGACATTTCTCGAATTCATATAGAATTTACGCGAAGTCTCACAGATCACAAAGTCAAAGAGAATCAAACTTTGATTTTTAAAGTTTCCTTCAGCAAGGACACTCCGGCTGGTGATTTGGTAAGAAACAAAGTCACACCTCATGAGTATTTACGTGTCAAATTAAATAAATAGTGAATAATTCCATCGACTCATAAATTAAAATTCAAACAATCATTCAATCAAATTTAACAAAACTTGTACGAAAACATTCAACAGAATATTAACAGAAGTGAGCAGTAAACATATTTTTGGCAAATTGCCAGATGCTAGTGACCCAAAATAAGTTGCGGTTCGGACACAACTGTCATTATTATGATTTTTGTTACTATTTGATTTTTCATTTACCATATTCACTTAAAATAATGATAAACCTTTCTTCCCATGATTCAAAAAAAGGGTAACGAGTGCGAAGTTTTCGAGACAGAGATAGAAATGATGACAGAAACTCTGGAGAATATGACTAACATTTTGAACGAAAAAGATTATCGTTTGAGTGCACGAGCCTTTCACACCCAAATAGGAGATCCTTCCTTTTTGGTGCTAGAAGATTTAGCTGCTAAAGGCTTTCGCACAGCTAATCGACGAGTCGGTCTTGATCTTGATCACTGTTTGCTCGTCATGAGAGGATTGGCCAAATTCCATGCCAGCTCTGTGGCTATGCACGAACAGGTAAATAAAGATACGTGAGAAAACAAACGATTTGAATAAATTCCAGCGATGCTTCCGCCTTCAAAATTCCACTTGTTGGTTGCTTATCACGGGCTGTTGATTTACATTCATTGTTTCGCGCATTTCAATCGTTTTTTATTTTATTATCGTCACTTTTAGAATCCAAACTGCATTAAAAATTATCGGAAGGGAATTTATTACAAAGAGTGCTCTGAACGAATGAGGAAATTTTTTTCCGACGCATTTGAAACGATGAGTAAAGAAGTGAAAGATTGGCCAGAACTTGGTTCTAGGTGCGTATCAATAAAATAAATTAATTTGAAGCACTACTGATGACCTAACCTCATGACAATTTCCATACAAATTTTCCGACTGCAGTTATTCCGAAAAAATGTTGAAATTATCGGAGGTATGTTACGGCAAAGGTGTGGTATGTGCTGAGCCCCAAGATAACGAATTCAACGTGATTAATCATGGCGATACCTGGGTCAACAATTTGATGTTCCGATACAACGACGAGGGAAAAGTCGTTGATCAAATTTTCGTAAGTTCATCAATAAAAACAAACAACGAAATAGCAAGAAAAACGTCAAATTTCTGTGATTTGTTATCGAAATAATATTCATTGCTGAATCATTTTGAAATCGATTAAAAAATCAAAGAATTCAGTTTATTCGATTAGGGTGTTTAATCAAATTGAAAAAACCGATTTTATTGTTTTTTTTTCGTGGTTTTTCTCTAGCTTGACTTTCAATTGCCAGTCTGGAGTTCACCAGCTTACGATTTACAGTATTTTTTGAACACAAGTCCAGTCGATGACGTCAAAATTCATCATTACGACAGAATAATCGAGGAGTACTCAAAAACGCTGAGCGAAACGATGTTGAGAATAAATTGCAAGACAAAACCACCGACTCTGGACTCCATTAAGCAATGTCTAAAGAAACGTGAATTTTTGGGCGTGTTAGCTTCATTGATTTGTTTACCTTTTGTACTCCTTGACAAAGATAAAGTTAAAAGTTTGTCAGAACTGCTCGATTCCGAAGATTCGACCAGCAGTCCAGGATTCAAAGACGAGCGTTATCGTGAGATAATGACGAAACGACTAATAGATTGGAATTCTCGTGGCTTACTCGACGTTTAGTTTCAACCTCTTAGTTTGAGAAATGTTACGCAACATATACGCATGTAAATAAATAATTTTTACATTACAAATTGCATTCGAACACAAGTGGGAAAAAGTTGGTCTTGTGGGACGTATTTTTAAGCTGTAATCCATTATTCTTATCATCGGCGATCTCTAAGTTTCCTTGAGTACTATGCGTTTTTGTTGTTGTTATCATAACAGGAAACGCATGGCAAGGTTACTTGAATTTTTCTCCACTGAGAATGGAGGCATGATAAAAAAAAGTTTGTAAACGTGAAATAAAACGACAAATAATTGGATAATGATTGCGGAAAAAACAAATCAGTGCGATAAATATCAGTGCCTTGTAAAGAGATAATAAAATGTTTGATAAAATGATAAAGCGTTTTCTGTTTTGAACGACGTACAGTCGAATCTAACTGAGAGAGTGGTTTCAACCGAAGGGGATTAAAAAATGACTTTTAAAGTATTGAATTACAGGTGACTCGTGATAAAAGTTGTTCTGAACCCTCTTATCTAAGTATGTGATTGGCCAACGACTCAATGAACTTGTCCTTGCCGCATGGCATTTACGAGAGATTGGACTGTAGTTGAGCAAAGTTTAAGCGATCGCTCACGACAGCAGCATGCAGTGTTCGATCATCAGCCGTTGAGAGACATTCTCTATCGCAATTTTAATCATGACTTCGTGCGATTCAGGCAGCAAAGCCTCGCCTTGGCTCATTCCTGGCCTAGTTCAAAATATTCTGAGGAAATCGGAAAATGACGAGAGCATTAAAGTCCGTAGTATTACGTCAAAAGCTGCTACTGTAGATGGTGATAATTATTTGAGTGATATTACACGTGTCAACATTGAATTTACTCGAGGTCAGGCAGATGATGATGTAACTGAAAAAAAAACCTTGATTTTTAAAGTTTCTCTCGACAAGGATTCAGCTGGTTGTGATGTGGTGAGTGAATGCATTGAGATTTCGTGTCGCAATTCGAATGAATTATTTACGTCGAAAATAAAATAGTAGGCATTCGAAGATCTTATGTTTTTTTTATTTATTATTGTTTATGACGATCGAATAATAATAATAATAATAATAATAATAATAATAATAACCGTTTAGAAAATAATGTAATACACATGTAACAATAAAATATCGTGTAAATAAAATAAAATGAATAAAAAACAGGGTAAAAAGATGGAAGCTTTCGAGACCGAAATTGAAATGATGCAAAACACTTTGGTGAAAATGAACGAAATTTTAAACGAGCAAGATTATCGTTTGAATGCTCGAGCTTTTCATGCACAAATAGGAGATCCTTCCTTCTTGGTACTTGAAGATTTGGCTGCTCGAGGCTTCCGTTTGGCGGATAGAAGGGTCGGCCTCGATCTTGATCATTGTATGCTCGTTATGAGAGGATTGGCCAAATTTCATGCTAGCTCTGTGGCACTGTATGAAAAGGTAAAAAGTTTATATCCGAACAAAAGAAAAATTGTTTAAAGGTCTGGAAGAAACAAAGTTTTCATTTTTTATGAATAATTTTATGCATTGATTTTCTTCACTTTGTTTTTTAATTCAGGATCCAAATTTCATAAAACATTATCGGAAAGGACTCTATCACAAAGACTCTCCCGAATCGATTAAGGGGTTTTTTCTAGGGGGTATTAAAGCATTGAGTGATGAAGCTCAAAACTGGCCAGAACTCGATTCTAGGTTCGTGCTGAAAAATAAAATAAATAATAAAACTGTCGATCACTTCCAAAACTCTTTTTCTTTTTGTTTTCATCGTATCATTTATAATAATATGAAAATAATAATCCTTCTGCAGTTATTCGGAAAAATTGTTGAAATTATCGGAAGTTGGTTTCGAAAAAGGTGTGAAATGTGCCGAGTATAGGGAAAATGATTTCAATGTTCTTAATCATGGTGATGACTGGACAAACAACTTGATGTTTCGATACGACGACGAGGGAAAAGTTATCGATCAAATTTTCGTAAGTTACGGATTCAATCGATACAATTGCTATAAAAAAAATCCTTTTAATATAAAAACGTTCAGATCGTAGATGTACAGTTTACTAATAGATTGATTGAAACAACTCAGAATTTTTTACAAGTCAAAAGAGACGAAAATTTGCTGCAAAATTCTCATTTTTCGATTCAAATATCTGCCATTTCGTGGGAAAAAAAATGTAGGAACAATCGATGAAGAAAAAAAAAACGATTATATTTCCTTCTGAATAAACAAGAAGTTTTTTCACAACATCCATTTTATCAGTTCGAATAAAAAGATGATGGGAATTGTTCATATTTTTGTTGATGTCTCTATCTGATAGAATACTCTCTTAATTATTTAATCAATCCTAGGGTTATCATTGAATCGAAAATTTGAATAATTTTTTCTGCAGATTGATTTCCAAATAAGCGTCTGGACTTCTCCGGCCTACGATTTACTTTACAGTCTGAATTCGAATTCGAACGACGACGTACATAAGCATCATTTTGACGCTCTTGTTGCTGAGTATTCGAAGACGCTGACCGAAACAATGTTGAGAATAAATTGCAAAACGAAGCCACCGACCCTGGACTCGATACGACAATCCATGAAAGACCGAGGTTTTTTGGGAGTCATTACGTCAATAGTGGCCATACCTTTTACATTAGTTGCCGAAGCTGACGTTGTAAATCTGTCAGATCTCGTGACATCTGACGGTCCAACCCATAGTCCTGGAGTCAAAGACGAACGTTATCGTCGGATCATAACAAGGCGATTAAAAGATTTCAACTCTCGAGGATTACTCGATATTTAATTTAGAAAAAGAACATTTCGATTTCTAAAAAATTTGAAATTTATATGATGTACAAATTCTATGATGTAGTCTCTCGGTATAAAAATCAAAAAGTGTGACCATCTAGTTCATTAAAAGCATGAAGTCCTCTCCTTTTTTACAACCCAACGCACGTATTCAATGTAAGAAGTAATGCAAAATGGCTGTGGGTAAGCGTACACAAAAATAACAGTTAAAAAAACCCTTTCATAGTCGAATAAAAAAAGTGATCCACCCCGTATATTATGCATGCTTGAAAGGATTGATAACACGAATGTATGGATACGTATAAAAATAAAACGAATATTCCATCGAAAGAAATGGTGAGAAATTTTATTCTGGGACATTTTTAAGGGACGAGGGTTTTGGGGGTGAGAAAGAAACGAAAGGATGAAATTGGAGATGGCATTGCAATTGAAATATCAATAGGCAGTACACGCTTTAAGCCGTTGTGAAATGCGACGATTGCGAGCACTTGGTGCAACCCCCTGCGCCACACGTTTAGGTGATCCACGTTTTAGCTGAATGTAGTCGTTACGTTGGCGCCGGAGTGCCCTCCTCCAGAACTCCCGGCATGTCTGAACCGCTCATCGTTCCAACACCCTCCCCACCTCCAAAACCACTTTTCCCAACCCTGACCCCTTTTACACTTTTTTTGGGCTACCCCTCCTCGTATTTCCAGCCTCTGTACCGTTTCCATTTTCTCTCAGTGCTGCTGCCCTTTTTTTCCAGCACCTTCTTGGCACCTGATACAGAGCATAGTTGCCCGACGACACTCATGCGCTTTTCTACTCTCAACCGCTACCCTTGTCTTTTTTTTCAACCCCTACGACCGTTCTTTTCATTTCCACTGCTCATCATAAACTCGCTCCAGGTTCCCGTCTCCAGTCAAAGCAATATTCCACAAGAGTCATCTTGAAATATAACTTCTAAGTTTAGAAAGAAAAATTGCACCAGAAAGGGATCAACCGATGCTCATTATAATTCTGTCATTTTAGTACCATTTTGCTCTTACAAATGTTATTCGTTCATGTCATTCATTTTGATAAAGATTTTATTCTCCAAACCTAGTTATTTTCCGAGCGGATAATGAAAAAAATCTAGGGGATGGCGGGAGTTAATTTGACCTTGAGTCTATGAGGAATCCTGAACGTGTAGCAGGGGTTGGAAAAATTCTTATTATCATAGAATTAACAGCATTTTTTTTACAGTCCATACTTGAAGCTGTGACATGAAATATCTTCAACAACCTCTACGATTGAGGGGATGAAAAGTGCTATTCTCATAAGAGCCTAACGGAAGTAGGTCAAATGTTCCATAAATCGAAATTCACACGAGTACATTTTTTTTCAAACCTACAAATTTTCAAGTTAGGGAGTCAAATGAGGATGACATGGCAAATATAAAAATTCTACCCCTATAAAAAAATCGACCTCCAAGAGTAACCCTATATCGAAGTAATTTTTTTTTCGTTGCCCCTCTTTCCACATTTGTGGGAAAATAGCTCACCATAAATTTCTCAATCCTGGTGGGTTCGTATCGTTTCATCATCGTTCGTGGAATCACCCTCTCGTAGGTTTTAAATTCTGGGTAAACCTCTCCATCGTCTTCATTCCTCTACACATCTGGATTCTTCATCGAATAAAGTGACAATTCGTCGTACATTGGCGAAGCCTCTTGTCATCCGGTTGCAGCCTCGGGGTAACATCTAAATGTAATCCCGATATCGTCGGATTAATTTTATCGAACCCGTCGTGAGATCCTTTCTCTCTCTCTCTCTCTCTCTCTCTCTCTTCTTTCTTCATTCCTACGATCAAACCCTCCAGCCCTACTTCCAAGGGGTGTTAACTAACACGAGATCGAGAAGACGCGAGAGGAAACTCTTTGGCTCGGAACCCAGTCCCCGAGGCATCGTACACGACGAACTGGTCGGATTGAGGAAAGAGAAATTGACGGGTGAGCACACCTTTTCAATCTCTGTTTATCACTCGACAAGGAAATTGCTTTTCATAACTGACGTTTCGTTTTATAAATAAAAAATGGCATATATATTTTGTATATTTTATTCTAAGCTGCTTATTCATCATTAATCATAATGTTCAATAATAAATTACTGGCACGCAGCATAATTCGAGCGGGTTTGAAATTAAACAATTAATATTGTTTTTGTAAAAATATGAACTTCGAGAAAATGGCGATCAAAGATGTTTATATCGACGAAAGATTTTTTGAAAGAAGTGGAAAATGATGAAATTCTGATTTCCATTTCATACTCGAACAAAAGTGAAAAACTGCACGTTCAAATTTTACTTTATTCATTCATAGGTTAATTTATTTTCAATTTCAAATGATTATATTGAGAAAAAATTAATGATTAACCGTTGCTGCCTGTTCATTATCGTTCCATCCTGTAATCTGTCTCCCGTTCGTCCTATTAAGGAGGTTAATCTAATCGCGAAACAGCTCAACCAATCTCGACCGAGAAGCGAGAATAACGTTGGGGGAGGGGGTTCTGGGACTATTACTCGCCCCTTACAGAAATTCCGAGTCAGCGCAGGCTTGAGAAATTCAGAATCGCAGTCAGTAATATTGGATAAAGGGGTTGCTGTGTGTGGAATGAAGGGTGAAATCTCGAGTTCTATCTTTTTCGTTAAGAAATTTGTTTTTCAATATTTCTTAACTTTTGTTTCCCTCTCCTCTCGTCTCCCTCGTTTCGTCGTGCCGTATTGAATTACTTTTGAAGAGAAATCTCTCAATTTCCTTGATCTTCTCCATTGCAAGGAAAAAAGAAGAGGCAGAAACAGAACTTGAAGATCTTTGAAAGTGAAGAACAGAAGAAAGCAATGAAACGAAGCAATAAAGTGAAGAGGAACGGAAAAAAGCGATAATGGCAGAACCTGATCTATTTCGTTTATTACAAGGTAACTGTGATTGTCTTGAGAGAGTGTAGTGTTCGCGATATTGATACCCTCCAGTTCGACTTTGAATTATACGAACGAAACGAAATTCGATATTTGTATTAGTTTTCTCATTTGTTGGAAATTTTTCAACTGTTGGACTGCCACTGAAGAAAGCTGTCAACGAAAAACTCGAAGGAATGATTTGTTTCCATCTTCAAATCTTGATTTTCAATTCCTATTTGAAAAATTTGAAATTAAACATTATTTCCTCTATTGAAGTTGACTTTTGGTTAAACCTGAAAGGAAAACGAAATCCAAAATATACTTCTTTTTTTTTGCTCATTTCTTTTGTTTATGAATTTAGCCACACCCTTCAACCAACGAACTATAAATTTCCACAGAAACGAGTTAAATCAATTTACATTTTCAGAAGCGCGAGTTCATTGAAGAGAAAACATCGTTAATGACAAAAACATGTAATGTTTTTTTTTTTACAGCAAAATAAATCCTCGTTAGGAAATAAATCGTTGTAGTTTTTATTCCAATATGCATTATCCCGTTTGTAACTCGGGATATTTCCAACATCGAGTAAAAAGTTGTTTGTTCATTAGTAGAGAAGAAAACAATGTATTTACCCGAGGCTACCTTCCAATATTTGTTTTTTTTCCTTCTTTTTATTCAACTATGGACGTACTTGTTTTTTTCATCAAAGCCCCCGGGGCATATGAATGTTGCTGGGGATACGGACCAGTGTCCGTGAGAACGATTATGGCGGCAACGTGATTACGAAACCAAGCGAAGCGGATTATAATTTGATGTGGATGGAAAAGTGGATGAGGTCATTCACCTGAGGGACTGTCATTGTCCGATTTTACGTTCGAATCTATATCCAAATATACGTATATACATTTATTTTTATTTGTGTATTATGCGTGTGCTATGAAATACGAATAAAAACAACGGCGGTATATGGTGCACAACGATTTTCCATCCCCCGGGGTGTTCGTGCTTTTTCACATAGTATTAAAATGAGGGAATGTAGAACGAGATATTCAGAGTGCAAAAAACATGAATATCCCATTGAGACGTTCTTGTCCCTAATTGCACATTCAGAATTGACTTTTATATGCTCAATGGCCTCGAGCTGCATTTCCAGACGTGTGAGTTGTGGACTTCACATCTACTCACATATTCCATCAACATATAGAAATAAAAAATCACTCATGGTATCAGAATTCTACAGGTGGATAGTTTTTCAAGTTTCAAAGAGAAAATTACTTGCAATTATTTCTCTCAAATGCATGGATCGTTAGTTATAGACAAAAGAACTGATAGCCAATGAGGTGTTGCATCTTAAGACCGCCCACTTTGTCTCACGAGGACTCCGCATTGGCCGACACTATTTAATTCATAACAAAGCGACGGTGCATCTGAGAGGATTCTGCCAAAGGACTTTTCTTTCTAGAATCGGATTACCTACATACTCTGTAAAGGTGGAATTTTTTTTTTCATTTATTTGATAGAAATATCGAAAAATATTCGTATTCGTGCTTCATTTCTGTTTGCTGCGATGATTCCTCTATCATGAGACAGGAAGTTCCTTCAAATAGCGTAGCTTTTGCCTTTCAGGAATAGTTGATAGACTCTGGTTTATGTCCCTATTACTACCACCAGAGCGATGCTCGACCAGCTTGCCCTTCCGGATGCTCCTATAATTTGTTTGCTGCTTGGATTAAGGGCACTGGCCCCTGGTAATTTATATACATATATGTACAAACACACATACATACTTAGAGACTGGCTGGCACGGTTGCTTTAAGCTCTTGGGGCGAGTCCAAAGATTCATTTTCGGTCGTTTCTCCCTGGACATTGGACATACGTCTCTGTTTCCTTCCCTCTGGGAACATTCAATGGCAGGACTACGACCTAAACGACTTGTGCTACTGTCTTGGAAGTATTATCAGTGAACAAAAGCTCAGAGAATCCTTCAACATATACAATGTAGAAGGAAAGCTGTAAAATATGTGACAGTGGAGAATCAATAAGTCAAAGTAAATATTCAACTCCTTGTAATATCAAACTCCTGTTCCAATCGGATGAAAAAGTTGACAAAATTCATTTGTAGAGTATTTGTAAAATAAAAAATAAGCCATCGACGTTTTCTGATACTATTAATACTTCCTGAGAATTGATGGAACGTGAAAAATGTTATGAATTCCTGGCTGTTTCGAGTGCATCAAAAACAGCATCAAAAGAATAATTCAAATTTTTTTTTCATTCCTGTTCCACGTTGAATTCTGGTGCACGCATGTAACCTTCTGCTTTATTAGTGCGACTGCGGTCGTCCCGATTTCTCTGGAAACAAAAAAGACAAATAAAAGGTAGTGAGAACTCGTCTTTATCGACTGAGCAATTCACTGGCGAAGCAAGGACTTCTAAAGAATTAAATTTATCGGTTTAGAAAGCACGACGGATTTGATCACCTTTTTCGAGAAGGGGAGAGTGAGAAAGTAAAAAAGGAGAAAACACGAGAGAGGATAAGGTTAACGCTGATCCCTATCGACCTTGCCGAGAGTCTAATCGGAATCAAGGAGCCACCAGAGAGATGAGGATATCGAGAATATCTCTCTGTATATAATGGTAGAAGCAAGAGAAATATAGGGTACATTGAGAAAAAGAGACAGAGGGAGAGAGAGAGAGAGAGAGAGAGAGAGAGAGAGAGAGAGAGAGAGAGAGAGAGAGGAAAAGGGGAGGAGATGAGAATCGGTCCAAATGGTATAGGATCCTTGATCGAACCGCAACGATTTCCTGTGCCAGTAGTAACCTCCCTGATATGCTCAGACTTAATCCCCGTGGGGCTTCTTAGGATCGTTGGTCGCAGAGGTCATCGAGAAGACAAAGAGGTTTGGTCTAATATGGAGGAGAGCATGAAGGACATGGGGACATTTGATAACGTAACACGTTGGACATCTTGACTAATTTAAGTGCCTAAATGTTCATAATCATAAAATATACACGACCTGTTGAAAATTAGAAAAGTCCCTTGAGGGCATTTCGCATTTAATCTGCGAGAGTATCAGGGGATTGACGATGAGTAAAAACAATTGAGCTGGTCTTGATAAACGAAAAACTAATGAATGGTGCTGCTTGAGAAGAATGTAACAACTGACGAAGCGGCGTTTTATTCGTCGTTGCAACAAAAACATTCAATAAATAAACAAGCCCTATGCAAGCGAAAAGGTCAAATGAAAAGAGAAACAAGTGGATTAAAGGGGAAATGAAGGAGCACAAGTCGTCAGGTCTATTCAATGAAAGGACGTGGTTGTAGCAAAAAGTTGGCCAACTTTTGCAGCTGCGAAAGGGCTTTCTCTTGAAAGTTCCGGTTGTCGAATGAGAGTAGCCTGGCGGTGAAGTTGAGTAAGGTACATACGATTGGAGAAAGAGAAAGACAGAATACAAGTGTCGGAGTGTTAGTCGGACAGAGAAAGGAAGGAGAAGAAAGAGAGCAAGTGAAAGCAGGGGCTGGAGAGAACAGAAGAAACGAGAGTGTAGTTTGGCAAAGAGAAGGGCGAGAGAACGCAAAGAGTAGCCTATAAACAGTGCTAGAGGGCGCTACTGGAAATGAAACGGCGTGTAAGTAACGTCGGTGGTAGTGGCAACACAAAACCATACTCCATACCTTCGCGTTTATTTCTTCCCTCACCACGCTTTCCCCATCCACCTAGATTGCTAGAATTGTGCCGAGGTTCGCAAGCTCTTCTTTCCTCAGTATTACCACATTGCGGTGGTTCGCCCAAGGAGCCCTTTCCGCCTTCAAGAGCTTTCATTTAGGAAAACAATTGTGAAAAGCCCAAGGCTCGAAAAGGGAGCAACGCAACACTGTAGCTCACTTTTGGAAAAGTGAAAAAGAGCCCGCATCACCCTCGGAGCATCTGTACAAAATTACTAAAGCGACGCCGCAACTGTATTAGATACTTTTGTGGCGCCAGCTGGAGGGACGCTCTGGTACTTATGCCTCTGAGACTTTAACGGCATTGTACTATTGAAAAGGCTGGGAATTTAGATGGGAATTTTTTTTTCAAGCAGTGGACGAACATCTATTAGAGGTAAATAATAATGGTTATTATTTTTTTTTCTTGAAACGCTTTTCTATGCGTCAGCAAAATGTCTGTGCACCGATAAAAAAGAAAAAAAATGGGTGTGATAAATTCTTGCAATGCGCTTTATCGTCCATTTCAATAGCTTTACAGTTTTCTATCTTTGATTCTTTATAGTTTTATTTCATCTTTATTCACGGTGATAAATGAATTCATACTAATTCCACTATTTATGGGATCCCATGGAAAGTACATACGGAAAAAAAATACTTTTCTCGATCTTAACATTCTCGGTCCCCGGTGCGAGAAGAGTATAATCGATTTCTGTTGGAGCTCGCAATACACGGCGAGGCTATAAATAATTTCACAATGTTCGCGTGGTCGTTGGTAGAAAAATTGTTTCTTCAAATGGGTTTCTTGACCCCTACAACAAGTCTCTATATAAATTCATAAAATGTGAATCTGGCGGGAGGAAGTCATTATTTGACGGGACGACCAAACCAAGTTAAAAAACTTTGAAAAACGATTTTCCAATGTTGCAAGCGTCGCTATGTTCTAAATATTAATAGCTTGAATTTCGTATCTCGCCCGACGAATGAAAAAAGTTTGTCGCTTAATCTCACAATATAAGTTTTCTCGTCCGCTCGTGAACGTGCCGTGAAATGAGAATTATCTAATGATACGGCTCGACAAAACGACCTTCGTAATTAGCTCTCAAACTATATTATTATTTTTATTATTATTATTATCATTATTATTATTATTATATTAATATAATTATATATAATATTATATTAATATAATATATAATAAATAAAATGCTTCAAATAGTTTTTATTTCTTTAATTTCTTGCTGCCTGAAGCGGCAACTGGAAAAGAAAAATTGTTTTCGAGCTCAAGACATTGGAGGCGACAATTCTTGTTGCAATTTTCTTCTTCCCATTTTTTTTATTCCTTGTTCTTAAACTCCTGCCACTGTGCACATAGGCTGATCACGAAATTTTCGTTCTGTCGGAATTCAATCTGTTATACCGTGATATATAAAAATATATATATAAATGCGCATAACACATACATATAAATTCTCGTGTCTGTGACACATTCGTATATTTTTTGTCTCACTCTTTTTTCATCCCTCGGTTTTTCTGTATTGTACATATAGTTCGAATCGTGCAAGAACTTTCTATCACTGGATAAATCCTATTTCATACCCCATCTATTCTTCTTGTCTTTCTCTCTTTCTCTCATTCTTTCTTTCGCTTTTCAGCTTTTTATTTTAGTTTCGTGGTGGTTTCACTCGATTCGTTCGGTCGGGTTCGTACCAAAGCAAGCATGCACATATATATAAAATCTATGTATAAAAAAGAGCAAAGACAAAAAGAACGAATGACGCAGAGACAAGCGAAAGGAAGCCTGAAGCTATGTGAGAGACAAGAGTTTGGTAAAGCGATAAGAGAAGCGGCAACAGGAGGGCAACCCTCTCTCTCTTTTTCTGCTCTTACTTTTATTCCTGTCTCTCTTTCCTCTCAACACGTTTCTATCATAGACATCGTGTGCTATCCGCTGTCCACACACCTTTTGTCTGCTCCAACGAAAGCTTCTAGTTTCGCTAAAAACGCGGTGAAACTGACCGAGAATTGTTCGAAACTCCGTCCTCCCGGGAATAAATCTGCGCGGAACTTTATACGCTAGATAAATCGTATTTTGGAACTCTCCACTTCGAACCTACGAAAAGTACTGAAGAATATCCATTTTGTAAACAAATAACGTTATCCTTTGAATTATCAACATTCTTTGTGGATCATGTTAACTTGATTTCCCATAAAATTACTTGAAACGATAGTTCGGTATGTTCAACGGTGTAAAAAAATATAAGTAAAGTAAAAAAACATGCAAGTTTTATACGATTTCATAGTTTTTTTTAAAGATCTTTCCGTTAAAATCGAGTTGAGGCACTTTCTCATTGGAAACTTTGCAAAATTTCAATTATTTCTTATTTTGTAATCTTTTACTTGAAAGGCTTTTAAAAAACTGAATGACAAAGTGAATAAAACCTTTCACGTACGAAATGCTTCGTTTGAATAAACGATAAAAATCTGACAGCTGATTAGATTTCATTAATTAAAAAAAAATTGATGGAAATTAGCAATTTTTATGTGAGTCACCCTAAAAGATTCCTTCAAAACCAACAAAAAGCAGGGTTAAAATTTTGAATTTGATCCTTCCATGATATTTGGTTTCAAAGGACGAAATTAAAGAAAAAAAGGTTATCAAACTTTCTTGGCTGTTAACACGGTTTAACCTGATGTTTGGACAGTAGGCTTTTCGTGAAAACGTTCAACCTCTTCGGTTCTTTCTCGAAGAGCTTAACCGGAGATTTAATCTTGGGTTGAGGGAAGAATATGGAAGATAAGAGGAAAAGGATAGCAAACACTGTCTGAGAAACTTACCTCGTGATATTTCGCAGGTTCTGTACTTGTGGGGATGCTGTACTCAATGTTCTTCACATCCACACATTTTCGTACACAGACATGTAACGTTCGCAATTATCAGCGATAATACGTCGCGTCCAGAAGGCAGATTTAGGAGGATCGATGGTTGGGGGCAACCATTCCCCACTCCCTAAAATTGAACGAACTCCTCGAAATGATCGAGACTCGCCGATCTCGCTCTCTTCGCTCTGGGACGTCAACAGGACTGGTCGACAGAACGAGCCGAATCAAACAACCACGACGGGCCAGTCATAATTACAAACCACGAAAGATTGTCATTGAAACTCAAGTACGGCATCACCTCAGATCCTGGTCCCAGGGCAGGAGCCAACGAGGGAGTTCACGGCCATCTCGAGATAAGTCCAATGGATACATAGATATATTTTATTTTTTGTAGTATTCGTGTTACAGCTTTATAACAAAAAAAAGCGATATAGGAGCGAGTATGTCGAGTGAGTGTGCGAGTGGATGAATGCATGGATGAAGCGAAGCAAATAAGATAACATAAACGACAAACAAAAAAAAAGATTTTGTGCCACAATTTAATTACGAACAAAGTGTAAATAAAGTAATAAAAAGGAAAAATTGTTACAGACACAAATCTTTAAGTTACGTATTAATGCATAAGGCAATCCATGTAAAGTGCCTATTTATGGATCCTAAATATGCATAGTGTGAAGGACAATATACGTGGAGTTGTTAGGTGTGTTGATGTGAGAGTTCGAGAGGAAGAGAAATAGAAAGAGTAAGAGGCGAGGAAAAGGGATGGTGCGAAAGAGAACATCGTGTTCGGAATAATAATTATTTTTGTTTGGAGGAGAGAAATCGTTAAAACGTGTCAGTGCATCTCGAAAAGCTTCTACTACAGTCTGCAATGTGTATAGTAATATATACTTATGAGGAACAATAATGAGGGAGAAAGAAAGAGGGAGCACAACGTGGACACGAAGTCACAGACAGGAGGGGTAGCCAATGAGGGTCGCCACAGAGACGAGGACTCTGCCACTGTCTGAATAATAATTGGGTTTCGTGCAAGAGGCCAAAATCCTCGTGGGGGATGTCCAAAAAGATTATGAAAAAATAAGCTTCGCACAAAGGAAGTACTCGGCCCGCTTAACTACACACACTTACGCTTTCCCTGTGCGTTTCCCCCCTCATCCGAGATTTGAATATTTTAGAGCCACTTTATTCCGTCATCATCTAGCCAACAAAATGAGATGAAAATTACATCTCGTGCCCCCATGAGATTGATTTATTATTCAAGTCGATGAGAACGTCCTCGAAAATAATGTAAAAATATTCAAATTTCGTCGGTTAATTAAACTTACATGATCATTTACTTGATAATTATTTTTATTTTATTTATAACGACCATCTAAGGTGCCCGGAAATAATTACTTTCTTTTTTATTCGCCAAATATATCGTGCCACGAAATATAAACTCGTAATGCTGCGAATTCGAAATGGGTTTCAACATATTTTTGAGATACCTTCGAAAATTGTGCGGGGTACTAACGCGCGAATTAAAACGTGTGAAAATTGAAATTCTTTCGTCGACGATATAAACTCTCCGAGGACCACGGATCTCACGAGTACGCTTTATACACTCCTAACTCTACCACTGTACCACCATTTCCACCAGCATTCTGCCATTTATAAATATATATATATATCCGCGAAAACTATTTTCTAGAGACCAAGTATTCCCATTCGAATACTCGATCCCTTTTATCTCCTCAACGAATATATATATTCGAAAAATAATTCGAATACTTTTGTTAACTAATTCCAATAGATATTAGATTCGATACTGCTCAACAAATTATGTGAATATTTACAACTGAATATGTAATTTTTCTATATTGAATTATGATCATTGTTGCTAGAATTATTAGTTTTATTATTTTCTATAATGTGATGAAAAATTAAACTGATATCCAAATGCTTTGAACCTTTTTTAAAAACCTTCTAGACAATTCTCAATTAAATAATTCGATTTTAACGCCCGAACGTTATTAAATGTAGTTTTTGATGAAACTGTTTGTTGACACACTTGGCTTTAGCCACTTCATTGACATACCGGGTCAATTTGACCCGGAGACTTTATCAATTTGTTATCAGCAGCTCTTTTGGTCAAATCTTATTGAAAATATCAAGAATAATCTTCAATCTTTCCTTACGGTGTCTCAATAATAAAAATTCGGAAAACACAGAGTGATTGAAAAAATTCCTGAAAACTTTAATTTTTGCCAAAGTGATAAATTCACTTAAAAAAAAAATCACTTCATCCTTAATTTTTTATAATTATGAGGTCAATAACCGAGGATCGATTGATGAAAAATTCAATTTTTTGGAAAAGAATTTATTCCAACAAGTGAACTTGTTTGCGATACGAAAAAATCATTGATTTTGTTGAACAACTGCTGGCAGCCTTCGAAAATATATTCGGCTGGGGGATTACGAACGTTGGAAAATGATTATGGGTCAAAATGGCCCAGTTTTTCACGGATGGTTAACATTGTCAAAAGATTATGATTTCTCGTGCAACTAAATCTTGCATATAAATGCACGAAAACGGTTTCTTCTCGTCCCTTGACTCCATAAAGTTATTGAGGTTCAATTTTGATTATTTACGGTGATATTTACCAGTGAGTATATCAATTGCAGACTCGCGGGCATTTACACGCATGCGACCACAAAAGCTCGACTGAGCAATTTTATGAGCTCGTGGCTCTGAAACGTTTTGAGCGAATTATTGTGACAAGACGTCAGCCTGGTACACGCAGCCTCTGGGCATTTACCCCATAATAATATACTGTGTTTGATCGACCGTGCAGTTTGCAGCAAACCTCGATTGTTTTGTATATACTTAACCTTTGAAATGATGGCTTTGAGAACAATTTTAGTGAAGCATTCACCAATATTGCGGATCTTCTTTCACTAAATACATCGAATACTGAAGTAAAATAAACGCAGTGGCAAAAAAAAAAAACAAATAAACGTTCGATATATTCGAATGATATTGATTCTACAATTTCAATATTTCATTCCATGCAAAAAGAGAAAAAAAGCTCTGAATTATGCAATGCTCTGATAAGATATGAAAAAAAAAAAAAATGTCCAATGAGGATTTATAAACATTAGATCCGATTTATAAACATTCAATCTAATGAGAATTGCCCTTTTTATAAAATTTCAGATTTTTCAGTTACTTACATCGTAAATGATGAAATGGGAAATGTTGTGAATTTACATAATTCAGCAGTATCGATTAAGATTTGCATAAACATAAGTGAACATGAAGTATATGCATGTTTTAGGGAGAAAAATATTTGAAGCATAAACGATGATAAAGTGAAGAAAAAAAAGGTCACATAAGCGAAACCGGAGATTTTGCTCATTTTTTTTTCGCACGTCCGGTATATTTTCTTTCACGACTTTATCAGAGATCTGTCTCGGTTTAGAAATCCAACAGTGCGAAAGCAACACGAATTTGCCGAGCTCCACTTCGCATTCGTCAGGAATTAATATTGAACTTCCCGAATGGCGTTGGCTGCGTCACGAGAATCTTATAAGTAGTAGTAACCGTGTATGTGCAGACCGACACGTACACTCATTCGTGTATGTATAAAAGGACGTCGGGATTTAATCCTTGGACGCACGAACGTTGATGAAAGGCTTGATGGTGGTGGTGGTGAAAACGTAGAAAAGCTTTTCTCCGTCACGTAAGTTAATCACAGAAAAGGAGGAGGGTTCGAGAGGAAGAGAGAAAAAGAGGGAAAGAGAGAGAGAGAGAGAGAGAAATGAAAGTACTAACGAAGGGGTTGTATGTACGTCCGCAAAAGCTGAGCCAGAAAATCTTGAGCCAGCCATCAAGCTCTGTCGTTTGTGAGTTCGCGGTCTGCCATGTTCAATATTTTACGCGCCACCAAGCCGAGCCTTTCAACGGCATTTGGCTAATTTATTCCAAACACTGTTGCTGCATATATATACGGAATATCGTAGTATTATGCACTTAAGATATGGGAGAGAAAAAAAAATGAGAATCGTAAATCTGCTCTGAGACGTATTTTTATGCATTAAACTTTTCATCGAAGTTGACAGGCTGTTCGTGCTATATTTATTGGTACAAAGAAAAAGGATCGAATTTGAAGTTCACTTTATGATGGTTTTAAAAAGCAATCAGGGTTGTCGTCAAAGAATTTTCCTTTTTTTTTTCAGTTTTATCACATTCTAAGGCAATATGCATTGGAAAAAAATTATTTCTCTGAAATTGACATGCAGAAATTTCGACTTTTCGTTCTTCCGACTGCTGAGGATTCTTTCGATCTGATTAGAAAAAAATATATCCTTATATTTGGACACATAAATGCACTTCAATATTTCATCGACAAATGACAGCTGAGTTTCGCGATGAGGAGTAAAAAGGTGGTGTATTTGTTTGAGTTTACCAAAAAACTATAGCGTACGATATGGAGGTGATGAAGTTATGGTGAGTGGAGCGTTAAAGAAAGTGTTCCTTGAGAGCTATGAATGGAGTTTTTTTTTTTTTCTTACTGTATTTATAATACACAGTTGCGTTGCTGTACAAGTTGAAGTTCCACAGTAAAATGCACTTGAGTAAACTCTACACGGTAGTTTTCCCTCGCTCTCTTTTCTCTCTCTATCTCTCTCTTTCTCTCTCTGGGTCGTGACTCTGTCTGCTTGGGTCTCGTACGGTTGGTAACTCAGCTAGAAATTTTCCTCTGGCGCGCATAATGAGCTTCGTTACTTCAAATATACAACGTGTGTACGTGTGTTGCCGCGTACGTGTTTGAACATCCGTAAAAACATTCAGAGCAATATTTTTGCTGGTTGGAGAATTTAAAAAATGAATGTATGCCTACAGGCTGTATAAAAAACTACCCTTAAGTGGTGTGGAATAGATTCCAGAATAACAGGAAGGAATTTTGTCATTTTTCAACTAATAATTCTCAACCGTCCACCAATTTTTTAAAATAAGAACGAGCTAAATTTGAAAAACTATATAATGTCATGAATAAATAGGAAGAATAAAGCACGCTGAGCTGTAATGTTATAAAGTAGAGTAAAAACCATTTCAATGTAACCCTTTGAAGGTGCTCAAGGGAGTCTGGGTTAGGCTGAGATTTAATGTAAATACCAGAGAGATAGAAGGTGTGTAAAGGGATAATGGCACCCGAGGAAACTATCCTCCAACCCCTACTTTTGCCAGTCCCTTTTCCCTCTCCCATTAAAACAGTATGGCAGTGATAGCAATACGAGAATCGCTGCTCAGAGAGCTACGGCAGCACCTCTTCACCAACACAATCTTCCCAAATACACACCGATTTTAACCTGATATCATGGACGAACGTGGGCACGGACTTCGTACCAGTGGAAGAGATAGTCTAGCGTGGCAGACCCTCTCCAAGCACGAATAAATTTGATCGGCAAACAATTAACGCCCGAACCATTAATTCGACGAGTGAGCCCGAGGGTGGGCAAAAGAGGATAAAGAGCCGAATGAACGAAGAAAAATGGAACGCGTTCAACTTCGGCTTCCATTCCCAGGCATGATGGTCTTGCAATACTAGTCTCTACCAACCTAAACGGGGCGAAAGGTTCGCCAGTTTCAACCTAGCAACTCGCCAACATGTTCTCTCTTTCTCTCTCCATCTCTTGTTTATTCTTCTCTTTCTATGTTTACTCTACTCGCTCCTCGATTCTTCGTGGATCGTCGAATCGCGGAAATATATACTCGAATAAAATTCAACACAGCATGGACGCCTGCATGTTCTTATTCACTGTCAAGAATCCATGCGATTGTTTTTCCTCCTGTACCGAATTTTATTGCCTTCTCTCTTCCTCACTTCCAACTTCTCCTCTCCATTCTCTCTCTTTTTTCTCATTCTCTATCCTCCGAACCATCCTATTTGAAATACTTTTGTCCATCTTCAGCTCTGCATCCTGACAACACTCGGTACGAAGAGTAATGCAAATTCAAACTGGAAATTCCAGCTATCGAAATTCAAGCATTTGCAACACGATCTTGTTGTTGAGCATCGTCCATGAAATATTCCATGTTCGTCGAAATAACATCAGTTTTCCGAATATTTATTCGTTTTTATGTGAAACGTTGTAATAATAAATGTTTTATTCAACTTTCCTAAGTAAATGCGCAGGCTCCTTTGTCATCAATCAAAATTTGGCATCTCACAGTAAAAAAAAATATTCCAAATCGTACCATCAAGACAACGTACTCATCAGCTTTTTTTCAAGCCATTTACCAACAAATCGTCGAGCTCCTTTTCTTTTTAGGAAGAAAAATAGAAGCAAGAATCCACCACTTGGAGGGACTTGTTTTACCAGAAGTACCACACGGAGTTGTATGAGCTCGGATATTTTGAGAAGCCGACGAGAGACCGAAGCATCGGAGTCCCGGACGACCATCCAGTGAACCAGACACAACCAACCAAACTCTCTCCCTGCTCGGCTGTTTCCTTCCCAACAACGATTTACAGCCATCTGATTTTACCCGTGAACCACTTTGTGGTATACAGTGTTGAGAGAAAAAGAGACAGGAATAGAGGAAGCAAAGCAGCGAAGAGAGAGAGAGAGAGAGAGAGAGAGAGACAGAGACAGAGAGAAACGTAGAAACGTTGTAAACCAAGAGGTTCTCATGCCACAAGGATAGAAAAGAGGGATCTGGCAGTTTCTTATTTACGAGCACAAAAAAACCTTCTCCTCAGTGTAGCTTTAATAATTTGTTATTTATTTCCGGCGTCCTGGAGATTCCTGTTTCCGATACGTAGCTCTTTCCTGCTGCTAATGGTTTCTCTTCGAAAAAATGTCAAGTTACGATACACGGACTCGCTGCCTCCACCCAAAGGTTGAACTTCAATTAAAAAAGTATTTTAACAAAATTTCAACTTGTTTGACATTGCTGTGGCAGATAAAAGTTTTGTTAAACATGTAGAAAGTAACGATGAACAAAAAGTACAAGTCATGCAAAGTCTTCCTGTCTCCTTGCCCTCGCTCTTATCATCCCATGCCCGTTAACGGTGGCTTGATGGTCATAGACCTCGTCGACAAGTGTCCCAAGTGCTTCAACATTACGAGATGTGTTGTTGGATATGAAATGGGAGCTGAGTACGTACAGTCGTCTCACCACGTTGTCTGAACTGTACGAGACAAAAGGAAACTTCACAGCCTGCAAATATCCATGACGGTAGAGCAAACAGTATGCTTCCTTTGCTCCAACACCTTTTTCTCTCTTCTCCCTTAAATTTTCTACCCTATTCTCGTCGCCGGAACTGCCACTCCGCAGGAGGTTTAAAGTACCGTATCTTTCTGTCTTCCGCCGTGCTTGCCAAGGTGTCTGAAGTTCTGGTCCTGGTCATGGTTCGTTGCTTTCGTTCGCCAAGACTCTGGGTCTTCTAGCCCTTGAGTCGCTTTCAAAATGGTGGACGTGTCTCTTCATCATTCAAAGTGTAGTTTTATTCATTAAATAATACGTCATCTTTATTCAAATCATTAAAATCTATGAACAGGTTCGACAAAGTCTCAGGACAAGTACATTCGTCGTTTTATGATCCAAGCACTCACCCAGACATTTTTTTCTCTGCTAAAATGACTTGACGTGGGAAAGACGTAATTCGATGACGATTTGGCGAATTCTAAGATCTGAGAGTTGTCTGGTGGCTTTTATGATGATAATGAATTTGAAAGATGACATTGTAATCGAGTTTTTATTTTTTGATACGACTATTTTTTCATGCACATCTATCTCAAGAACA
This sequence comes from Campoletis sonorensis, assembly GCA_013761285.1. Lineage (NCBI taxonomy): Eukaryota > Metazoa > Arthropoda > Insecta > Hymenoptera > Ichneumonidae > Campoletis > Campoletis sonorensis. Next base: position 510,961 of record JACEOJ010000138.1, read on the forward strand.
TTCTAGACTGGATATTACAAATGGAGCAAAAAAATTTAACGTATTCTACAATCAAGTCTGATTGGCCGTACGACAGTCCTGAATTTTTCATTCAAGCAGAAGATTTGGGTGAGCCAAATCGCCTCACAATTCCGTCCATAATCCCTCGGGTGGTTTCTTCACTCAATTTCATTTTTCCCCACTGGCAAAGAATGAAAAAAATTCATGCTGGACTCGAGAAGAACGATGTCTATCTCGATTATATAACTTCTCTTGAACCGGCTGCCCGGAAATGAAAAGAAATATGTGTCAATTTTCCAACAGTGATAAAACCACGTTCCACCTTCCTATAATTTTTATAAATGGATGTGTGTATGGGGCGTTCGAATCAAGGAAAGATGTTTCGTTTTTTATTCTTGTTTTTGAATTTTTTTGTCCATGCACTTCTAGGATACGATTTCTACCAAAATTTGCTTATTTTTTCTTCAAGTTACTAAAACTCTCGAAAAAGTTGGCTGAGTCAAACTTTTTCGCGACCTTCGTAAAAAGTCATTTGGTTGATTGAACCTTTTTTACAAAAAAAAAACCCCAAATAACAAGAAAAAATCAAAACAATTGAAGATAATAAAAATTGTACTTTTTAATTGCATAAATATTGACGAAATTTCTTTCAATGAATCTGGAATCATAAAAATCTTTCAGCCAATTCGAAAAATGTAAGAGCAGGATTTACACCGTCGAATTGGCATGGAACAGCCCATATATCACATGCAAACATACATATATGTTCGTAATATATCGTCAAGGTTATACCTAAGGTAGTATAACGTTTATTCAAAAATAAACGTAGTCTCAGGACTGTGATACGATGTCGAGATAACAACGTGAAATCGCCTCTCGTAAGAGACTAATGGCGGTCATGAATCGAGGTTACTTCGAGCGATATGTTGGCGAAGATATTGTGTGAAGGGATGAAAATACTTTAGGGTTGGTGGAGAGGTATAGAGAGGAAAGGAGGAAGAGCGGGGGTGGGGGAGTTGAAGAAGAACCGTCACATCTACGAGCTTACGGCCATCATAGTAATGGACCGAATGAAACACCATATCATCCAACCTCATAGGAGCTAAACCTTGTTCTTCATTCCAGACGTATCAACCGAGACGATATTTTTTTTTTTCCACGTTCCCTCGTGACTGCTGTTTCATTCGTAAGCTGACTGTTTTCGACAATAGCAATACGAGAATGCTGCAGAGATTTTAAAGATGGAGTACCGTCGGGATGAGTTGAAGAAATAAAGTTCTACCGACAATTTTGACCAGAAAGGTCACGGAGACAAATGAACTTATGGGAAAAGATTTTGCATTGAATGAATGATAAATCATTGAACGAATATTGTAACTGAAGAAACGATAAGGGGGAGGAAGGAATTAAAAGTGAAGCTGCAGATAAAAAAGAGGAGGAGCAAGGTCGACGCGGTTTCAAGGGGTGGGATTTTCTAGGGTTGGAAAATCTCTGTCCCCTGAGGGCTGCCTCCTCTCTCCTCTTTCCCACTTTCATTCTTTCTCTTTCCCACTTTTCGGCATTCTCCTTTTTCCTCTTCAACGCCTCGGTTCAGCTTTATTTTTCTTCCGCCTCGCCAACAGATCCGACTTTACCACAGCCTTCATCACTCATAGAATCTTCGCCAGCAATCTTTTCCTACAGCGTGTGTGGAGACGCGCAAATGCTGAAGCGAATCTCTCGAAGCTGTTAAGCTGTACATACATACATCCATAAAAATATATACATATATACAAACATTACAAAACGTACTATAACCTTGCGGAGATTGAGCTTGACAGGAAAGTCTCGAGTCTGTGCTGCACGAAAGAGAGAAAAATGTCTTAGGAGCTTGGCGAATCGATGAGTTTGCATTAAACATCACCTCAAGCTATTCCTACTTTGCCCTTCTCATATTTCTTTTCTATTTTTTCTTTATCCTTTCTCCCCTCTTCTCTCTCATCTCGAACGCCTTCTTATCGATCTCATTTGTGTATGCAGTGCATATTTGTGTGTTTTTCTGCTTTTTTCCTCGACTGCAGATGTTTCGATCAATTTCATCAAGCTTCTATTTCACTGCTACATATTGTCGACATTCCCTCATACCTTTTACAACCCTCCATTTCATGCCAGCTGCCACCATCTGCTTCTGCCATTTTCTTATATACTAAAAAAAAAAAAAAAAAAAAAAAAAACCAGTTAATAATCCATTTGCATCACTAATTCTCACTTTCATTCCTACCTGAATTAATCCCATCAATAAAACGAAAAATGAATCACAATAACGGGAGGCAAAATATAAATTAAAATGGAAAAATAGCATTTGACAGATCCAAACAACAGATTTCTATCGATACGGACAACGAGACCGTGACAAAAAAGTGCAAATGCAAGGGCGATACCGCAACCAATTATGTGCACGACGATTGCACAAGTTGCAAATAAAATTTTCGCATCGAAATTGCGAAATTTTCTTTCGAATGGCACCAAGTTCCTTTCGAATTGAAAGTGGAATAGAATCGTGGGCTGCATTCCATTTTAAAGGTATCTACGTGCGTAAATATATATACCGATGGATATACATGTATAGAATCGTAAGTATACGCCTGTCGTAAAAACCACCCCTCAGGTATTGTCGATCGAGTAGCAAAACGAGGTAACCTATATGTTCTCTACTCTTTGCGAACGTTCTTTTGGTATATGCACCAACGTACTGTCACTAATACTGCTACAGCACCTCCAGTAAATCCTCGACTCTCACATACACATACATAAATACGTATGTATTTATTTACACGTATATATATATGTATGTATATACTTGGTGAACACTGAAATGAACCGTGGCACCCCATGCATATTGAAAGGTTTCAAGCCAGTACTTCTCTCACGATCTTGCCCTTTTCACAGACTTCCCTTCGATCCTGCGTGTCGTTTTACAGGAAAAAAGGCTGAGGGAGGACGGCAAATACATATGTAGCTTTTTCACGTCAATTTAGCTTCTCAATTACCAGACATTTTGTTGGCGACCAGTCTTTAAATTCTACTTGATCTCATCCGAATGGACAATAACCCAAGATTTTTGTGAAAACATGGCAGTTATGTCTCGACGTTTCTGGAATGAATGATATTTATAAATCTGATTAATTTTGTTGTCTCGCTCTGTAATATTGTCAAATAATAATCATTATCGATTATTATTAATTAATTATTATATTTATGATACCTTTATTATTTTATTATTTATACGTGGTTATGAGTCCTGAGAGAATAAGACGGACGAGGAGAAAGAAGCCAACAAAAATCTTCTTACAACCTTACAAGTCAACTTCTCTTACTCTCTTTTTTCCTCTCTCTCTCTCTCTCTCTCCTTCTTGTTTCTTTGACTAAATATATATATGCATCGAATAATTTCAGATCACCGTTTCTGTTCTGTTTTTCCTCCAAGTGTTTCTCGCTTTTTCGACCCATCCCTCTCGTCTCAACCTCCCGACACTATACCCATCTTATGTAAATTCAATTAAGCGTTCTCGAGTTTGAGGGGTGATAGAGGTCTCGATTAAATTGTTAAATGAACGCTCCTTTTGCCCTCCGTGGCATTGCAGATCGTTCAACTCGGGTCATTTACGATCGTTCAATAATTCAGCACTCCTACGTAAAAGCCATTCTTGAATGGGTTGAAAAACTTTTGTCTGTCAGTCGGTACGTTTGACTGATAATATCTGAAGAATAAAACAATAATATTTAGTGAGTATTTTATAAAAATAAAAATGAAATAACAAATTAAAATCTCTTTCGTCCGTACCCCAAAGTCTTGATTAATAACAAAAATTACAGATGTTTTTAAAAGTTGATTCTCCTCTGTAGCTGATTTTCGAAAACTCTTCATTTTTCTTTTATTTCTTCTGATCAATGGAGTCTCTAACGACAAGTTCGACTTCTGAATATTCATTTGCATAGAAAAGTTTATTTATTTTTTTGTAATTTTTTTGTGACTATGGAATGAACAATAAATCGAAATGTTGTTGAGGCTGAATTCTGCTGTGGATCATCAGCAGTGTCTGTCTGGAAAAGATCCATTGGAGTGCATTCAATGGTGAAGCATGCAGACAGACAGATATGCAAACTTTTTTTTTTTGCCAACAGATTTATATATACATAGAAATCGGTAATATTCATAAAAATTTATACACACACACACACACACAAATGTTGATGGCAGATTTCTCTTTGCACTGCTACTGTAGATTTTTCCGTACATTTGCCAGGTTCAATATAGAGGGAATATGAAATTGATAGCCCAGAATAAAGACCGGAGAAAATATTTTGCAAAGACAAACACGAATGACGGAGATATGTGTTTGCTGTGGCTATAAGCCGGGCAAAGAGTGATAGAGATTGAGAGCTATATGGGGATTTTGATGCATGAGGCATGACGAGGAAAATACCTCAGTAAGTATGTTTACGTCATCGCAATACTTTTTATATCTATATATTAATATATACGTGAATTTTTGGTGTCTGTGTCGATGTATTTATAAACGTGTATCTAAATGTGGTTTATTAGTGACGTGATGAAGTGTCCTCAGGGTGGGTCAAGGCCAGAAAATCCTGAGTCCTTTATAGTCCTTTAAAGGATGGAGCTCTGTCCATCGAGATTCGTGCCTAGATGTTTGGAACGTAGATTAATGTGTATATCACTATCGTCAACGGAATTCCATTAATTAATTGATCACTCACAGCTTTGTGAATGCATTCCTTGTGTAAATATGTGTCTATATATGTACAGTATATATTTCTGTCTCCATGAAAGAAATGTATAGATATGTAGATTCTATGTACGTTCTTAGAGTCGTGGCTCGTTTACAATCGTTTAATAATTCATGCCTTCTCTATCTCCCTTCAACGACCGAGATAGTTGTAACGTGGGTGTGTATTTACACGAGGAAAGTTCAGTCTCTGGCTGGATTACGTAAGAAGCAGCAAACAGGTGGAATTTTAAACAATTGGACTTTCTCGTAAAATACATAGTTACAGAAACATTTTTTTTTTTTCAACCACTTGCTCTATAAATAAACTTCATTCACTAGTGTCATTGTTGACTTCAGGAATATTTTTTTTTCACTCTTGTGCAATTAACGTTGTTTTTTTTATTTATTATTTACTCTTTTTAGATTCAAAGTCCATAAATAGACAAACGGAATAAATTCGTCATTGATTTTCAGCAGGATCCAGGTTATTCTAATTCTCCCTTCTTTTTCAACCTTCCATTTATTTTTTCTTTTGTTGAATGAAGATTGTCTGTTTGTAAAATGCTGAAAGTATTTTCTTTGTAGATTTGACACTTGTAGTGTTTGTAGTAATGAGGGTTTGACAAACAGGGTACGAAACAAAAGATACAAAATATCACAAGACGGTGTGAATATTTCACCAAAGTATACAGTCAAAGAGGCGAGGAGCGTGAATAGGAAAACAGAGGCAAGGCAAAGAGGGAGGTGGAGAAGAAAAAGTACTGACACCTCACTTACGTTTTTCTGCTTTCCGCTCGTTTTTTTCTTTCCAGTTCCTTTTTCCAAGATTCTTTTTTTTCCTGTTTCCAGGGTGTTTAATATTTTTTTCTCACTTCTGTTCTGCCTTGCTAAACACACCAACGATGTCACTTCTCAAATGTACCAAGGGATAAAAAAAAAAAAAAAAACAATGGAGTTTAAGGAGCTACGAGGTCGAGATTCAAACTGAAGCTTTCAGTTTATTATTTTACTTTTTTTTCCCCATCTTTTTTTCTCAATAGTTTGTCTCGAGCTACACGAGGAATTTAATTCTAAATGTCGAATAACTAATTCGATCGATTTAAAAATAATAATAAATTGTTTTCCATTTGCAGCATTTATTTGACAGGAGAAAAGTACGAATTCATGGCTGAAAGATTTGTATTTTCTGGGTCAACCTTTTCGACGTTTGAAATGAATAAAATCCTTCGAAACGTTTTTGCTTCGGAGCAGAGTTGGTCAAAGAATCACGAAATAAAAGCTTGTCGTGCTCGATAGAAAAAAAAAAAAAAAAAAAATAGGAAAAGGGACAAGAAGAAAAACGGGATCGCAAGTGATACGCACGTTGTTTGACGTATAGACTTCGAACGGCTGGTAATAATGAGAGGAAAGTGTGTCACCACCAGCTGTGTTTCACATTGCTGTTTTCGAAAGACGAAGAAGTTTCAGTCCGGGATTTCCGGTCCCACATATATTATCAGTATTTTTGCCGTTATTTTCCTACGATACCTTCACTCTTTTTTTTTCTTTGTTCCCTCAAAAAGCTCCCTTGCAATATTATGCTCCTTGATTCTCCTCATTCTTCATATCTGTAACGCTGGCTTTTTCATTGCCTTTTTTTTCGTTCGTTCCGGGATCGACTTTTTTTTTTTCTTTCGCGAATCTCGCACAGGATGGACCACCAACTATATTGACTATAACATTCCTCCACGAACTGATACAACTATAGCGTAGTCACGAAAAAAAATAAGATAACGAAAACAAAAATAAAGTTTTTGTTCGCCAAACCCAGAGGTGCGAAAGCCCGTTAAAGCTTTTCGCTTTAAAGCTTCTACCCCGCAACTTGCGGATATAAAAGTTTGCCTCATTCAGCTGCTCACGTTCGCGTTCGAACTATTGGCAAAAATTTTCTTCTTTTTCTATTATTCTCTCTCTCTCTCTCTCTTGTACTTTTTGGATCCAGAATTGGCTGAAACTGTAACTGTTTCTACTACTGTCCATCTCTCTCTCTCTCTCTCTCTCTCTCTCTCTCTCTCTCTCTCTCTCTTTTTCTCTCACTTCCCATATGAGCTCGTCCACCGTTCCGATATTATTACTACTCTATATGGGAGCTTCCGCAATAACATTTATGTATGTTGGAAACTATGTCTGCGCCTCCACTCGCGATATTATAACAAATTACAAACTTTTTCTTCACTTTTGAGCAGGAAATTTTCAAAAAAACATTATCATTTAATGAAAAACAAAAGTAATCTAAATAATTATGACATTAAAATGGTTTTTTTATCATTGCATAGAAAACTATTGAAGTTTACTAAACAATAATCGATCAATGAACATCTTCTGAATCAAAATAAGTCAAAAGGCTCGAATTAAAACAAAAAAATATCTCAAATTGTTCGAACTATTGAACCCTCTGTTAAAATCCTCTCTCATTCCCTCTCTCTCTCTCTCTCTCTCACACACTCTCTCCCTCCCTCTTTCTTTCTTTACATTTCAAATTCGATGACGATCCATAATAACATTTCGGATGAAGTATCGCCAGTGCAACAATATTGTAATGACATCATATCATATAAGAAAAAATTAGTTTACTCAATAATATGGTGTGTATGCTGTATGGTCGATGATAATCTGTGTTATGGTGTGATATAACGATGTACTGTGTATATTGATGAATGTGAAAATGAGATACGAAGAAATGTCGGATGATGATGTCATCAGGTATGTCATAATGTTTGTTATGACATAGAGTTTGTGGTGGATTGATCTAGTGATATCTTCGAAATGGGATGGTTATTTTTGTTTGTAAACAATGGAGAAACTTGTGGTCGGAATATATTTTGGTGGAAATAATATGAGTGGGTTTCACTCGACCGAGGTTTTTCTTGAAATCACAAGTCATTTGTATGTTTATCGTAATTTTTCGAATTTCATGTCAAATCAAAAATTGAGATATCCACACTTTTACATCCAGTGGTAAAATTTGTAGTATAGTTCATTCGTTTCAGTTATTTTTGTGAATTTATTTGTTGAATACTTATTGAGAAATAAACGGCGGAAGCTAAACAAATAAAACTTGCTTTGAAGGGATATTATGATGAATAGTTACTCCGAGTGATTTTTATGAACTTATTAGTTTAAGTTGTACGTGAGGATCCATTTTATTGATTTAACAATTAATTAGCATTACAATAATGTCTCCCCGAAGCGAATCGTGTTTACAAATAAACAGAGAACATTACGTGGAATATCATTTGAATTTCTAAATCATATGGTATTGTTTAATGTTCGACGAAGGTGGGAGTTAATATTTAAAGGGGAAAAAACGATTGGATGAGAAATGGTAGAGATGGTGGGCATGGAAACGCTCGTATGGTCAATTTTAGAGAATACTGAAGGTAAATTCCGCTCTGTTCGATTCGTATTGTCGATGATACTGTTTGGCATCAATCTAGACAAATTTGCTGGCTCTGTGTATATATTGTTCTGCATTTGATTATTAAACAGAGGATCAATGAGACGATAGAAATGGTCCACCATTTACCTAATTGCCGTTTGCTTGAATCTGCATAAGCAATTTTGTATCGATTCGATGCTGCATATAATAATGTTGACAAATAAAGCATAATAAAGGTCAATTGGCTTGATGTTGAAATAGGAAAAATATGATGATTTTCAAAAGATTACCATTTCTAGGAATTTCATTGAGCATTTAATATTAATTAAATTCCTTCGCACATTTTCGGTCTTTTTTTTCTTATAATATTCACCTTTTTTTGCAACGTTATAAATTACCTCATTGGATGCAAAATGCCCCACAAAGGCAGAGCGAATCTGTGTACAGAGGTCAAATGTATTTTGCCAGAGTTCCATTAGCATTGTGTTTTACCATTAATGCAAAGACCCATAAGGGCTTGGACTCTCTGCCGCTCGTCGTTGCACACAATCCATTTCCCTACCAGCAAATTTTCTATTTCGCACCCCTAGCGTTGTTAAATATTTGACCCGGACAAAGAGCATACGCGAGAGCTCATTATCATACTTTGCCCTCATGAATCCAGGCAGAGAGAATTTTTGTTTTTTATTTCTTGTTGGTATTTACTCAACCCTGTGAATGGTTCCAATGGAATCAAAACTTCCTCGTAAGAAAAATGCGATCGTGGAAGTTATTCGATTGTGTTAAAAAATGACGTACTGTCGATCCGAATGAGTGGCGAATCTTAAAAATACCCATATCCATATTTTCCCCATAGAATTTATGAGAAAAATGTCAGATAAATAAAAGACCAAAAATATCATACTTATGGATCTATATACACAAGAAAATCTTGATGTACGAACGGCGAGAAAAGTCGACGAGGTATTTCGATCACGTTGAACCTTAATGGCTGGTAAGTAACGAATGCCTCGAGAGAAGAGGACTTTGCACACCCCTTATTACCAAGCCCAACATTGCTCCTCACTCATCCCTCCCTATGTATCTCTTTTGGTGTGCTGACAAGAAATACTACAGTGAAGTATGTTAGTCTCTGAACTCGAGGAGCACTACGAAAGAACTTTTTTCTTCCAACTTCGAGGGTATTCTTCTCTCGCTTCTCGCCATGTACAACTTCAAACACTATCCTATACACATCTACGTATATCTTTTCATTGCTATTTCTCACCCCACTTTATACGTGTTTCCACAATTCTGCAGTTTCAGATCGTTCGGAAGATGATTTGAAATACATTATCAAATCTCATTTCGTTACTTCCAAATGACATTTCATCAAGTACTTTTTTTAGTGGATTTCGTACATTGACTTCCAAAAAAGATGAATTGGAATTGTTGGAAAAACAAAAGTCAAAAAGTGAAAATCTCCAAAATTGTCACTCGAAATGTTCTGAAACCTATAAAAAGATTTTTTTAACGTAAGCTCCGTTACTAATAACAACGGTGGCTGATGCGATGTTGAGAAAAACTTCAACACGCATAAACTGTACAGAAAAAATGAAATATAGAAAAAATTGTTTGTCCGGAGACAAGAAGGAATTAATTAATCAGATTTTCGCTTCACCCCGAGTGGAATGAAATTTGTTTAAAATATACCGTTTCGAGGTAAAATGGGACGTAATTATTATTGGTGGTTACGCAAATCGTAATAAATGAGGGAGGGAAAAACGTTGATTGGAATGAGTTTCTCATGCATAGACCGAAGTGCATATTTTCTGGAATAATCAATTATCAAACGAACGTTATAGAGACTCTTAAGCGATACGAGGTAATTCCTACACAGCGAGGGAATTAACATTTGAAAATCTGTTTGCAAGATGTTTATTTAGGAGAATACATTCGAGCGTAAAGCATCCGGTCGATAGAGTATCGGGCCTAGTCGTGGTACGACGGAGGAAACCTTTCCAGCAAAGAGAAGCTGCGTCGAAAATCCTATATTTTACCCCATTATTCTCTTCCCCATTGCATATTGAAGTTGCTAATCTCTGTTAACGTGATTTCAACGAGGAAACTTGAATTTTCAGATTAAAATAAAACAACTGCCCGTGCCCAACAGATTCATCAATTAGTTATAAAACTGACTTTCAATTGAGAGGAATTCCGCGTAAAATAGATATAATAATTATACATTCGATAGCTTTCAGCATCATTTGATCATAATTGTTGAGCATTAACTGGTTGGGGCAATGGAACAAAACAATCAGAAACAGCAATTCAATCAATTAATAAAATTAATTGGTCCACCATTTTTACCTCTGATGTGCATTTTATTATTATACAAATAAAATATCATTTGCAAAAGCCCCCAAATAATTATTGAACTATCGAGACTTTGATGGTCTTGAATTTAATTGTTTCAAACGTTAGATCAACTGAAAAATTAAGCTTTTTCCAATCATTTTTGTCAGCAATACTGGCACAGCATTTAAAACGTTTTCTAAACCTTAAACATAACTTGACAGCGTTTACCTCAACTTAAGAATTCATCAATGCTGGAGCATCTTTGACCTCGAAGGCTTTCATTTGACGATAAAAAACTGAGATTTTTGGAGGTTAATCATCGAAAAGAGCAGTTTGAAAAGGTTTATAGTATAATTGAGCATAAGAGAAAACTGGTATAAATTGGAAGTTCGATGTGGAACGGTGATGGAATGACATCCGGAAGAATGATGGAGTAACACGAAATACGATAGTAACAATAGAGTTGAGAGTGAAGCGGAAATCTCTTGCGGATATGTCGATCGAACGTTCAAAACTCGTTCGAAATGTTTGGCTTTGGTGGTTTAAGAGAGATCGTGATGGGAAATAGTGTACGATGAGAAAATTTGCACTGAAGGCGTCATGGTAGTCACGGAATCCGATGGTTCGGACAGTTCAGGGTATAATCATAGCTCGACCGAGTGCTAACAGCTATTACGTTCAGTGCATTCGGAACTGTCACACTTTCCCCCTGCTCTCTTTCTCTTTCTCTCTTATCCACCTTCATGGTACGTACGTTTCCACAGATGGGATGTAGTTTCCAAACGTAATTACAGATAGTGACTGCACGAGGATATTCCACGTGTCTATTCTGATCATATTCAACCTTTTACCTCGCTGTCCACACAGTTTCTGTTATTACATTCGTTCTCTGTCTACACAACAAACTTGACGTTAACATTCAAATATTCTTTCACCATCGCAGAGCGGATAATTAATGGAAAATTTAATTGCAAATTCGAGTTATACCATCGTTTCTGAAACAATTATTGATTTCCATTGAATACTATCTCGAACTAATTCAAATACGTGCTCGTAACTGCTGGTTTTTAATTATTTATCTAGACAACAGTTGTTCAATGATTATTTATCAATTGGAATATGAAAATCAGTTTATTTTTTATTCCATATTATTTCGGAGGTTGATACAATTCAGGCAACAGCTGAAAAAATATCGTTTCACTTCATTTATTCGTTCTAACTCCCCGAATCAATGGATTTATCAAGAGCATCAATCAAACGCTTGATTTTTATGATGGATTAGTTTCATTATATTGACATTTCTCGCTCAGAAATATGAAGGATTGCTGAATCGAGGGGGTTCCAGCATAAAATGGATATGGATTAAGTGAGGCACTGTATGAGAAACAACTACGTGGTTTCATTGGCCATTGATGATGTTGAAACCATTGAACTTTGTATAATAAACTTTCCCCGACTCGAAGCTCTTGGGGTTGAACGTCCATGGCATTGAAAGAGGGGGCTATCAAAGAACGTCCCTCACCACGAGTTATTAGGCAACATTGAGACTAAGATTTAGCTCAGTTTACAAAGTCATCTCGATAAATAAAGGAATGAGGGGATCACGCTTCTCGTTTTGTTTCAAACAGCTCCCATTAAATGGACAATGGGCCTACGAATTTTTTGAATTTTTTTCCAAACTTGGCAATTCGAACTAAAAAAAAAACGTTGATTTCGTGTGGTGTCAGGAATTTGGTCCGTTTCTTTTCTGTGTTCTGAGAAATTTGATGACATTCAGACACGAGAGTAAAACGGCGTTTTGGCAGTAACGTAACAGCATCGTGCACGACTATAGTCTGTGTTCCAACTCTCGTGAATCAGTCGGCAAAATGGAGGTTGTGATAAGAGTAAGAAGCACGAATCACCGCGAGTTTTCCGTGAAAGATAGCGATTTCTGGTGCAAGACGGTGGTGTGTGCATTCGGAGTTTCCAAGGGGTATGCACGTTTTCCAACGAAAAGTGCGATAAATCCCATAGTTCTCTTTCCCCAGGGTACGACAAACATACATTTCCCGTTGGAATTATGTGAGCCCTGTCTCTTTCTCACTGCTTCTCACGATCTCTAAAGAGAAATCCTTACCGGAGCTTCCAAAACTTTGCAGCGAACGGCGACATATCCATCCACTTGCTTAATGAATTTTATTCTTCGATATCATTTCAACGATATTGAAGTCAATGGAGTGGCGAAAACGCTGAGTTTCTCTCTCTTCGTCTCTCTTTCTCTTTTCATTTCAACGTAATTTCGTATATTCTCCGCATGACTATTCGAAATGAATTTCGAGTTCTTTTCTCAATAGCTTTTACCGCTTTCATCACTGATAGCGAATAAAGAAAAATAATAGGAAGGAAAAGACCGATAGAAATTGATGAATTTGTCTTTTTGTGAAATTTACGAAGTTTTTAGTCATTGGCAAATATATCTCGTTGATGAAGTTTATCATCGAGTAATATTCGTCAAAATTTTATTATTAGAGTCTAACAAACGAATGCTTCAGAACGTGGAGGAATTTTCTGATGGTTTCGTTTCCTAAATCTATTTTGTCCACGCTCAATAGAATCTTAAAAATTCTTATACAATTGCCTGATTCATCTAAAGTGCAGTTGTTCGTAACAATCCACCGTCGCGCTTTCAACATTTTTCTAATACTTCGATATGCAGGAACGACATTTATCGGATTGGAAAATTTGATAGTTCTCAACGTTTAGTACCACCATTTCTTGGGGGTTTTTGTCGTTCTACCTTGTACAGTATTTTCATTCCTGTCCTTCGTTTTTCCACCTTTTCAACAATAGCTTGAAGGGATCTTTGAAAACGGATATTTATATACATTTTTACGTTTATAAAGGGTAATGTTGTTAACTGCAAATGGAACGAGATCAATGCGAGATCCCTGTAAGATTATTGGAGCCTTTTATGTTCTGTTTCATTTTGCTACTATTTACCGATCGAAAGGAATTTATTCAGTACGGTTTTCGTTTAATCTGCTTTTTGCAACAACGATGCAGCACAAATTTGAACGTCGTTGCAAAGATTGATTATCGCTTTATTAAAACATCATGGAATTTAACAAGATTTTTTTATTTCTGGAACAATGAATACTGGTGAGTTATCAATAGAGAGATTTTTGATTGGCTTCAGACTTTACTGCGATTGAAACTTTTTCAAATTATGTCTGATATGATGTTGATAATGATGTCGTAAATGATCGAAATTTATGAGCAAAAATAAGTTCGCTGTAATTATCAAGGACTGAATTTTTTAATGCGCTCAAGGCTTCAATATGAAATTTTTTGTTTAACAAAGAACGAATGACGATTATTTTTTATATTGTTTTTCAGAGCATAGCCCACCCATGGTATTGAAACTGTGATAACTTTGGAAAATCTATACCGGATGTTTGACGTGGAAAAATAAAAAAAATATAAAAAATACACATATTTGGGGGTTGGGCAATGAATGAAAATTCGTTGAAAAAAAAATCTTTTATTACCAACATGGAGAGAGAATGAAAACCCGATTCGTTTCTATCGAGCTCGACATAGCCAATGATTCAACAAGCTCCGCTAGCCAGCTTCGATCCGTGGAAATTGGAGAAATTCGGTAAATTCAATAGAAGAATTTACCGTTTCATTCTCCCTTTGTGCTTTTCCGCCTCTCTCTACACAGGCCATGAATTGTTGCTGCACTGATGAACGTTGGCAAACGAGTTGGGAAATATTACGACCGTGTGACCAATTTCCCTATTTCATATAATCGTTCCGCGATAAACATCAAAATTCAATTTCGAACCAGTTTTTTTTAATTTACACATTACAGTTCCAACGAAATATGACGATAACGTTGATGAAAATTCGATGAATCCGTGGAAATATTAATAACAAATAGGATTTCGTCGACAAACAAAAATCTCATTTCAATCTCGATGATCAATACATAATAATTGTTTCTCCTAAACTTTTCTGTTTTTAGGTTCGAGCCTAGCGAGTGTAGTTGCCGGAAGTAGCAAGCCAACGAGAGCTTTTGACAAACCATACTTCGATGATATTTCACCGAGAAACGTTACGGCCATTGTAGGCCAGAAAGCTGAGCTCAAGTGTCACGTAAAACATCCAGGAAATCGAACGGTGAGTCAAAACCCCAAGTTTTTCTATCAATAACTTTTGAATGAAATAATATTAAATCAACAAAAATGAGTCCGCTTCGAAAAAGCATTGTTTCCGTGAGCCGGATACGCTAAAAAAATATCCCAGTTGTAAAATATCGTTAAAACCTTGAACAGAAACATGGAACAAATTCCGATTAAATCGTAATTATATTTTAATCGAAGATACGAGCCACACCACGATTTTGTATGGTGTGGTGGTTGAAAAACTATTATCTTTAAATATTGCAATGAATAGTTAGGCGGGAGGAGACGCAAATAAACGAATTATGTGAACAATAACTCGTGATTGTGTTGGTGAGAAAAGTTCCCTTAATTAAAAGGCAAACGCACCCCTGGTGCATGCGGTAATTGTATCGCTATGGCGATGGAACGAAATTGAAACAAAACAAAATAAAATAAGGAATAAAAAAAAAAAAAAAACAGTAGGGGCGAATACAACAAAAGGTAAACGAGGAGGTGAGCGGGGAGAGCGTGAGAGAAGCAATAGGTTAAAGAGCAGAAGAAAGGAATTGGTTGGGGTGAAAAAGCCGGTAGGGATGGAGAGGGTGGAATTCGCGGCGTGCCAGGCATGCCGCACTTCGGCAGTGACGCCGATAAGCGCTAGGGATTTGCATTTAATCGTGAATATCGTGACTATATATATAAACCGATATATAACGATTCAGGTACACATACATTTACGTAATATTACGTAAGAGGGGCAAAATGGAACAGTGATTTAAAAAAAATGAAAAAAAAAAACAGCAGAACAAACAACAGAAAGTCCTGATTATTGATTTTTGTTATTCAAATTCAACAAACGGTAGTTTAGAAAAAAATAAACAGATTGAATAAACATTTCCAAGTGAAAATAACGACTGTTTGAACTTTCTCAAAATTGCTGACCCACCTTGCCCTGACTTTTCTTACGTGTGTGGTGAAAAACAGATTTTCCTGTAACACTGATAAAAGTCGCCTATTTTTATGAAATAACCGTGAATACTTAGTATTCAGAACTCTTACACACTTTCCCACAAATATAAATGAAAGTTTTTTTTCCATATAAGCTTCATGCCACACGATTGAATGCACCAACACGTTTCTCAGCAGAAATTCGTCGGAGCTTTATATTGGATCACTGTTCCCGGATAATGTTACTTGAGCTTACACACGATTTACTAACGAGATCTCCTTTCCTTATACAATCTATACTCCAACGAACCTGAATGAGAGAAATCAGATGAGAGGATGGAGAAGAAAAGTGCCAACACACCCGTAGTACCGAGAAACGTCGATAATTGGTAGACCAACTGTACCACCGGGAAATTGCAGGAAAATGTGTACATAACGGGCTTGAAATATTGTTCTAAATCCCAACTCCATTGTTCCATCGATCAAGATTCTTGCTAAATTTCCGTCCATTGTAATCAGCGAATCCTTAAACGTGTTCCGCGAATTCAAACTTCCGCGAATTCCACTTCATCGAAGAATACGGTACAAAAATTCATTTGAACGATATATCCATAAAATTCTACATTTATCTTCCATAAAACATTCAACAGAACGCGATTTTCTCGGTATTCCATCCAAGTAGATTAAGGTTAGGAGATTTTTCAATTTGCATCATTTTGTAA
This sequence comes from Campoletis sonorensis, assembly GCA_013761285.1. Classification (NCBI taxonomy): domain Eukaryota; kingdom Metazoa; phylum Arthropoda; class Insecta; order Hymenoptera; family Ichneumonidae; genus Campoletis; species Campoletis sonorensis. The sequence continues at coordinate 527,303 of JACEOJ010000138.1, forward strand.
ATGCATTTTCTGTGGATTTACCTCTAACGTCTAATTCTGCCTCATTCATGTTCGATTTTTCTCTTGACAAATTAATGCAAAACATTCTTAACTCGAGTTATGAAAAACAAAACAAAAAACGTTCTGCCACTCCAACGCGAAGATACAGTTCGCAAATGTACGTTCAGAATTCTGTTCGATAAAAAAAAAAGGACTCTCCGTTAACGTGGAATCGTTGGTTCTCTGGTATGGAAATGAAACGGAATGAACAAGCTAAGGAGTTTAGAAAAGGCTATATAGAGAGGCATGTTAATATCGAGAAGGAAAGAGAATGCGAGAAAAAAGAGAAAGAAAATGCGTGAGCAGAAAAGTATTTGTAATAAAAGCCAGTGAGTCTGGATTTTCAACGTCGCTTTCATCGAGAGACAGTTATCGTGAAAGCTTGACTGTACGTTTTGTACATTTCGTGTCTGCTTACTACTGACACAACAAAAAAGAAAATCCCACATTGTGACCTACTTTATTTCCCAGAAGCTGGATGATAAATTGTGATGAGAAAAAAAACGGATGCATATCCTGTAAAGCACTAATCTTCGGCATCAGAGGCTCGTCACAGTCGACGTTTCTCTCATGTTTTATGTGTGTATATATTTTTTTCATCGTGTACACATTGTCATAATGCTAACAAATACTCGCTATAGGAAAATAAAAAATTGGGCAATTCAGGTTCTTTTCACATTGTCTTTTAACAATAACGACGCTGTCGCTATGAACAACAATAGGTTGGATTTAAAGGCAATGATTATACTAATTGAGAACCGACAGTGGTGGGTTCGCGGTTGGGTTGTGGCTCCGGTGATCTCCGGAGTCCAGCGGCCTCGGGCGGGGTCAATACTTGGTTCAGTAACCGTTTAGCCATTCACCAGTTGCCGCACATCGATCGCTAAGTGGAAAGTGGTTTTTCTGAGTTTCTGTTAGTGCTAACTACCAGAATCTGAATGAAAATATAAAGGTCAGTATCGACTGGGGTGTCCACAGTTTCCTTTGGTCCTTGCGCAAATGTGATGCGGAAAAGTATCAGGAAATAGTCACCATGAGTTTGTTTGGGTTGGGCAACACTCTAATTTGGCTGAATAAATTTCGGAAATCGAAGCAGTACCTAAACTCTTTATTGTCTTGGAACAACACGAAGAAAAGAAATACTCTTGTCCCAGTGTTCAGATAAAAATCACTAAATAAAAAACTCTACATTTTACGTCTGGGTGTTTATACATATGTTCGTATATATATGATGGATTAGTAGCAGAGCAGGAAGAGCTCCCGAGGATTTCGAGGTTTTGCGGAAAACCCTTGTACAGCTCGGAGCGTGGTTGCACTGATAGTTCTGGTGCGGCCAATGAACAGGTCAAGCTATGCACACTAGATGGCCACGAAAGCTTTTGTGCAGGCAGACGTTACAGCAGCGGTTATCGAGCAGTAAAATCGCATACTGTACACTAAATATCTCTACACAAATCATGTCAGATTTGCTTTGATTCCACCCTAGTGACCGTAGTCACTGTTCTGTTTGATTTTCTCTCCCATTGTTATTTGATGTCGATTGGATCGATGAGTAGAATGAAATTGGATCAAGATAACGTCAAATTTTACTTTTCCTGAGACAAATAAAACCATTAAAATAAGATTTGATCATTTTAATTCTCTCAAAATAGTCTGCATTAGGCAAATCATGAAGACTTGATAGACATGGAATGTAGTGTTTCAATATTCGTGGAATTCTACAGTCCACGTATATAAAAGCAGCTTGCCTTTGGGCAAATACAACGAGTTATCGTTGCTTCGTCCATTTGAGAGATCAAAGTGTTCAGAGTATATTAACCCGCACAACAATTCATAGAGTTGGAAATAGAGATACAAGTATATACGATGAAACAGATTGCATGGACTACATTAGAGTATGATATGAGTGCAGAGGCTGAGGAGGAACAGTTGGGAACTCATTACAACTGGAGGTCCAACAACCACATCTGAATACATCATTCTGAGTTGTTGTATTGTTTTTTCTTTTAAACTTTTTCCTACTTCATGTGACGTTTTAGATCAAATGATTTTTGTTGTAGGAATTTTCATGATATCTGGGATAACGTTTTCAATTGGAGGCTACGTTATTGTATCATTTCGGCAGGATCCTCACAAACTTCGCCTCCAGACACGCACTAATAGGAACCGTTGGACAGTGGTTTTAGGTTGATTCAATGGCTTGATAGCTTGTAATCATCTGCCTTGAATCTGCCTGTCATCCTCCGGGATATAGCTTCCTCGGTATTAACTACGCCACGATGTAATGTATACCTGACAGTCTATCTACAAAGGTCGTTGTGTTCTCGAACTGATTATTCGAAGGTTTCCACGGGCGCTTATACTCTTGCGATGGCTCTGTACTTGAGATAATAGACGGTAAGCTTGTACAACTTCGGGTCTTTGGTCCCCTTGAGAGAGAGTGTGGTTGGGTGAGGGGGTTATAACCGAGGACAGGCCACGTAATATACGAATGTGGGATAAATGGCAACAGTGGATTGATGATGCACTGAATGGTATTGATCGTCTAAGGCATAACTGATGATATGAGTACAGTTCTTAGCCTCAAGTTCTCTTTACTATAATGTTATTTACTTCAGAAACAGTAAACAACAATAGAGTTGCCAACAATTGTATCCTTGGGTTTCTGTTATGCTTTACGTTCTGCTTCGAAGTTGCTATACATCCAACAATACCCGTGGAGAGACCGGGTGCTGCTTGGTTATCAAGGCTCATGGGATATAATATGTATGCAACGTGTAGGTGAGTCGGGTCGTTCGAACAACTTCGATAATTGATTTAGCACCGCGTATTTCGTACGTTGTACATACCTATACGTACCTTTGTACGGGACTTCCGCTTAAACTTAGTTTAATTGAACCGTGGATTTATTGAGGAGGGTCCGCGCAGTCCTACCCCACGGAGTCTCGGATAAGGAATGGCCCGGCAACCAGAAGTAGTCTGGTTAGCGGTATATACACCACACCCTGAAACACACAAACGTGTTTTAACCAACCTTGGTAAAACTATATCTCATTGTCAGGGTACGGGACGATCGCGATGAACAACGGATAACCAAGAAATAGCGTTAACTCGTCTGCCACAAATCTTCGTTTCAATGATGGCTGCGTGCAGTAAAGTCTCTGGATTTTGGCATCATAGTTCATTCGCGGTGTTAAATATGATTGAGTAATTTTCAGTTCCAAAGTTTTTATAAATTTCCTGGAACAATTGATGAAATATCGATTAACATCCGCCAAACCACTGTCCAGTGAAGAGCAGTGGTTTGTGGCTCAACAATTCCGCCATTTGGTTCTCAACTACTTTTGATTCTTAAGCTGTTTCTGATGTTCAACCTATATGATTTAAAGGAGGTTCCGTACTTGCTACGTGATTATCCCCATGAGATAAATGGAAGGTAGGTAGAGAAGTAGGCCAAAAGCTAACTTTTCCAAATGGATCGAAGTGCTATCGGCGAGCCGGTATCAATTGAGATAATAGCTTTCCACGCTCTTCCGCAGCGAAGGGAGAGAAGAAGAGAAGCGCTATATGGTAGGTCCTCAAAGAATTTATAACCTTGGCGCTTGGGCTTGCTTCCGCTTTTCTTAGTCCTTTACACTCCGTGATAATATAACTGTTGCAATAGAGAACTCTGGAAGAACGGTGATGATCGCGAACCACTTCTAGCTATTCTCTCGGAATTACCCCTAATGCATCTAACGGGAGAATTGCATCGTGATGAACGAGCTAAGGAATTTCGTTCTTGCGATTCGTGAACAGGAACTCTGATGTGAACGCAGTTGTGCAGGGAACATGGGACTATATATCACGTACAAACTTGCACTGGCAGAATTACACTCCATCACGGTGGACTTGACAACGAATCCATGGGGTTTGGTAGTTGCGTACCCGTGGATGAACTTTGAAAACATTGCTAGCAAGAAGAAAAGGCAAACTAAAAACGTCCCTCATATGATTGTTCAATTAATCAAAATGTCTATAATTCATTCATTTCGGAAACATCAATACGACCTGATGACGCGATTCGTCGACCTTCATCAATGTATGAACAGTCCTGGCTTTTTCATCTACAGTGCTTTATCGATCGAAGGGATAAAAATTTTGCTGAACTCTTCCATCAAGTATCTATGCTTATTCCAGTCAGCTAGTGCTTAATATCAACGTGCCTTTAAAGAAAATGGCGTGATATCCTGGCTTCTTCGGCGATCTTTAGGATCACGTTGCACATGTCCGATTTTTACGACTTTTTGGACTAGTACTAGTCTGTGTTTGGGTTCACATCAGACAGGAAAGGTGTTAGCTTTGAGTAAAATTGATAGCTCGGATGTAGGATTCCTGGGCCTAGAAATACAGAGGCATGCGTCGGAGAGGTTGGTCATGTTCGCAGTTGGACGTGAATCATTTTTCATCTGGACTGCATCTCTTCCATACAAGTTGGAACCCCGCTATTCATGCTATTCGCCTCTTTCTCTTTCTCAGTCTGTTTGGCTGGCTCTTTATCTCGGTCTCTCTTCCTTGGGTACATTGGGACACCCAGGCTAGTACGACAGTTAGTAACGATCGTTCGTGCTCACTGAAAGTTCACTCGCACATCGTAGTGAACTTTTATTTATCCTCCTGTCCTACCTTTAGGTATAGCCTTATAAATTTTCTAGATATACGTGTCACACGCTGCCTGCCTTCTCTGCTTCTCGTCCCTCCTTTCCCTCTTTTTCTCTCTCTCTCTTTTTCTACCAGACTCCGATAGATCAGAGACAGTTGGTACGTTGGCTAGGGTAAAGGCTGAGCTCACGGTACGAGCAAATTCATTCGAATTTAATCACCGCAAATACAAAATTCGCTCCATGGAGGCTCAACAGAAGAGGAGAATCCTCAATGTAACCGTAGCTTTGGTGCAGAATGGGAAACCTGATTCGATTTCCCATTGCATACCGTAGTGACAGTCACACAGAGAATTTCTAGCCCTCTGTTTGAATCCCTCATTGACGTCGATCTTGTCCTTCCCATCTTCAGTTTCTTCATCATCAATTCCTCTCTCGATACCTTCGTACCTTGTCGCCCTTTCACGCAACACTGATCCCAATCCTCAGCTGGCATTGTCGCTGAGTAGAACACATGAATAATTACGTATCGATGAAATACTTAATCATGCTTTTAGGGACCTTCAGTTGACGTTATTTCGTCATTACAAATTCAAAGCACGATCTTGTAAAAATGGACTATCCAGGGTCATCTCCATTTTCTCTCGCCCACATTGGATTGAGTTTTCCAGAAGATGGAGACTCTCTGCCAAGAACGATCGAGGGTGAGGAAATGAAAGTGATTGCTCACCATTAGGTCGATTTGTATTTACGATGCCTTTGGTTAAAGCAATAACCCTTAATTGTATTGCCCAACAGAGGACCATCCTTTCCCCTCTCTCTTCCTTCTGGCTACCCTTGGGATAGGATAGACCCAGCATTTCAATGACGAGCTTAATTTCCTTGTCCAGATCCCATTGTCTTTCTTAACAAAATTATCATCAAATCCGTCACTCAATAATCCAAACGATTGAGCATTTTCAATTTTTTTCCCAAATTGGTCAAAATTCCAGGAAATCCTGACTCCATACCTAAACAAACGATAAACCAACATCTGAACTCTTTCTCAAGAGTCTTCACCGGTGAAATGTCTTTATTGTCATTTTCCCCATGGCAAGAAAATGTTGAAGGGACGTAGTCTCTCGTGCGTTCGATTTTCCATCTCTTTCCACGTATTCTCAAGAGGGTTGTTGTTGCCTTTTACCCTCGGAGGCTCGAGTATTGCCAGTAAGAATAAGAGAGAGGGAGAGAGACTGGAGATTGGGGTGAAGCGATAAGAATGCCTGTTACTTCATTGAAATCTGACGTGTAACAAATTGCCTCGTCCCTGATAGTTACGTCTCCGGGACAGTAGGAACGAGTATAACGCTTTTTGAAGAAGAGGGAGAAGGAGTGAGGGATGGTGAGAGTTGGAAGGAGAAAATTCGTCGTGAAAAAGAGTGCGAAGGTGAGGCATGAGATACGCGTTGCTCACAGTTGAAGGCGCTACATTTCTTCGAGTTCCGACACTCCGTTCGGCTCACCAGGATCTTCCTTGTTTTTTTATTCACTCTTTTTCTTTCGTTCTTTCTTTATTTATAGTCCTCGTGGTTGGAGTAACCTGTACCCTTTTTCTCCAGTTGTCCAATGGAGCGACAGTGCGAAGCTGAGAGAACGAGAGAGAGAGAGATTTGGCTTCACAGCAGGACTTTATATCGTCACCGATTTCTCGGAATTAAGATTAGTGAGGTCAGCTTTATTTTCGTTTATTCGTTGTTGAAAAATATATGTAGAAGGTGTGTGTGCGCGCTGTGAAGAAGAAGCAGAGAAAGAATGCTTGCGGAAACAATCCCGACTCAGTGAGCTGAAAGGTGATAAGTTTTCAGCCCCGGTCCTACGACCCTTCTGTGCAGCTCCTCAATCTTTAAACTCACCCTTTTCGAGTTTTTTATCGTAAAAAGAGAGCTGTCTCAAGAAAAGGTCAGATTTATATCCTCTCGCGATAAATAATGCTGTTTTCATCATGATTTATTGACCTTTGGCCCAAGCTCAATGGATTATCATCGCTATGATAATCAGTATCTGCAATACATTGATGAAACACGATATTTATCATGATCCATCATGATAAAGAAAGAATGAATACGCTCAAAGTATGGATGATATAAAATCGAAGTATTTACTATTTCCACGATATTTTACAATCAATTTCCTGTATTTTGCGTTCTTGCGATACAAGTATTCCCATATATTGTTCATTACATTTTTATTGTAGTAGTGAGTCTCGTATTTATTTAATTCTTCGAATTTCTCTTACCTTTAAATCTCTCTTTTTCTTTTCTTACCTCTTCATACCATTCGGGCACTCCCGCAACTCACTGATGCGGGCATTATTGTCGTCGTACGCTTTTTCAAATTACGCTTCGAAGGAGGTAAATATAAAAGCTCTAGTAAATGTATATTTATGAAAGAATGTATTCAGGAAACGGTGAACGAGTATACTTTATCGTCTCATTCTACAGTGTACGGAATGATGAGAATTTTTTTCTCCTCCCTACTCTAATGGAACAGAATATAAATATTTTTCTATTGATAACTCGATAAAGGTTTGTTGCACTAAGGGTTGTTGAGTAAATATTATGAAAAACAACTCCAAAAAACCGACTTTATTCGTAATGCAAATATTTTGATGAACATGGCGAACAAAATTATTTCTCTCAATTGACCGAATTTTTTGTTACTTCAACAGTTTTATTATTTTGTTGTTTTACCTAATTACTGTTGAAACGACGAAAAATTAGCGTATTCCGTAAAATGATTTTTCGAATTCTTCAGGGATTTTCAGGGAAGTCTTTAATAATTAGAATGAAATCAGTTATGAAACAAGAAATCTTTCAATCCACATATTTATAACAACGAAAATAAATATACGTCCAATTTGTAATAAATATAATACAGTTGATCGCTATATTTCTGGAAAATAATAAGATTCGTTTCTATTTCTCAAGTTGAACATAAATAACGTAAATTTGGGTGCTTGATTCATTTTTATGAAAATATAATTGTGTAGTACGAGTAATTCGTGTCAATTGTCAAACACGAATCACCAAATAAAATATTAAAGAATCTGATTGGTCTGAAGATGCGAGAATCTGGTCTAACTTTTGTCAACAAAGCTGGAGACAACAACTTAAAAAAAAACATACATGACGTATCGTGAGATGGTTCATTGGTAAATAAATTTCAGGTTGTTGGTAAGCAATAGAAAAATTGTAGCGAAGAATTGAGAGGGAAAAGGAATTATAAGATATATGATTGCAATCTTCCGGCCTCTTACGTACTCTCTCTCTCATCTTGAAGGCTTGAAAGTGGACCGAGAGAAAAAAAAGAGGTACGATATTGACCGTCTTGTCTCGAAGGATATGAGTGTATATATCTTCTCCATTGCAAGCTCCCTGCGAGTCCCTCTTCACCGCGATGCAATCGACTCTGGCTGTTTTTTTGCTTTCTTCTGTCCTGTTCTTCCCTTCGTCTTCGCCAGTTCTTTCTTCGATTTCTTTCTTCTTTTTTAGTTTCTTTTGTTCTCCATCCTGCACTTTTATCTCAATGGGAACGTTTCTTTTTACCCCATTGGACTCCCTCTTTCTTTCTCTCTCTCTCTCTCTCTCTCTCTATCGTTCATCTTCTCGATTCCTTCGGCTGTTTTTTTTCACCTCCTACCCCTTTATGTCTCCTATTCACCCCTCCATCGCGTCTCTCTTCTCTCGATCGTATTCCAGCCTCGTTCTTCGAGTCGACCAAGCACTGGCCAGCTTTCAAGAACTATTGAGTCCACTCCAGAACAGGCTTCTCCATTCGATCATCGACTCCCCCCTTTTTCCTCGTCGTTTTGATAACACCGTAACTAGATCGAGACTTTAGATCTCTTTGGCCAGTTCGATACGATGGCTGCCGAAGGATGTCGTAAGAAAAAACGATCTGCTATGACTGGTTTCCTAACTGATCATTAGGTGCGAAGATGCCATGGATCAAGATGAGCTCGAAGCAGATGAATGGGGGTCAAATGGCCTAGAAAAAGAATTCTCTCCAAGCCAAAGTACTCGGTCGTATGGAAAGAGAGAAATTGCACCAGTTTTTAATTAGTATTCACGAAACATCTTGACTAATTGACAAATATTTGAGTCTGTAGTTATATCGTCAAATTTTATTAAATGCAAAAAGGATTTATTGACGGATTTAGTTTTACATACGTTCGTGGATATGTGTGCATGTAAATAGAGTGAGAAATATTTGAAAAAGTCGATTTTACGTCGTGTCCAGCCAAAGTGTCTGAGATGATGGTTCAACCAAAGGACGTTTGAAAATACACCGACGCAATTCTCCAAGAGCTTTCGCAGGGAACTCGATACTCCTTTCCTGAAATATCGGTGTTTCTGCTTCGTCTTCTCCTTCTGTGCGTTCGTTTCATGCAGCGAAGTGCTTGAAAAAGGTAAATCTCCTACGGGAATTTCACGTTCCATGGTGCCCCCCCCTAGAGAACACATCTAAATATTTTTCTATGTACATATTTATATATTGCGTGTTATATTGCACCTTTCGTATATATCAAGCTTCCACTATGATTTCTTACGTTTCTCTCCAACGATAGTGATTCCGTTTTTCAGATAAAATCTCGTCCCACTCGCAATATAACGTTTTAAGCGATAGACGAAAGCAAAATGCCATTCCACGACTGAACGATGACTCGGGAAAAGTTTTACCGAAATCCAAGCGTATAAAATAGACCTTTTTTTATATTTATAACATCCTCTTCAAACAAACCTTGCATCACAACAATATTTTTTATGTTTTACGATTTTTCTTCATCTCCTTTTCACGACTTTGTAAAAAAAGCTTCTCATCTTTATTTTCGATGACATTTAATTTTACTGTGAAAAGTTGAACTGCGAATTAATCTTCGACGCTAACTACTAATATGTTCTCATTGCACTACAGAAACAATTTTTTTCATTATAAAAAATAATGAACTAAATGGTTGAATGTATTGAATTGGAATTGAAAAGATGGTCAATATTTTCAGGGAGAAAAAGGAATGCATTTTATCCACCGACGAATGCAACGATTTGGAATTATTCACTGATTAAATTAATCGTCATTGTTATTGATTTACCTGAAAAATTGGCATTTAAGGTGATGGAGCAGTCACCTCAAATTTTCGAAATTGAAATTCTCCGATGTCGTTTGACTAATAAAAAAAAAGCTCTGCCAGCGTACGCAGGACGATGGCAAAAATCGTCTGACAGGGGCTTTTTTCGTTGGTGAAACCGTGTCGGAAATTATCAATTCCGAAAATTGCAGCTATTTCTCTCGCACTCACATTGCAAGAAAGCGACTGCTCCATCACCTTGAAACATTTTGTCAGAATGATATTTTTTGTTTCGTCTCTCCATTGTCCGTTCTCTTTTGTTTATACGGATGAAAGAGGATTGTTCGTATTCATTAATTGGATTATATTACGGGATCGGCATAATTCATATTCTGCTTTCACCATTATTGGAACCGTATTCAGCGATCGTATTGTTTACGTCGGATATACATATAATCTCATCAGCAGAGTGAAAATGCGATGTAAAACGAACAATATCGAGTTTTACGTGGAAATAAAAAAAACATTAACAACCGCGTTCATTACAACGATGTGAAAATTACTCATTTTATTTTCTTTTGACCATCGAATGAATAAAAAAATATTGAAAGCACTGTTTGCCAAAATTATTATGATTATCTGGTCGATTGACGAACTGATAAAGCGTCCTCGCATCATGAGCTCGCTTGAATTCATCGAAACGTGAGTATGTCGAGCTCCCGTTTGGCCTATCTGACCGTGAAGAGATTGAAATTCTCGCTGATATCGGAAACTCACGAATCTCCAAATCGAGAAATCCAACCTGCTCATAAATCTCTATATATATAATGCAAATAACAGGATATTGATCCAGGAAGCACCCGCATTCTCACCCATTTGATACATTAGGTTTATTCGACGATAAAATTTTCAGCACGACGAGAAATAATGTCTTTTTTTTATAAATTACATTTTTTTTTTTTTTAGATTTCTATAAATACCTTTCTGTTCTTCACTCTTGGATTTTTTACATATTTTGATTTGTACTGAAGTCATAAAAGAAATGAGGAGTACAAAAACATTCACAGAATTTCAATTTTTCAACTTCGGGTGCGATGTTTCTTTTTTTCGGAATAGAAGTTGAGGTGATTTGGGTCATACCTGGGCACGTTAAACACGTCCTTTCTGAACAATGTAATATTATCACCCATCGGATAGATTTCGAATACATGCCTGCAACATATTGGATCCGTGGTCCAATATATACACATATATCTATAAGTATGTACGATAAAAGTTGGGCGAGAAGAGGTTATAGGAAATATATGGGTCCATGCTGGTGAATCTCTGGAACAAACCCAACAGCCGGGTTGAACTCTCGTAAAACAACGTTTTCGATATTCCTGCACATACATACAGGGTGTCGCAAAATTATTTTTAATCAAAAACTGAGAGCAAATATGTAATTAAATGTGTGACAATATTATCAATTTTTCTTCCCGATCAATAAATCGATTAAAAAATAAATGACACATTCAGAAATACGTTCGAGTTCAATTTTTGGTTCTGAATGATTTTGTATTTTTTTAAACAATGGAAACAACATATTTTTTTGATTTTTTGATATTTAAATATGTTTCAAATGTGTATTTAAATTGTTTAATACTTAGTTGACTACAATTCAAATATATCAAAAGTTTATCGACTTCGTCGTAGTCGTTATCGTCATAAACGAAGTTCCATAAACGTAAAATGGACGCGAACACATACACACACATTTATCGACTGTATATCCAAAGGATAGAGCCTCGTTTCGTAGCCTGAATCCGCACCAAGTGCCTTTTCACGAACGTCATTCAAGTTCTCTTTTTCCTCTGCTGACATATATATATATAAACATATCTATATACTTACACACGTACTTGACAATATCTATGGCGTATATAAATTTGTATAGGTGAGTGGTTGACGTTTGAGCGAACGAACGGTCGCGGTCACGATTCGCGAAAATTTCGAATTCCCACAGCACTCTCGGGAAATAGTCCCATGAGCAAAATCACCCACAGTCACGTCACACACACACGCAAACACATACTCATACACACAAAAATCGTCTCCGTCGCTATATACTCCTCGTTCAAAAAACCGCAAACTTTTTACAAGCTTCCCCCTTTTTTTACCCCGCAGTTCATCGTCAATTTACTGATACCATAAAATCTGAAGGAACAAAATGAGAGGATTTTCAAAAGTTTGCTAAAAAATGAAATAAAATTTGTTTTTCTCTTCTGTGTGTGTTTTTATTTTTTTATTATTTCGAGTTGATCATCGAGGGCGATGTTTACATTGTCGAATGGCTTTATGGACTTTGTTAACTGATGCAATCACAAATAATTTCGTTGAGCTCATTACCATCGATATTAATTCTCTTTAAATTACTGAACGTCAATTTTCAGGATATAATTAAAGTAAATTAATAATCATTTGAATGTGATAAATTTTAGGTAGAAAAAAAAGGCGATTCGAAATATTTCATCGATTATTTTGAACTCACATTCAGACAACAAAGTTTTTTTTATTCTCTTCTCCTCTTAATAGCAAGAGAAACTGAGTTGAAACAAAAGAGTAATAAAAACGATTCTGTAAAACCAACGGCGAAGCTATAACTCCATGAGAACAGCTCTTGAAATTGTTGACCATTTAGAAGACATTTGGATGCTGGTGGATTTGACGAATTCTAATTTCGGTCTTGAGAGGTAGATAAGTTGCTGGAAACTTTAAATATCTCAGTGCAGTCGTTGCTACCTTCCCCAACCCATCTTAAAATTTTCCCTATATACATATTTTTGGTTCCAAGTGTCATTTAAGAAAACGTGGCCTTGGAAAATGACGAATCCTAAGTTTGTAAGAGATTTCGTGTTACCTAAAAACTCATGAAGAGGGAGAGAGCGAATTTTAAAGTTCATACGAAAAAAAAAAAACCATTTCTGTTGTATTTATTTTAAGCAGATCTGATATGAAAACCGTTATTGTGTGATCCATTGTTGTCCTTTGTCGCATTTTGGACCAGGCTGTCCTAGAAAAAAAAAAAAAAAAAAAATTGAAAAAACTGCAAGTACTTTCAGCCCTTCTACGGAGGTCTTTCGAAAATTCGCAACGGTTTCTGTACTTCTCTGAACGCCACTCTTTCTTACACAGGAGAGCGAAGAATGAAAATAAAGAATGTAAACTTTTCTGCCCCACGATGATGTGGCTTGGTTCGTTCTTAAGGAGCAGAAAGAGGATTTCTGGTTGGTGGAGTGAGAGATTGCCGGACGGAAAATGTTGAAATGAGATTATGGTTGAAGGAGAGAATACATATACGTCATATATATAAATATAAATTTTTATATGGAACGAAAATATAGATGGGCGTAGAGAATAGGGTTGAAGAGGTAAATTTTTATAAATTACGTCCTTTTTCGAGTAAGCAATAGAGACATATACAGATCATCAGCGGAAGGAAAAATAGGGGATGAAAGAAGGTTGAGAGGGATAGGTCGGTCTCGCAGAAAGATAAATTCATTGAAGTGGATAACTGCATTGTGCCAGGAACACTGCAGGAACACATCCGATTATTGGGGTGAGGGAGGGTAAAACATTGAGAGAGAGAGAGAGAGAGAGAGAGAGAGAGTGGGGGAGTAAAGGATGCTGTTGGAGGCTTGCAGGGGGTGAAGAGGGAAAGATTTTCCAGAATTTCTTTAGTCCCAGCATCGCAAACTGGCCGGATGCCAGAGGATGTTGTTTCCTGTCGTCGTGAACCACCGACTCGGAAAAATCGGTTCGGTTATTGAAATAATGCACTTTTATTGCTATACCCTCTTGAAACCTTCAGCCATCATTTGATACAAATTTTCTCATCCCTCATCTTTGGTGACACAAATTCTTGTGCACATTTTTTCGAAACTTTTGCTCGTCTCACTTCCTCCAGAAAGGATTTTCCTTTTATTTCGCATGTCATACAATTTAACATTTACACATAAACCATTCGAACATCATAAACAATGCGACGAAAGGAAACTGTTGCAGACTCCTGGCTCGACGGGCTCACTATGTGGTTTTCCATCCTCGGAAAAAAAAAGTATGTACGTTTAACTTTATCTCCACTCGTACGATATCTCTCGTTATTTCTGGCCACATTTTTTTCTACCCCTCGTTCTCTTTCCTTGGCGTTGAGCACCTCAACTCTCTTCACGTTCTTTTCTTTTTATCCATTTATTTACTTACCCATTCTATACATATATACATTTATATATAGGTCTGCATTTTATCCGTTTATCTTTACAGTAGAAAACGACTGGCGCAACCTGCTGAGGGTGCTCCGTCATAACGTACGAGACTTCTCGCTGGCTGGATGCTGGCAGAAATCTCCTGCTTTGCGAGAACCCTCAGACGATTCCCTTTTCGTTAAATTTATAAACACGTATACATGGCATTTAATCATTGTAATATTTACTCACCATATTTGTCAATTGGGATTGAATATTTTCGAGACTTGTTTTCATCCCCTGACGTACGATGATTTCTGTTTTATTCCAACCGATTTAAAAGAAAAAATATAATTCCCTAATGAGTTTTAAAAGAAAACGATGAGGGAATAAATATTTTGAAAAATCCGGGGTAAAATTGAGCGGTATCTCAAAATAGTTTACTCCATGATTTAATATATAAACAGCATCAGGAGCTGGTAAATTTTGGATGTGAAACTACCTCAGATACACACAAGGGAGAGGCATCGTATATATATTCCACGAAACGAGCAAACTCCCCTGTAAGTGGTGAATCCTGCGTCGAAGTTGAGGAAGCAAAGCTGAATGGTAGAATGCAGAAACCGGAAGGAGTAAAACTGTGGAGGAAGAGCGAGGACCATGGAGAAAGAGAGAAAGAGGGATTGAGAGAGGGGAGGACAATGTAAGATGGTGAGAAAGATGAGATATATGGAGAAACAGAGAAAGCGACAAAACGAACGGTGTGCTGGTAGAAACAGGGTTTGAGTTTTTGGAAGGATGAGGGAGGGTAATAGCGACGGAAGTTTACATCCTCGTATTTCATCGTTCACGAGCTGCAACCCGGTGCAAGCAACGGGACCTGGAACTCGATCTTAACGGAATGTGTTCCGTGGAATATATAGAGGGATGTGCGAAAGATGTGTGGGAGGATAAAAGGAACAAGACAGTGAGAGACGTAGAATGACAGAGAACGACAAAGACAGAGAAATTTACCATGAGAGTGAGACAGCAATAAAGAAGAAGAGAAAGAAAGAGAGAGAGAGAGAGAGAGAGAGAGAGAGAGAGAGAGAGAGAGAGAGAGAGAGAGGGAGAATGAAGACCAAGAGGGAAATATTGAAGGAAAAGAGAAAGAGAGATATTCAAATAGGGGTTGGTTGGGTGGTGGATGTAAGGGTAACTCTTTATTACCAATGGGAATTCACAGCAGCGTACTGTAGATCCTCTCACCACGCCCAGATATTACCTTCTCGACGTTATTACATATGCTAATGCTTCACAAAATGGAAATCCAACCCTGGCTCTCGACGTCATCAGGTTATCCCACTTCTTCTTCTTCTTCTTCTTCTTCTTCGTCTTATTCTGCTACTTTTTCTCTTATTCTTCCACCTTTCTGCCTTCGTTGTTCTCATAACTATACTCATCTCTTTCAATTCTTCCATACCACATCCTATTCAGGGATACCTTCAAATTAATTCAAGGATTGATCGATCGAACGATTATACAAATTGCATATTTAAGCTCTGCAACTTCGAAACCGTCATTATTTACACGAGTAAAGCTTGATTTGTGACAGTCGCACTCTCCTACGTTGATTTTACAATTATTATCCCATACCGCAATATCATCCGTCATCCGATTAGCCCATGATTACGTTTTCCATTCTCATCCCTCTATCTTTATTCCATTTATTTAACCACCCAATTCTCCCTTTTGTCATTCGTCAATTCCAAATGAATTTTATTGAAAATTATAAAACACATCGGAAACGTTTGCTATTTATGGTTGAATAAATTTCAAATAATTATCGATTGTTTTTTATCTAAACAATTTTTACAACAATTACACCAATCAGGCGATTGTTTTGGATCCAATTTTCTTACGCAATCGACTTTTTTCTACACTTTGCTCGAAATTTCATGCCTAAATATACACTCGGTGTAGATTTTTCGATTTTCAATTTTCTTTTACATTCAAAAGGAACCTTTAAATGGCCGTGATTTTGAAAGTTCAAATGTTTCTTTATTTCTGACCAAATATTTTTTTACAATGTGAAAATTTGGGCTGAACAAAACTCAAACTTTACAATCGCAATCGTGCCTCGACCAAACAATGCACGAAAGAGTTTGAAAAAGTCGCGGCGTACATTTTTCATTGTTCGTTCGAATATCTCGCGGAAAGGCCTCGTGAATTCGCAAGACTTTTTCTTTCGATTCGTCGTTTGGACTGAATTCGTGAGAAAGAGCCGCACGCTTCTGTAACACACTCTGGCAGAGAGAAAGTTAAATTGAAAAGATCTTAAGGGGGATGAGATTTTTCAAGGAAGAGAAAGCTGTGAATGTTAAGGAACGAAAATTTTACGTGCAGTGCACGCTTAACAGCTCGACAGGATTTTTCGTGGAGAACGCGATAACGGATTTCGACGAAACTCGCAGCTTTTTCTTTCCCGTGCAACAAGATTAATTTTCCCGAAACTTTCAAAAAGTTGTGAACAAAAAAACAAACAAAACAAAAAATAACGTCGACTCGATTGACGTTTAAACTTACGAGAAGTTTGAGCATGGCATTTTTTAACTAATAAGGACGATGAAAAATAAAATTTCACGCACGTCTGATAATTATTTCATTCATAATGGTTGAATTTTTCATTGGAAACTTTTGCTACATTCTCGTTACGTAATTTTTTTATTCTATTTCTTTTTTACGCCTTCCTTTTTCCAATGTGTAATGAATAGCTTGATCATCTGCGAGAGTAAAACTTTGTCGCTATGACATTAATTAATTCTGCTGTTACGCTTGAACGCCAGAAATTCTGACTGACATTAAAAATTCCAGAGTATCATCAAGTGAGCCCGATAACTTTACGATTTAATTTTTCGGCCGTATCTTCAATTTTCATTTTTCCTTTTTCAGTGAACAATTGAATTGGTGAACACTTGTAAAAAAAAAAAAAAAAAAAACCTTGGTATGAAACGTTAATTAAAAGAAAGTTTCTACCGTAGTATTTAATCGTAAAACGTTCAGCAAATGCTTCTATTCTGATATGTAAATTAACGTATTACTTATACGAAGAATCATTAACAAATGTTGAAAACTCCGAAGGCTTGATGAGTCTTGATTCATCTAAGAAAAAGAATCAAGCGTATCAAATTATTCCAGAAATGTTCTGAGGATGATAGCGAGAAACGTAATTTCCATGCACTTCTGCTACAATTGTCTAGCCAATCAGATATTCATCGCTCTGGAGAAGAATGAGAGAAAATAAGGGAACAAGAATAATTAGGAAAAAAGTCCTGAGTAAAATAGGGGCTAAGAACAGTTAAGGGTACCTCCGAAGTATAACACGCTTCCATTCGCACCCTTAAGATTCTGTTAATAAATCCACCCGTGATCTTCTGATTTTTTTACTACCTCACTTTTTCACTTAAAAGAGCATAAGAAAAAAATAAATAAAAATACAGCCATCAATAAGGGGAAACTCCATTTTTACCCTCTTTTTTCGAGGGTACGGTGCTCTTTTACAAAAAAAAAAAGTCTCACTTCACTTTGCTTTAAATAAAGCACAATGGTTATAAGAAAAAGGGAGACTAAATTCCTGCTAATTATATTTTATTGAACACATCTATTTTTTTATTTCACCCTAAAAACTTTCATACTATAGTTTTTATATTCTCGCTCTAAATTGATAATATTTCAATTATAATTAATTGATCTTAATTGATCGATAATTTGGCTATTTTTTTTTGTTGAGTTCGGTTTAAAACGAAATTAAATTGAATTTTTTCGTTCTCAATGGAATGTTGTGTAAAAAAAATGTAAACAGCCTGTTACATGGTTTGGATAAATAATTAACATTCGAAAAATGGCATCTGAATTTCTTGTTATTCATCCGTTCCTTTATCGCGTTGAATATCTCGTCTCTATGATTTTTTTGATTATTATTAAGTACCAAATAATGTGGGTAATCCAGAATAATATCTCTATCCGAAATTTCGTTTAAAGTCTTGGGGTTGCGGGGGTGTGGCGAGAAACGTTTCATTCCCTCGATTACATTGGGGCGAAGAAGAAGAGAGAAGAGGGTGTGACACAGTTACCCGTGCGCAGGATCCCTGAAAATCCTCCCAGGAATGAGACTTGACAAATCGTACTATTTTCGACTGAAACTCGACGAATTGCCTTAGTCGGGCTTTCCTGATTTACTGTATATTTGGGAACGATAAATTTTCTTCACAAAAGCATCGCTGCTCTTATTCTTCGTATTTCCACCCCCTGTTAAAAATCTCTCTTCACCCTGTAAAACTATCATTGGATTGGAACCTCACACGTCTTCAAATCCCTGCTATAAAATGACACAAAAGTTGATTAAAAAAAAGGCTTGTTCCTCATGGTGACAGTTTTAGGAAACAAAAGAATTTGTCAACATTTCGATTATGATTTCGTTCGGTTCATTTTTTTTAATGAATAAATTTGCCTGCACTAGATTTTTTTCAAGTACTTTTGAAATGATAGTAATTTTCTCATTTGTTGAAAACTTATTTCCAAGTCGTTTTGTTCCAATTTGTTTAATCGACCATACAAAATCGCAGCAATTAATCGAAAAATAATTGTTTACTGTTGAAACATTTGATTACAGTTTCTGGAAGAAATTCTCGATAAAGCAACGAGTTTTCAGCTGATACAGAATTTATTTTCTCGTATATCGAAATCTTTGCAAAAATATAAGAAGCTTAAAAAAGAATCTGTCGATTACTAGTGGCTCATCGAATGAATAACTGATTTTAACGGTTCATCGATTCAAGTCTCTTTGTGGTAACGAAAACAAAAATTTACTTCGGTAATCTTATCTCTTTTCCGCTTGGTTAAACGCTTGAGTCCAAAGTAATTATTCAAAAATAATGTGTCGAGGATGTGTCGGTTGAGAAGTGATATTGTTAGCAAACAATTTTGAACCTTCTTCTAAAAATTCGGGAAATCGAATGTAATTGTTTGCATCGAATATTTATAGAGAACGAACAACTTTTTCTTATGCATTGGATCAGTAAAAAAATGCATGAAAAATATTTATTAAAAATATATCTGCAAGTATTTTCTTTTTAAACAAAAAGTTTTCTTTTTAATTTTCAATTAATTATCAACTGCTCCTGAAATAATAAAAAGTACTAATCATAAGTAAAAATTGATAATTGTTCATTCGGTTCTCGAGATTAATATCGATGGAAAACGTAATAGGCACAGGAATTTGATGAAGTCGAATTTAGTACGTAATTACTTTTCGATAAAAATTTCTCGTACGAGCAGTGATGAAAAAAATGAATTTTTCAAGAATCTTTGATAGAACTCAAATTTAATGTTACTGTTGTTCCGAAAGTCCCGAACGAGTGAGTTGAGAGTGATTGACAAATGACAAAGATATTTATGGTGGCAAACGAGGTCTCAAGTAAACAAATAAAGAAATAAATAAATATTCTGTAATGACACTTTTAGCGCACACACCAAGATTCGGAATGTTTCTGAAAACTTTTAAAAGTTGTTCAATATATATCAATTCAAGAATTATTCAATATATCAAATGTGTCAAAATCGTAATATTTATAATTAATGACAGCATTTTGGAGCATACTGCAGGTTTACGTGTGTTTCATTTTCATTTTTATTATTCGATCATGACTGAATGATTGTGACTGACGAATTTAACAAAAAATGCTCAACATTGAGGTGCAACGAAAAAATAAAATATTCATACTTTCAGTTCTCTTGAAACTCAGAGTTTTAATTAGTCTCAAATATTGAGATGACGATTACTTTTAAATGAGATTTTGGCTCTCGTTCCACCTTAAAGTTGAAGGAACTTAATTTATAATTTTTTTGTACCCAACAGGCTCAGCCAAAAGATTAGTTAAAGCGAGTGGTCGCTTGCTAAAAAAATCCACGGCGTAACATTATCGAAGGCCATTGTTGATGTATTTTTTGTTTTTTGTTTTGTTTTTTTTTTTTTCTAATTTTCATTCACTTTGTTTTCACACGTGTATTTCGAGCAATATTACAAAGAGAGTAATTCATTGTTAACGATAACGAACACGTCCTTGTGAACTTTTTCGTCCTTTGAGGATCAAAAGGGAAAAAAGGACGATGTGTGTTGAGTGAGTAATTCAACAGAGTTTTTCACGAGTGGTTGGCTCCGTTAAAATGAACAAAAAATTATAAACAAGCAATGTTTTTCAATCACGGTGCAGCAACAGGCAAAGAAATGAGTGGATCAAACACGAGCGTGTTAAACAGGCGAAGAATGAAAGGGTGCTGAGAAATAGAAATGAAAGGAAGTTAAAAGTGAATTGAAGTTGCAAACGTGAATGCCTCGAGATTAAAATAACAAAGAATTTTTTCCTCTAACGAGATTTTCTTTCACACATCTGTTTTTATAATCTCATTCTATACTCCTTTTTTTTAAGTGTTGAATAAAACATAAATTGAAGGATAGAGGAAAACCTCTAGGAGTGAGTTCAATTAATTTTTATTTCGTTTTTTCTTTTACAACAATCGTCCATTATTTTTTTCCTCGAATACATTTTTGCGTCATTTATTTTCTTTATTCCTTCGGACAATTCTGTGGAAGAACGCACTTTAATTCTTGGGAACTGCTCAAAGTAACGTATCCAGAGTTACAACGACAACCAGAAGTTAGCTGAGTACATTCCTGTAAAAACGTCACATTTTGTAACTTAAAATTCAAAGCGTTTAAATTACACGTGGCGATTGAATTTTTTCTATTATAATTTTATTTATTTTAATTGCTGCTGAGAGTTTTCAAGATTTTCGTTCATTTTTATGGACAAGAAAAATCATTATTTTCAACTGAAAATTGTGAAAAAAATAATTACTTACAATTCCAGGGCACAATAATGTTATTGGCTTGGGATTTTCGCACGTTGGGGCACAAATTTGACCGCAAATATGTTCACTGGCGTTTGAGTCTGAACAATCTTTAGCATTTGAGTCTGAAGCGAAACAATTTTTTTTTGTTACGTCAAAATTTGGGATTTTTTAAATTTTTATACTTCATCGTATTTTTAACAATTTTTTGACAATTTTTATCAGATGAGGCACATTAGATCACATTCGTTTAGGAAAAGAAAATAATCAAACTTACGTACGTGCACAGAAGGTGGCGACTAACAGCATCCAAATAAAACTCGTTGACATCTTGAGGAAATCGGAAATTTATTGAGTCTGGGAATAAATGTTGATTTAAATAAAATTGTAAAAAATCTGAGCAATAAAGAAAATTTTTAAATTTCATTCAAAAACTTCGGATTGAAAGTACATCCAATCTTACTTAAATTCAATGACACTGACGTTAACTATTTTACTTTTGAAATGAAACTAAATAATAAAAAATTGACAAAAATGGCAAAATCACACTAACTGGAACGAAGTAAAATCGAAATTGTTGTTCGAAAGGTCGACCACAACTAATCGTCTTTGAAAAATTGCAGTACATTTCAATGACTCATTATCCTTCGGTCTGAATGGCAGATAAATACAAACTTATGTAGATTTAAGCGAAAAAGATATTCATTGCATTCGCTTACACAGACCAACATAAACTACCTGTATTTTACGATAAAGTTGAAGATAAAAATAGTACGAAAGTGGTTTTCAAGTGACAGTCTTTTCTTGAGGCTATTCATTCAGTACTTGCATTCCAAGTCAATTTTTGCGTTACTAATTTCATGATTTCGAAACGAGAAGCTCAACTAACAAAGAAAAATTATTGTTAGTTAAACGACAAAAAGTGAAAAATTATATTTACAAACATGTGCTGTTAGAAATGGTAATACATTTTTTTAACGACATTTAGACACGTTCAGCAAACGACAGAAAAAAATTCAAAAAGTTTTTAATCCCTAATCGACGTCTCAGTGAAGTGACGAAAGAAAATTTCTTGGCCTGAAACAGAAATACAAAAATCATGCTTCAAACAAACCTCGAATTACCACATTTGATTTGGTCTCCATTTTTATTTCAAATAACAAAAAAGGAAAATTATGCAGTTGAGTACTTTTACCAAAAAAAATACATAATTACTTTTTTTGGTGCATAATTACCAAAAAAAAGTAACGACAACAAAATATTTGGATAAATAATTTTGTTAAATAATAGCTAATCGTTTGTTTACGAAATAATTAATGTCAGATGATTATTACACGTTTAAATTCATTTCAATAACAAGCTGGAAGAATATTACATGAGCTACAATGTTTGTTTTCATTATAAGTGTGACCAAGTGTCTGGCTGATGTTTACCTCGAACGTATAATTTATCCGGTCTTCAAATTACGTATATGTTTATTTTTTTTGTACACATGGCATCTACTCACCAACGATTTCGCTTATAAACATGCACATTTCAGGCGATAACAATCGTTGGTCAGTCATGAGAAGGAAGTTGCATAAATTGCATAAATTGTGCAACACAATTGTGTTATTCGGTGGATTCATTTTCATTTATCTATTAAATTTTTTTTATAGATCTAAAGCATTTATTTGGTGACAAATGTTTAAATTTCTCTCATTTCACATTCGTTACGATAAAAAATTTGATAAAATCTTTGTTCCAATGTTCGGAGATGTAACTGATATTAATTATTGCTTGAAAGCAACGACGAAACTTCAATTCTTGTAAAATTTTGTTTCTCACATTAAAAAATGATAATTAAAAAAAAAGGGTGAATGAATTCACGAACGTATAGATTTCAGTCACGTTTATTTTTCGCATAGAATCGACCTTATGTAGTTAAATTAATTTTTTGACGTATTCTAACTTTTAATACTTTTAATACATTCGACATTTCGTTCATAAATAAATAAATAGAAACTATCTCCTTATCCTAATAACCACGGGACCGTGGTTACCAACATTGGGAAATTGGCACACAATGATGATCCAGTCTTCTCACAAATCCAGGCTTGCAATGACAACCTGGGTCACAGATCTGTAAAAAAAATATGAAAAATAAAGGAAATCATTATTTCGTTGGCTTTGCAGAACTATAAACATTCAATAAATGGGTACGAACCTTCTCGCAGGCCCTCGCTTCTGGATGTTGACAAGTCAATGGACACTTTGACCCACACTCGTCGTAATATTCATTTTTACCGCAACATGGACGGTGCATGGACGTTGCATTTGTTTCTTCTGTAAGAATTGTCAAAGACAATAATTAATTATTTGAAGTTTAACTGACGAAAAAAGTTATCTGAACTCATTATTTTTCATTTTAATGAAACAAAAAGAAATTAATTGTCCATTTTACTCACGAAAGCACGTGAGAACCACTGCGGCGATAACGACGAAAAGAAGAGCACGAGCCATAACGATTTCACCTTATTGGAGTGTAAAGACGAATTAAAATTAATCCGGATTCCCGGATATTTATATCGACATTTTTTCACTCATCGGTAAAAATTTTTTATGTTTCAGCGGTTTGTTATTATTTATCATAACATTATTTCGCTGTTTGTCTCGCAGTCTATATTGTTCTGCACGAGCCGGTACGACCCGCGTAAAAATATAAATAGTGTCAAATATTGAAGTATTATCGAACGCGGAACAATACACGGCTTGAAGAAATATTTCGATGATAAGAATTTTTCATTGAGGGGTCTGGTTAGGAACAAAAAAAACTGTGTATCCAATTTTTGTTTTTTGTTTTTTATTTTTTTTAATAATTTCGATTGTTTTATACTCAACGAATGTTTACGTTTTTTTAAAAATATATATTTTAAAGAGTACTGTACAATTTTTTTCTGATACAATTCAATGAAATGAGTAAATGTACGATTTTTCGACTCCTGGAACATTGAACCTACACCGAAAAACACATTCTGTTGAAAACATTGATATTTGCTTGCCACAGTCGAATTATTTTGTAAAATACGTTCAACTGAATATAAATTAAATGACACGAAATGTTTGTTTACTTCCATAGACAAATATTTCGATGGATTAATAAAGGATTAATAAAGATTAATTGCTAAAAGCCATGAGTATCGAAAAAAGTAAAAAAAACAATGTCAGTCGCGAAATATTGACCAAATATTTTGTGGAGTATTTTGACCGTGCATTTTATTCAAACTATTTGAGCTCATGTTCCGCAAGCAAATAATTATAGTTCGATTGACGAATTAATTGCTGAATTACAAAATGAATTTAGTTCTCACTGTCAAATGGGTTTTCAGTGCATAAAAATCCAAGTCCCCCTAACATAACAAACGAACTCAAATGAATAAGTATGTGAATGCAATCGCAAGTTGCATTTAATAGGAGTGTGTGCAGGATAATGGGTCGGGTGAAATAATGAGGGAACGAATTTTCCTGTTTTCGTTCTTATCAGCCACTGTGCCAAGCTTCTTATCGTACACATTCTACATATTTTCCCACCCACACCTTCATTTAAACATTCTCTACTTTCGAGTGATTTCCCTCATGATCATTTTCTATTATTTATTAATTGTTATTCAATGAATCGTAATAAAATCTTTTACAAACGGCTGACAAGCGTTATAAAGTTTACTGCAACTATTCGTTTGAATTGGTTTTTTAACGAAAAACAAATATTCTACTTCAAATCTTTCTTTCATTTTTTTGTTCACTAGTTCCCGAATATTTTAAATATTGTTATCAATAATATATTATCATTAATTTAGGATTCTCAAGTTTTTAACAACCTTTGTTTATTCATATTTTTTTGTGTACATCAGCCAAACGCCGTCACAGAAACAAGTTAACTCGTTTGTTTAGATAACAGTTTTTGCTTCATTTATTGTCTGGTGTTCACCGCACAATCTGATCGTTTGACGCAGGCTCCATCACTTCTTTTCAGAAATCCTGATTTGCACCGACACCCTCGACGACAAACCTGCGTGACATAAAAATAATTATAATTGCCGCATATCAATAAATAAACAAAAAGTAGAATAATAGTCATCGTTCAAAAATTAATTTCTTTATATCATTTATCAACCTGGGGACAACTCTGTCTTCCGGGGCGTGCCCTTTTGGCTCTTGGACACATTGGTGGACAGGCACTTCCACAACTATCATAAACCTGATTGGATCCACACTGGTCGCCTTCGTGTGCTCTCACTTCGTCTAGAATAAAAGGATAAAGAAATATTATTATTTCCACTTAAATAAATCCTTCGAAATAGCCCAAAAAATTGAGACACATTAATTGAAATTTCTTCCAGTGAAATCTGATTTAAATAAAAGTCAATTATTTCGTTCAAGTTAATTGACAAAATATTGTTGAATAATAACGAGATTTTAATCATTCCAACAGTGTATTTGGAATGACAGCAAAATGGGATGTTAAAATCATAAAAATTCCTTTACAGCAATCGACATTTTCAAAATAAAATTTCTTTATTCGTTGAAATAGTGAAAGCAACACAGTTGCTTAAAAATCCTCACAGATGCACATGACGAAAATTGAAACAATAAGTACAGCTATCACTGGACGGACCATGGTTAATGGGTTGATGTATTTCGTAGTTACGTTAAAATAGAACTGACTAACAATCTACGCCAACGACTTCTATTTATGTGAATTTGAAAACGCGTAAATGTTATTTTTTCAGCACATTGTTATTCTTCTGCATATGGTCATTTCATGGTCGCACTAATTACGTCAATGATTTCACAAGACTTTCCCCAGGTTAATATAAATAAATTGTATAATACCCGAGGATTCAGATTAACAAATCGCAACACCTCGGAGACTATAAATTCAAATAATTTGGAATAAAAAAAAAATCGACTCATTTCACATTCCACATGTTTAAATCACTTGTTTTTTGCACTTTCGTCAGAAATTTTCCTTGAAAAATGCATTTGTCTCCACTTGCAGAAAGTCCATGAACTATTAAGCTCTTTCGTTCTATTTTCATTGCTGTTTTATCACTGAGTCCGTGTGTTTTGTGTCGTCAAGTGACAACCAGTCCAATCAACGTATTGTTTCAACGTTTAGAATGTCGAAGTAACTGAAACACTGTCGAAACACGAAAAGAAATGTCGATATTTACGAGAAATTGATTTAACGAAATGACTACGTGTCGGACACTAATTTTTTCATCAGCTCGTCTTTCGCAACATCATTTAACGAAAATAGGTGTCTGCTGATTTTTACAACTAATATGATAAAGCAACGTGAATTAAAGATAATCATGAAACATTGTTAATTACGTAAAAGTTAGAAAATCACAGACGATTTTGAAAACACAGCAAAGCAAAGGTTAGAAATATTTTTACGATTTTTATTCATGTATTTTTGTTTTACAAATCAACGAAATTTTATTGTCCAATAAAGATGCAGATCATTAGTGACGACACTTCCTAGCATCGTTGAACACAAGAACTGTTGCTTTTTCTCATGTATCCACGTTTGCACTGACATCCTTTAAAACAGATCTACAAAAAATATCCACTCATCATTGTTGTTGAAAAAAAAAAAAAAAAACTACGAATACAGAAATTAGCCCATTGAAATTAAATTATATTTCTTTGACATTCACCCGAGGACAATTCTTTTTTTTTTGATGGTGGACACTCCGGTGGACAAGCACTCCCGCATTGAACCCAAATTTCATTAGGTCGAGAGCAACGTTTTTTCTTGTCTCGTGCCTCTGCTCCATCTGTGACAAAAGTTTGAAAAAAATTAATGAAAGTTCTTCTAGACGAGAGGTTCGAAAAATAAAATCGAACGGATATTAAAATAGATAAATTTCTTTGGACTTGTATGGATATTTAAAAACCCTTACGAATGAACGTCACAAAAACTCAAACAATTAGAACAACCAACAGGAACCATGTTCAGGCTATTTCGTAATTATTTTATAATCAAACTGATTACAAAATTCGCGTCAAGCACAAATATTTATATGGAAATACGTGAACGTTTTCTTTTCTGTTCTGTTATTCTCTTGCATGTGTTGTCGTTTTATACGGATTACGATGACGTTCATTATTTTATAAGATTCGTGGCAGTTGTCGACGAATTAAAAAATAGTCGAGGATTACAATTTGACAATGAAAATATCGTCGATGACGAAATCTGCGAACATAACAATCTCGAGACGGAATATTTTCCCAGGTGCCAGCTTTCGAACAATCTTTTTTTTTATGTTGCACGATTTTTATCGAAGAATAATTTCATAATATTTATTTTATTCAGGCTACACACCGCATAATTATTTCCGGAATGGAAAAAAGCTATTTACGAATTTATTTGAAACTTAGGTTCCAACTGTTTTGTTAATATAAGTAGCAACAGTCAACCCTTTTTATTTATCATTTTCAAAGCATTTTATAGACTGTAATAATAAATACACTATTTTTTGTCATTTTTCTAATCGGATTAAATTAACATTTTCATTTAAATCTGCAAACCTACTCACGACTTTTGAAGCGAATATTGAAAGGAAAGTTTAATTGTTTTATTCAGGCAAAAATTCATACGAATAGTGGAAAATGAAAATACGAAATAATGAAAAGTCCTTTTAACGAATCAAAATATTATTCATTAAAACATTCATGAGCAGATTTTAAAAAATTGAAAAAAAAAACAAGAACAATCCGCATGAATGGTTTTTAAATTACAAAATATTCATTTCCGAGTGTATTTGGTTTTGTCGAGGTTTATTTGTTTTTATTCAATACACAGTACGTAATTACAACGATCAAAATGCCACATTGAAATCTGAATGAAAAACCCAGGTACAGCCAACTTCAATCTGATTGTCGATCGAATCGTTAGTCCGTCGTTTCGTTTTTCACCTTCTCGTGTTTAGACGAAATAAAGAAAAACACCATTAACTGTACAATAAATGATGTATAGGAAAAATAATCGTTTCAATCACAAATATATCCGAGACTGATTTTTGACAAACATTCAAAAATATTTTTTTCTGTCTTTACGGACAATATGCACACTTGTCAAATATATTCATGCACGAGCGATTATCAGTGTCGTATAATTTTTCAAATAAAAACCACTGCAAAAATTATAAAATACAGTAATTGCAATGAAGATGAAAACAACACCGATGTTTTTGAGCCACTGAATAAATGAATCGCAATCGTTCTTCAATGCATAAATCAATATTGAATCAGCGTTGATACTCCAGGTGAGTTTGCGCAAAACATTGATTTCGTGTCCCACGTATAGAAACAATCTTTCTTTCGTACATTAACGTAGTCTATTTTTTTCTGGCAAAGACTTTCATCAATATTGAAGTGTCGATGGTACAGTGTCGTGAACGTCAACATGTGGTTTTTGCTGATGCTCTATATTCTCAGGTTTTTCCACTGCACGCCATGTCAATGACCATTTCAGTCCGTAAACAACTTTTCAGTCACATAAATAACATACTTTATTGAAAACTATGTTCCAGGCGATAAATCATGTCAATTTTTCGTTTTTAACAACAAATTCAACCAAAGGGGGTTCACAATATTCTCGAAACATTTAAAAATCATTAGTTTATTATTATTGGTATTTTTATTGAAAAGATTTCTTTTTGAATATTCAAGGCAATAAACAACGTTTTCTGCTCTTCGAAATTCGTCCCTGGAATGAAAGTGAATAATGCAGCAACGTATACAATAAGTTGATAAACAATCCGAATTTATTTGGAATATTCGATATACTGAATGCATTACAGCAAAGATGGTAAACTGAGTGGAAAAGCATAAAAATGTTGGCCTTTGAGAAACCGAGTTAAAGATACTCTCTCTCATTTTGTTTTCTTCGTATACCTTCAACACTCTTTTTATCCACTGTCACGCGGTTCAATCCCATTGTACCTTTTTACTGTTCCTCGTACACGTGTACATATATATTTATAGAAACTACAACATCTGTATGAAGAGAATTACTTGGCCAGACTCTTTTGCAGATGGTTTTGCTCAAAGCCTCTTTCTCCTTGCTGCCACGTTGAGTTCGAGTCACTCCATC
The DNA here is from genome assembly GCA_013761285.1 of Campoletis sonorensis. Classification (NCBI taxonomy): domain Eukaryota; kingdom Metazoa; phylum Arthropoda; class Insecta; order Hymenoptera; family Ichneumonidae; genus Campoletis; species Campoletis sonorensis. The sequence continues at coordinate 556,340 of JACEOJ010000138.1, forward strand.
AAGTTTTCAGAACATCGAGAAACGTCTTTCCTTCTCGGTCTCCCCGGGACTTGGTCCACTTTTATCGCATCGTGAATCCAGAGCCGGGGAAAAAAACATACACACATAAAAAATAAAATAAAACGAAGAAAGAAAAAAAAAACATTGCTCGCCTGTGGCTGATGTTTTGCGTCTCCATTGAATTCTCTCGAGTACATATCCAAAGACTTTACATCGAGATTTGAGCTTTTGAAAATATTTTCCATTGCTTCAGGTATAACTTCAGCCTTTGCTGATGAATGCTCGACTTCTTGTAGAAAGCTTCAGAACCTGAAAAACATGTTCATTTTTTTTATTTTATTTTTATCGAATTTATACTCAACTAACAATCGATGAAGTTCCATCTAATGAATGACCCAATAAAGTTACAAGAGGTTTGGTAAAATAAAGAAAAATATTACTAACTATCTTGATTGTTACTCGGTTTGGAAAAAGTTTGTACAAAAGACTTCGTACCCACCATGGCTTTGGAACGAATCCTTGAAAATCTTTAAGTGGCATTCAAATCAAAACAATGTGCTCGGGAAATAACGAGTAACTTGTTGAAAAATGCAAGAGTCCAGATAATAATGATTTACAAAACCGAACTCTGTACAGAGTATAAAATGTTCATCTTTAAGTGTTTCATTTTAATCCTTTTTTTTAAATTATTTTTTCGGTAATTGTTTTTTTGAAAAAAATTCTTATTATTATTATTATTATTATGCGATTATGAATTAACGAGGACAATGAAAAAAAAATGTTTTTACTAAAGTGTAACGAGTCGGTCTCCATTTCCATTTTCCATCGATATTGCTGCGAAGTTATTCGAGAACAGATAGTTTTGTACAATTAAAATTTAAAAGCGTCAAAGTTTTTCGTCGAGAACAGTCGGATTCGAAAAAGAACGAGAAATTGGGAAAAAAAAATAATAATACGAGTTGCTGATCGTGTATAGAGTAACGTTGATTCGGGCGCATAGCCAGACAATTTTCGAGATTCCAACAGGAAGAGAGAGAGAAAGAGAGAGAGGAAGAGAGAGAGGATGGGACGGTCTTTTATATTCACTCGAGTATACGCGAGCTGGCAAAGTAATTATCTGCTTTCGTATCGCCTAACTTGAAAAGGCAATCAGATCCTTGGACTCGCGAGAAAGTTTGAGTAGAGAGCGCTCGCACCCGGATTCGTACACGAGACGAAAAGACGTTTGATTTTTTTTTTCGTTTTTTTAATTCCGTATTTTCACTTGCTTCAGTCTTATCTATTTCATTTGCTGGTCGAGTACCAATTATGAGTAATTTTTATGCAAAATCGTAATCTTTCTGAGTAACAAAATGAAAATGAAGTTTGAAAAAAAAAGAATAGAAAAACTAAGAGCTTGCATATTTCTGTAGACGTTGAAAAATCTTTTATGTTTTTACGAAAAATTCCTACAGTTTTTTTTCCAACTTCCGAGACCATCCAACAAAGTATTGCTCGTGAAAAAAATGAGAAAAAAATCAAGAGCCAAAGTTGGATTTGTTTTGACATTCATATTTCATCTTAAGATGTACAAAAATTATTTTTCTACCCCCGTTCTTTTTATTTCGCATCGTTTTTTTCTTCAGAGCATGTGTACGAGACGCAGCTTCTTTTAGCTTGACAGGTTGATGTACGTTCTCACGTTGGGAACACCTCTCACGTTTACCATGTGTGCGGTTGCCAATGTTGGTAAAGGTAAAAGGGAAGGGGTTTGTTTTACAACGTTATGGCAGAGGAAAAGCCACCACCATCACGATTTGCCAGCAGCACAACCAGCCCTGGACGTACGTGGTAACGCCACAGACTTTTGGTAGCTTTTCATTCTGGTCACGTTCTCGTGATAAATGCAATAACATATAAACTGCGGCGAGAATTAGAGCCCCATGACGATTTATATCGAGAGCCTGCTGGGATTCCCTTCACCCCTTTGCCCGCGTTCCGCGCTTCAAGATCTCCACTCGTAAGTTGTTGAATCCATCGTTTTTTTTCTTTTTTTTTTTTCGTATACAAAGAAGTTTGTAACGGTGAATATGTATTATTCGATATAAACAATTTTTTTCAAATATTCAAACATGAAAGTTTCACACTCCAGAGGATTTGTTTTACTGTGATTTTTTTTTCAAGGATTTTTTATTTCTTGCAACATCCGATGGAACAACGACAATCTGACACTAAAAAACGAAAATGGAATTTGGGGAGTTTTCCCAGAATAATGAAAATTCGTCGATTGTGCAGTTCATCCCCACAGATTTTTAAAAAGTGTGATAAATCCGCTTTTTTTCTTTCTTGGTGCGCATTTCACCCGAAATCTGAAATGTAAAAGTTTTTTTAAATTAAGACCTTAATTTGAAGGATTAGCAACGCGGTATGGAAATCACGAAACACTTGTAACTTCGAAAGAATCCCTGCGAGTAAACTAGCAGAAAAATTTGATCTCGGAAGAGTCATCAAAACTGAATGACACGAAAAGTGTCACATTCTCATAAATGGTGTGCTTACCAGAGTCGATGAAAATATGTCTTATATCATAAATGTGAGAATAGTTCAGATTAGAGTTGAAATGCGGAAAATTAGGTATCAAGTTAGCAGGAATCTTCGTCTTCTCCTGTTTCCAGGAAGTCAAGACCGAGAGATCGAAACGAGGAATAAGACGATAAATTTGGAGGATAAAGAGAAATAATGACAAATCGAAATTCTCATTATTTCCGTACATTTATTTGACGGGACTGAATTGTTCTGTCAAACATTATAATTCATTTGCATTTTGGAACAGCCAATTTAATTTTGAATATAAAGAAAGAAAGAAAACGGAATATTAATTTATTCATAATTTTTAAACCATGAACATTATTATAGAATATCGAATATCAAATAAAAAACATGTAAACAAGATATAAAAAAAAAAAAAAAAACAAAAAAACGAATCGGAATCTATGCCTGGAGAATAAAATTTGAAAAAAAAAAAAAAATCAAAGAAAAAAACAGAAACCACATTGTTTCCTCATTATTCGTCTGCATTCCCAGAGGAAAGATACGAAGCCAGGGATTTCTTAATCTCCACAATTCGCTGGGGGTAAAAAGTTTCGTAAAAGAAGAAAATTATGATTCAGCATTGCCGGAGAATAATTTAAAAAATTGCAAAACTTTTATATATCCCGAGTATCTTGAGTGTCTCGAAAAATGAAAATTATACGAGAAAGCAATGGTTTCATCGGTGGAGTATAAGTAAAAAATAATGACAACGTTCGTTTTTTATTTTGTAACTCAGTAAATTTATCTCATTTCTCTTTCCTCTCGTTTTATCGTCCATAGGCAAACTCATTTTGTCGCTGAGATTTTCATCGTCTATTTTCTTCAGAAGGCTTTTTGCACACGATTGAAAATCCTCCAAGTCGACGCGCCACCAAGTCCAGGAGCTTCGGTAGGATAGATAAAGAATTATCTGTTCGTGTGGGTAAAGGGTCACGTCTTTGAAACCGATCTTTTTTGTGTCCATCGTATACAACAATCTTTCTCTCCTTCTCACTGTCGTACGAAAGAGAATTGAAATTGATTGACCGATCGGCTTACGTCTTTCTTTATTTCTCTCTCAATCTCCCCTCGCCCCATACCCTTTTCTCTTTCTCTCTTTTTTCAACCCCCCCCCCCCCCCCCATGAGTTGGCCAATATATAACTCGTGACAAAAGTCTCGCGCTTCGATTTCTCTTCTTCTCCCTCTAACATTCGCGCGTGTCTTTTCTTTTTCTCATTGTCGATTCTTTGGTATCTTCTGTAATTACATCCAACGGACAAACAAAGTGGAAGCGAAGATTTCTTCCCTCCTCCTGACGTATCTCCCAAGTCGAAAGATCTCTCGCTGCAATATACAGCTCCGTTTCGTTTTTTTGTGTCTGTGTGTGTTTTTTTCTTCATTCCCGTTCTCCTGTTCTCCTTGTCCTCCTATCCACATCCTACTGACAACAGCACTCGATTTCTAATGCAAATCCCTCAGGATCGAGCGATTTAATCTAATTCCTGTACAAGCTTGTAATATATATAGATATATATACAAGAATGAGGTCCGACGTAAACACAGAAATAAGCAAGGCTCCCCACCCTTTTCTCTCTTCTCGATCCACCGGATCCCTCACTCGTCCCTGGGGAGTCTCATCCCCTTGAGTTATTTTCTAAAGCACGTTTATATCCGTGACCTTGTTTCGACTCTTCGGCAACACCGAACACTCTCCTTTCTCACCCAATCGTTTCTTCCTTTCGCGAAATATCTTTCTCGCTTTTCTTCATCTACTTGCGCCTTCGTTCCACCAAACTAAGGATTTTACTGAGGCAGAGCAGCTTACAACGGAACAAAAGGTTGACACAAAGACCCGACAAATGTTCCAACAAAGCACGACAACCATAAATTCCAAAAATAATTTACCGTTGAAAGCTCACATTTCTTCAATGAAAATCATTTCAATGAATATCTGCGGCTCAAATTCCTCAAGTGGTTGATCAACAAATTCAGCCAAAAAAATGTCAACAATATCATTTCTAAAGTTCAAAATGATAAATTAATTCGAAAATCGTGACTCTTTGGGGCTTCAAATTTGTCAAAAGTACGTTCGCAACATTCAAATTATTATTATTATTTGGAATTTTAATCCAATGATGAAAAGTCGTCTTCAGCGAAGCCGAAAATAATAAATAGTCTCTAAGTACCAGAAGTTTCAGAATGCAGTGGAAAAAAAAGTTTCTGACATGGACCAATGAGTGGAGTGAAAAGATTGCACGAGGTGGTTGAAGATGAAGCTCAGGGGACAGAGGAACCAGAGACGACGAAAAGAGGGGGCGAGAAATAGAAATTGTGACATTTGCTTGAGTCGACTATCTCAGCATTCGGATTATATGTGAGTAGAGAGGAAGATATGTATAGGAAGGAGATAGAAAGCAAAACATCGTCTCTCGACTGCTGGCGAAACGTGTCAAGTTGTCTTAGGTAGCGCTAACATGAGCTACACATAACCTTTCTCTCCTTTTCTTGAAGAACATATAGATATAAATACAGTAACGATAATGCCAACAGCCAAGGCACGTTGGTGACACTAGAGACACAATTCTAGTTAGTTTCCTGCTCCAGCAGCTCTTGCTTTTCTCTTCTCAATCTCATACCCTGACCCTCTTTATTCCAGGCATCTTCTGCTTACCCTCATCAGATGAATTTCATCTTAGTACCAGCCTCCGATGTATATACACATTTATTAGAGCTCTTCGGGTTAACTCAAGGTTCCAAGAATAATAAACAAATAGAGCATCCCCTTAGGAAATTACGTAAACAATTTTTGATTTGATGAGCGTGCCACTAGTTAAAAGAATCTTCAAGTGGACATTCGCCAAATATGTGATTAATAAACTGGATTAAATAATTGGATGATTTCGAGATTGATGACCTGTCAATAAAGATCAACAGAGATAACAAAACCTGCTGTCAAGAACTTCTCTTCATTTGGGGACTTGACTGAATTATAAAAAATTATTATTTCGTGGAAACGTTGTTTATTTCTCGAGGTTTTTGTGATTTGTGGAAATCTCTATGGAATAGGATATTTAAAAAAATGGAAAAAGAAAGACATAACGGAGGGGTACATCGTTTTATTGAATTTTTTTATCTTCTTTCACGGAGGAGTAATAGCTCACGTCGATCTCCGCAGCGAGCTGTCAGACACTCATCAGCAAAGTGATCGAATGTCAGGTTTCGTCTATGCCATTATTGGAATGACGAGACATACGAGGTAGTGACGATGAGAGCAATGCTCGTGTATTGCTTGGCTGTTATTTCATGTATGCTCTAGCATTGGCGGTTCAGTACGGTTGGGCGAACTCTACCGTGCCAGAAAGAGAGAGGAAGAGAGGAGCTGAGTCGACACTGACTCACGAAGCACAGCGAAGCAAAGCCGAGCAAAAGATCGACGTGACGAGACCAGAGAGGCATCTCTTGCACACATCAACGTTGTTTAATGCTCACGCACATACATACAACACTGGAACACACACATGAATATATGCGATAACACTCCAGAGTGGCACGCTGAGATTCGTCGTAGTTTCGGTTTAATGGCCACGTTTTGTCCTCTCCATTCTCTTTCTCTCTCTCTCTCTCTCTCTCTCTCTCTCTCTCTCTCTCTCTCTCTCTCTCTCTCTCTCTCTCTCTCTCACACACATCTTTCCTTGTTTCCCGTCAACCGAACCAGAGAAATGCAACCAACGAAAACGGGTCATGGCACACTTACCAAAAACCCAAACGAGGAAACGTATCATTTTCGTAACGACTAAAACCGATCTCCGTTCAACCGTGGTTTGAACCAGCCGAATTTGCACATTTGCAAACCTCGCCATTTTCATGGCGGATAATCATTCCCATGAGGCATATAAAGATTTGAAAAAACAGGTAGTAGAAAAATCGACAGTTTCTTTCACTTATTGTTACAATCTAGATTTTTTGCCGATAGTCAGATTGCCACTCGTCAATTCATCTGTATTTTATGTGATAAATGTTTCGAAAAGTGAATTACTTCAACTTCCGATCATTTTATTAATGAGCGGAAGGGTTGATTATTTTTTCGAATAGAATTGATGTACACTGCCATGAAATAATTCACAGAAATTCGTGAAGGACTCTATGCTTCCAATGCATCGATTTTCATGTCTCTATATAACTCTTGGCTCTCTCTTTCTCTTCATCTTCATCATCTATTGCAAAAGCTGAGCAGCAGGAGCAGAAGAGCAATACACACATACCATGAAATCGAATGCAAAGCACGATAGACTGTTTCTATACTTATGTACATTGAATGATAGTCTCGCTTCTGCAAATTCTACACATTCACTCGCATTCACCCCTTCGTAGTTCTTCGTGCCGTACAATCTTCGTCTCTAAAACCACTTCCATTCTCTTTGGTCACCATTTTCTACCAATTTATGTGTGCACCGTACGTACATATATATTTACAAACGCATTGAGTTTCGGAGTAGCTAAAATTGTCACAGATTTGTGAATAGCGGGTAGACGTGTAATTTGCGAGTACGAAACAAACACCTGCCTATCGCTGGTAAGCATTAAATCAATGCCAAACGAAATGGCTTAGGAAACGGGCTTATACGCGCGGTAAAAGTCTGCCTGAGCGTGTAACATTCGAGAAACGTGTATGCAGAGATTTATTAACACGTTTGTGAATATATTTATATTCATATTTTCGTACTATTGCCAAAAAAAAAAAAAAAAAAAATGAATAAAAGGGCGCAAGGCCACATCATGTCCAGTATTAAATCATACAAAACCAAGACTTTCTCTTTCCCAGCAGTTTTTATCCACATATATATTTTATTTTTATTTTATTTTTTTTCCTACCTAAATCCATTCTCGATCCATGCTCACTCTCCACTCGTATCGCAACGTATTGTTGGCTCGAAATTTCGTTCACTGAAACAACAACAACGAAAAATTTGACTGCCATTCTCCAACACTATTTTTCTCTCATTCTCCCTTTTTTCCTACCACCATTCCCATATTTATTATTTTTTTTTTATTTCAATTCCTCATACTGCACAAAAAACTCGTACACTTTGCTGTATGGATGCTATTTCAGTTGTGTTACTATTTTTATTGTTTATTCGAACCCTTCTGTAATTTTCTTTTAACCTACACGTCGAATAACCCCAGATTATTTATTGTTGTGTCTCCATTCATGTTTTTCAAAAAGACCATTTTTCCATGAAAAAAAAAATAACTATTCATTGTTTTGGACGGAAGAAGTACTTGTTTCGAATTAGAGTTTAAAAAATGACGTTTTATCGCGTGTGTACAATCGAAAAATACGACACATTGAAAAATCGTTATTCTAGAACTTCGTTAACGAGCCTGGGTCATGAAAAAATTATAATTTTGTTGGTAAAGTTTGATTCAACGAATCACCACCTGTTCATTACCTTTTTCCTGGTTTGAACTGCGTGCAAAAGCGCATAAAAAGCCTCGGAGTGCTTGAGAAACAAAGTTACTATATGAACAAGGCATGAAAAGCTCGCTTTTTGCCCGACACGATACATTTATGTGCACATACATTTGTACGATCTTGGTTTATGGTCTGTCCTTGAATTATGCTCTTTGGAGTGATTCTCAACCACGGCATAAAAGGAATGAGTGTACGAGTCACGTGAGTTTGAAAGAGGTTCTTAATGGGTGAAGAGTATTGCAGTTTTAGAGACGAGACCAAAGCTTTTGAGTTGTGTCACCAGGGAAAAAGGTTCGTTCGCGATTACATCAATATTAGAGAAACGACAAGGTCACAAGAGGAACATTTTCGTTGCTCGTATCTTTCGTGCTTCTTGTCGTTCTTGGCCTCAATCGTCAAGGAAAAATGACGAGTCAAAATAAACGCAAAGGAAAATGAAAGGAATGAAAATGAAGATGAAACAAAAAAAACCGAAAAAAAACACGAAAATTAAGCTGAGTGAACGAAACGACGTGTCTCGCGCGTTCTTTTGAGTCTTCCTCGTTTCGAGGATGGCAATGACACTTAATATCAAGCACGAAATGAGCTTAATGAGAGGTTGTCCTCCCAGTGTGCGAGGAAAGACACGACGAACGAGCGAATAAGAAAATTGCCAGTGAGGCAGGGAAAAGGGAAGAAAAAGGTGCAAACTCGACGCTCGAAGCTCTCCAACGAACCGCCAAGGGTTGAAGAAATTGTCTCCACGTTAGAACTCAAAGCGGCCAAACTCGAGGGCAGATTTTCTTCCCTTCTTTTTTTACTATCTTTTCCTCTCTCTCTCTTTCTCTCCCGTTCAACCAACCGTCCATTTATCCTCCATCTCGGCGTCATCGTGCTGGACTGTTTATTTTTTTGCTACCCCTGCTTCGAGGCCACTCCGAGCCAGCCACTTGGCAGGCGTTCAGGAAAGAGAAAAAAACTTTTGCCGAAAGCTCGTTACACTTACCTCGACGCCAACTTTAACCACCGTTTAGAGAGAATTTTTTCCTAAATCCCGCAACCCTTGCCTTCATCTTTTTCCTTTTTTCGAATCATTCCTTTTTAGAATGATTTGTTTTTTTTTTTTTTTAAATACTTTTTTTAATCTATCACACGGCATGGAGTGTCTTTTTAATTCTTCAGAACATTTTTCATGGTCTTCAGGTTAAGTCAGTGTAAAACAATTTGACGATTAATCGAATTGAAGAAATTCAGAGAACATCCCGTTAAACTTTACGGTTTTTGTTTGTTTTTTATTTTCGAATAAACAATTCATAGATAATTCTGCATCTCACAAACTGTTCTAATCTCTATTTTCTTTTTTGCTGATGGATTATTCGTCAGCTGCGTACAATGAGTCATAGTTTCTGACATACAATACAGAATAAATTAATATTGAGAAAATGTTATGGTGGACACATTATTTCGATATAAAACACGCGTCTATATGGAACCTATTCGCATCATCGCATAGCGATGGCAAAAGATAGTGCGATGCGGGAAATAAGGGAATGGGTTCTATAGGAATTTTATTTATGAGCTTTTATATAACATTCCCTAGATGCTAGAAAGTGTCTCGGGCGTTTATTGCCTTATAGCATCCGGTATATAGTCATCCCCTATTTTGTGTCTAGTCGAGATGGGCCTTGCTCTACTGCACCTTCTCCTCTCTCTCTCTCTCTCTCTCTCTCTCTCTCTATCTCTCTCTCTCTCTCTCTCTCTCTCTCTGTCTTCTTTTACTCTTTCCTCACTACTTTGAACGAGCTCCTTTCCTCTCAACGTCTCATCCTCACTATAGATACAAGTGAGCACCATCATCCCCTATGTAGTGGCAACAGCAGCCGTTCTCATCTGCAATGGCACAGAGAAAGAAGCACTTCTTGCCCCAATGCATATACTAGCTGCTACTACTTGACGTTATATTCAAATATATATTTATATATATATTTTTTTTCGTCCATACGTTCCTTCTCCTCGAAACCCTCGAGGCGTTCTGGAGCTTTTTCGCTAAAAACGTTTCAGTCTAATATTTTATCGACAAAATGTTCTCCATACCACGTAGTCGATGAAGAATTTATTGCGTGCAAAAAATTCTGAGTAAAAAATAGTGACCACTGTTGCTTACCATCGTTGAAAATGTATTTAAACAATTTTTTCATAATCTTACACAATTTTTTATCAAGATTCCAGTTAAATACAACGTGTTGGCTATTATACCGACGTCCAAAAATATTGGAAGACGTTTTTTAGATAAACTAATTGTATACTTTGTCAATTTAATCCAATCTTATGTTAAAATATTCCGCGAAAGTGTCATTTTTATATTCAATCCATCATCCCCTTTAATGCATTTTTCCATAACCAGTATAACGAGGAAAAAAGGACGATTAATATTCGAAATTCTATGCTGTTACTTATCCTCTTTCCATTATGGACAGTCTCCATGTGGTCTCTAAGGATTCCTCACATCTTGAATGAATGAAGGTCGCTGTGGGATTCATAAGCAGCTTAAAAGTTTGTTTTGCAGTACACGTAAAAAATACCAGGCTCTTTCTAAACCCTTCAATTAATTATATTCCCAAGTGCATTTAAAACACTTCAATGTTTGTGTTCATCAGTAGAATTTTATGAATTATTTAACAGCATTACGAGTTTATTTATTTAATGAATAAATAATTAAAATTACGTGGGCCGAAACCGTTTCATTGGTTTACGTAAAATTAGGATAAATTTAGATAAATTTAGAAAAATGCTTCCCCGCGAATATCCATTCTCGAAGAAGTTTAACGAAAATTAGAAATAATTTAAATATTCACGTTTGTAAATAATCGTTGAACGATACATCGTTGTTTTAGTCTCTAAATTTATGGCTGCAACTTAAATATTTATATGATCAAATATTGAAATCTCTGTAGAGGGAATATAAACCAAAGTAGTTAGACGAGATGGAGAACGATAGCCCGGAGCCTCGAGACTTCGTTACACGTAGTTTGTAGCAGAGGCAAACTTGTGTTATGGGGAGTGTTTCGTTTAAAGGATTTTATACTTTATGGCGAATATTCCCATGAACCTAACGTATGACATGCGAGGTTTTGTGAATCAGTTTCACAAAAGCCCTTTCTGACTGACTTTTCAATCCAAAGGAAACTCTTGACTATTTTCTTGAAACCTCTTATACTGGCATGGGTTTCAAATGTATCATCAACTTGAAAGGGATATTTAAAGGCAACAAAATGTTAGTGGGATTTCATGTCAAAGATCCAAGAACCACTGGAGCTGGTTTGTTAGACCGTTGGAAGTTGTCAATGTCACAGAGTTCCTCGCGTACCTTCTCCCTCCTATACTCAACCATTGAGTATCACTAAATCGTGTACAAAGTACGTATACATCAATGGATATTTGTATGGAGACCGATTTAAGTAGCCGCATAGCAGCGAAATATGTCTGTATCTTTTGTGCCAAGAGATCGCTGCCCTGGACTCTGACTCGTACTACTTTCTGTCGCACTGCGCACTCACTCCAAATTACTTTCACTTTCTCGAGCTCATTCAGAAGAGATGGTTCAAAGTAATAGGATCCGAAATATAGACGTTTTTTATTTCAGAGTCCTTAACATTTATCGGAACATGTAAATTATTGTGGTTCACTTTGTTTATGAAATAAGAATTATCGTCAAAATGGTCTGTCTTCGTTTTGGACAAATCCAGCATTTGATGCTTGAGGAAAAAACGATGACAAATGGCTTGAAATTTGTACTCGAGGGTTTTTGGAGTCACTGATTACGAATCTCAACTGATTTTCAAATTAAGAGTTGATTGTTTAAAAAAAAAATTTAAACAGAAACCGATGCACGGAGAATTTGGGAAAAATCCTGGAAAATTCGTTGTCTTCATTTGTCGTCGAAATTGACAAAAAATCTGCAGAAAAACGCTTTGGAAAGCTTGTTATTTCGATCAAATGATCAATTGAAATTTATATCTCACAAAATACTTTTTCCAGTTTATATTTTTACTCCTAAGAATGTTTGCAAGTCCCACTAACTCTGTTTCTTTCAAATTTTTACTCGTGTTCTCTTTTATTTACTTTACGCCAATTCATTCTCCTCCGTTGAGTTTCACACTCATGGTAATTACACAATTAACTATACAACGAATATTTACCTTGGATCCACTACCCTCAAAGGCTGTTTAGCATATATACACGAGAAGATGAAAAGACCAACGGAGACGACGACGACGTTATAAGTCTCTGTACTGTCTTGTTGGCCCTTGTAAGATAATTTAATTGTACTACTTCAGAATCGCTTTGGAGTTCCAAAGCTCTCACGTAATTCTTGCATCATAAATAAATCCCTTAAGTGTCAGGAATGCATTAAAGTCTACATTTTATTTGACGTGATCTTTAATTTTCTGAAGCATGATTTTTTAAAAATATTTCATCATCGTTCTAAGGAATATAAATTAGTGAATAAAAATAAATTGATTCCTCAAATTCTGATAGTTTCATTCGTCATGAAAAAAATAAACAAAAAATACGAATAATTCATGGAAAAATATCGAAAAAAAAAATGTAACATCATGATAATTTGCCATTTATGGAATGACAAATGAATCGTTATGAATATTTTTCTTTGTTAATGATACTGTGATACAATGAAAACAATTGGTAGATTTAGAGACTCTCTGGCTGTCATGGAGTTCGGAAATTAGCTGAACAACGCATTTTCGAAATTGACATTATTATAATTTTTTTACATCCTTTACATGCTTACGTCTTTAATGTCTGTATAAAAAAAATATTATATCGTAATGCTACGTGGACGTCATCCTATTGTTGATAATAAGCTATTCGTGTGTGAAAAAAATTTATTGAAATTCTTTCAATAGTTCTCGAGTCGTCGGTATTAGTCAAACATACAAATAGACAGTCAGACAGACTGACAAACAAACTTTTTCTCTCCCAGACACACACACACACACACATAGAGGCTTACAATCGGGTTAACGCACAAACTCCGAGCAGATCGTTGAAGTAAATCATTGAAAATTTATCGTGCACAAAACGATCCTATATATTCGCGTTCGGCAAACTATCTGGGTAAATAGGGAAACGCCACTCGTCTGTGCAAGATCGAAAAGGTTGCTGCTTTCATAATTAGTAGCTCGTGAAAATTTCCCCATGAGAGGAGTTCGGAACACAGCAGTTATTTGGACATTGGCCAATTTTCTCTTTCTATTTCATTTATTTCGTCGATCAGTTTTTTCTCTCGTAACACCCGTTTTTTTTTTAATTCTATTTATATTATCGAACACGATTACATTTGCTGCCATTTTCAGCAAACTTTTCATCACCGAGAATTTTATATCGAATGAGCAATAATCAGTTTCATGACTTATTTGTCGGTTTCACGATTCGTTTAATCGGTTGAAACGATGAAAACAAAATTATTTTTTACACTCATTAATTCGTGTTGTATTTTGTACTCGCGTTTTAAACTCTTTACAGTCCAAAATATCACTTTATCCAACTCGTTAACACATCTCGTTGATATATTTTATTCTCCGAAGGATTCTGACCAACGAGAGTGTGATAGAACTGAGTGTGAAAGAAAAAAGAATGCACGAAGTATAGAGGTTGGTTAAAACGATGCTACACCGAATGGAATCGATAAAAATAAAAATAAAAACAACTGACTCCCCATGGAGCATGACGATTAATCACTCAGCGATGCTGTGCAGTGGATTCCACGTTGCTCGATTTTTCATTTCTTATAATTTTCACTTGGTACGTTTGATTGTTTATTCGATGAGAAAACGTAACAAATAAATGATGTTGTATTCTCATGTACAGAATGAATTTTTTAATTTCACACGAAACGCTACATTGTAAATCCTCTGTTACATAGATTTGACATCCAATAAAAGTAAACAATTTATTTTTCAATTTGCAATATCAGACCTAGACTTCACTCCAGTAATAATTGATACCGATGGAGAATAGCAGTAGAAATAAAAATGAAACATTTGTCCAAGCTCTCTTTGGGACTCAATCGTGTAATTTCTTATTTGTTTATTATACTCGACATATTGTTCATCAGAGTTTTTGGGATGAAAATAAAATACAAAAATTAGATAAATGTAACAGATCATTCATTATTTCATAATACGTTTTGGAAAATCACTCCATTCCGACACACGCACACACATTCACGCTAGCATTCTCACTCATTTGACATTTTAAATTCTTTCAAAATTAATAATTCTTAGAATACAATAACGTTTTAATAGAAAGAGACTTATCTCGCGAGATCGACTTTATTCCCTCGGTGGCTCTTGCCCTGGGACTGAGAAGTTTTGGCGTTATATCGGATCCTTTGTTGAATTAGAAGAATAATTATTGGAGCTGACCAGCTTTGTCGATGATGAGGATCCTGGATAGAAGATATGGTTCCTCCTCGTTAGACGTCCCAGAGCGAAGAGATCGAGACACCTCATACGACATTCCTCCCGACCCATTAGAGTTCTCGGAGTAGGGAGGGAAACTCCGACAGCGACATTCAGCGTAGAGTCACCGATACTAAGGGCTTGAAGCCTGAATATGAGCGACATGTTACAATCGACACAGTCCATATTTCTAAAAAATTAAGTAGGGGGTGATAAAAGTTCTGGAAAATATTTCACGCTAAAAAATGAAGCCATAAAAAATAAATGTATGAAAAAATATTAGTGGCATATGGTGTCTCTATAGAATATAAATTTCAGGGGAGCAGCTCAGAGGATATCTGGCGAGTTTAATATGAATTGATTAACCAACCAGCACAAGACTTAGAAGGGGAAATTGAACGAGGAAGAAGAAGAGGAATATTGCGATCGCGAGTGAGAGAGAGAGAGAGAGGGAGAGAGAGAGAGGAAGAAAGGGATCTGGGAACGAACGGTAGACCTGCCCCTCGAGTTTCAAACGCAATATATACGATCAAGGGATGGGGCCGAGGGGGGTAGGGACGAGATATGCAATGAATCACACAAAATGATGGTTGATGGTATAACGAGAATTCCGACTGTGGGTATTAACCAAAAGCAGAACGATAAATGAACTGGGAATCTCAAAGCAAGAGAGATAGAGGGAGAAGGAGACAGTAGTCGATGTCAGTGTTCTCAATAATTTTCCTGATATGAGGCTTATGAAGGATTAAGCCGAGTAGATTTCCCAAACTCAGTCTCTCGTTTTCCTATTCCATATATGAGCTTCCAGAGATACGATAGCATTATTTCAATTATACAGGCAATCATACTCCATATTACATTCATTACATAACCACCAACCACTGTCATTTAATCCATCTAAATATTAAGTTCCAAGAGCTTGCTCCATCATAGCTTTGTCCTCGTGAGTGCACTAAGTCGTTCCACGAACCATTGTCGCATGATAAATCGATGCATAACTGTAAAATCCTCCTTAATTATCACCTGCATTGAATCTAAGCCACCTGAGCTCCATATTTTTCAGTCTGTTCGCTATTTTGTTATTAAGGAAAGGACTGTACCTTCATCGTTGATCTGTCGTTTTGACAAAAAAATACGATGACATCAATAGCTGCTTTGTCATTGAAGATGAAGGACATGAAGGTCCATTTAGAATTGCCGATTGATCAATTTTTTCATGCAATGTTAACTCTGATGAAAAAACAACAACTTTTAAAAAGAAGCTGGTAGATTTCAATATAAAACAAAGCATTTTTCAAGGTAGATTGAAAAAAATATTGAATCTCTCAATTTCTGAATTGTATAGTTCTTTTTATTTTCCATTGTTTTCCATTTTTTCTAGTTTGATTAGTAATCGTGGATGTAAACGAGAAGATTTTGAAACCTGATCTGTTTCGGATGAATGCAACGAAAGTTATTTTTGAACAAGTCACTGGTACAACTTCTTGAAAGCCATTTTAGGACTTTTGCCAACCATCGAACTGTCAAAAAAATTACGTTTCAATGATTGAAAGTCTGAATGAATGAATGGCAAAGTTAGGAAAATATAACACTGATCATTGCTTGAAAAAAAAAAAAGTTCAATAAGTAATGCGCTTTTTGACCTTCTGATCGGATCTCTTTCTTCAGAAAGATTTGCTTCACACCTAATCTTGTGTTTCTACAACGGAATAGGAATAATATAGATCGTTTCGATTTATTCTAATCCTCAGCGCGAAGCGATTGCTCACTCTTGTCGCCTTGACGTACTCCATCAAGTTTTCTTCTCCTCTCTCTTTGCTCCCTTTCTTCATCTCTCCTGATCCAAGTCTATCGCTCTTAGGATTGTAATTGGCTGCCAAATGAGAGTTCGACCTTACGTTAATCTTGGAAGTTGCACAGGTAGATCGTCGAGTCTCGAGCTTCGAGATCAAAATAGTCGTAGTTACTCGGGGTTGAGGAAACTCTACGGTGTTCTCCGGTTTGGCGTTGCAAAGTGCAAGTAGAATAAGGACATTGAGAGAAGGAGAAAGAGAAGAGAAAGCTGTAAGGAGAATTTTGCAAGAATGGGGTGCCACTGAGACTCCCAACCGACAATAATTCTGCCTGGATAAAAAGAGAACAGGGGTAGAAAAGTCGTTATATAAAGTGTACAGTAAAGGAAAGAAAAAGAAAGACAGAAGCAAGAATAAAGGATGTTTGTCTATATGTACGGTCGGTATAGTCGAGAAGAAACAGGGTGAAACTTTGGACGGAAGTATTTATCGTATAAGCCGGTAACGGTTAGCCAACTCTCGTATACGGCAATATATATTGTCCATTTATATACATACATTTTTCTTACAACATAAAAAAGATCGTTTACGTATTTTTATAGAAAAAATTAAAGCGAGAAATAACGAGATTTAAATCCTTTTTGGAAACAATGAAATATCAAGGACATTTTTATTTATTGTTACATAAATCCCAGTTGATAAAACGGAAGGAACAAGACTTTCAATGATTTAAATATTCGGCAAGATCGTTAAAACTTTAAAAGCTCTTGAATCGTCATTTTTTTTTCTTTTCTTCGTCACCAAACATCAACTGTTTTTCTCTTCATCATCTATACATTTTTTATTCCTTTTTTTCCTCTTGTCTTGGATATCCGCTTAAGCAATCCACACTCGGTGATTTCCTCTTCTCATCATTTTCATTTCTCCTTTCTCCGTCGCATTTTTCTCCTCCTTTTTTCATCTACTCGCCAATTGTTTGTACGGCGTTGGGGAGAGTCATTAAGGAAACGATGATCGTTCAGATATTCCACTTCGTCAAAGCTCCAGACTCTTTACACATATACTGCAATATTCCATACACACGTCAATAAATACGCGCAGAAGGAACTCGGGTAAAATGAGAGAAATGACAGAGTAGATGGAACACAAAGGAAAAAAAAATGTATTTAACATTGCCATTGAATTAAAAATTGAAGTTCTGAATGAAAGATTTTTTTAATATTAATAAATAAATACTTATTGTCTCAAAATTCGGTCCTTATTTTTCCCCCTTGTTCCATTTTGCCCCAACTTCTCCTAAAACATTCATAAGCGCACAGAGGAATAGAAACACTGATGACAATGTCGAGGCCGTCTGTCGTCGGTGCGTTGCAAGTTGCTGAACTGATTTCCACGCGGCGCTTGGATCGACGTTTGTTCTTGGTGCTTATCGCCCTCGTATAATAATGATTGTTGGCAGAATATGACGTCTGCATCATCAGGAAAAAAGGCTCGATCGACTTGCTCCACGTTCGTCTGTCTGTCCGATCATTTATTTTCCCCTTCTCCCACTCTCTCTCTCTCTCTTTGCTCTTTTTTTCTTTTGAATGTTCCTCTATCCCTCGTTCTCCACTCTATCGACTTGCAAATCATTTGATCCGTAAACGCCTGCCAGTTTTTGTCTTTGTTACAACAGTTTTTCCCTCTGCTTTAAAACTCTAGATTTTTTCATCTTTTTTCAATCAGTTACCGAGTCTCGTTGTTTCCTTCATTTTCCCTAGCTCGGGGCAACGACACTTTTTACACCAATCAATCATCCCTCCAGTCATCATGACTCCACATCATTCCTATGCAAAATCACTCTTCGTAACTCTCACACAGTGCTTGAAACCGTGAGAGAAAAAAAAGGAGGGATTTCGGCTTGGTAACCAATTCGGATGGCGAAAAATATTTCTGTATCGTTGCAAATGTCCTTTCATATATTATTTACTTGTATGCATACATCTATAGATATATATTAATATGGAAAAATACGCGCGTATGTGTTAGCAAATTCTGAGGACAAGTTCGCTGGGCGTAACCGTGACGCAGAACGAGGCAAATGTGAAATATGTCGCAAGGAATTATTTATCACACGACGTATAGAGCTCGTTTATATACATATATATTTATGTTCATATATACATTGAGTCGAGTTGCAGAAGCGACTGTAAAATGTTCTACGACGTTGGAAAAATATATTACTGCTAACGCAGTGGATGGTTAAGGCACGACGGAAAAGGGGAATATCACCGGTGAACACTGCGAAGACAGAGAAAAATTGAAAAAGCAAAATGGAGGTAAAGAGAACGGCTATATGCTGTAGAAAAAAAAAGAAAAAAAATGGGACAGAAGAAGCGAGACAGATTACAAAATTTTGTCTCGGGGTATCATATTTCTCGTTGTAAAACTCACGGACACTGGCTCAATTCTCTGCGGTTTCCCATTCCCATGATCCTCGGATTTCTTCTTCGAGAATAAATGTAATCATATTTTACTTTGTCACACCTTTTATCCCAAGCTCGTTAAGATTAAAGAATCGCTGTTATTACAATTATATTAAATCGACCATTTTTTTTTGGTGAGGTTCTTACTTTTGAAACGTGCTCGAGGTCCAAATGGACCTTCCAACAGAAATAAACGAAATAATTTTTAAATCATCTTCCTTCAAGAGGATTACAACCACCCTTGGAAAGGATACGGTCCTTGAGGGATGGGCAGCAAACGAAATTTCATCCTTTCAAACATTGAGCAGTCGTGGCTTTAATTTTTGTGCCACTTCTAGCTCTTGGTTCATTAAGGAAGTTGGATTTTGGAGCAACATCCTTAAAAACTCGTTCCTACTAAAAACAGAAGCATCGTTTGAAGTGATACGATCCTAATGTTTGCCTTTTGTCAATTTTTTGTGAAATGTATTGTTTTTTTTTTCATTTTTTTAACACGAAACAAACATTTTTCACACTTTGTTGAAAGTTTTTTTTTTTTTATCATTCAGTCTCGTATTCTTTATGAAACTCAGCACGTCCTTATTCAATACTTCAGGAAACAATACTCAAACTTGATGTCCATGTTGTCGAAGATTTACTAAACATCTCGAGACTTTCTAATAATTGTTTTCTATAAAATTTGATTGCTTTCAAAGATTTAATTGAAAACTTATTATTTTAATGTGATTACACAGAATCCTTGTAAATGGATTTATCTTAACCTCGGCTCATCGACGACTTAATCATATTTTATTTACGAAACGAATGTTGGAACGTTTTTGATATCCAGGATCTTTGATTACTGCATTTAACATGACGGAATTCTGTGGCTTTCATCGAGGTTGCTTCAATATACTCCGGTTCTCTGGATGAAATTTGGCTTCCGAGATATGCCGAAGGTTCCGAGGGGTCAAAGAAGACCGCAGGTCTTTTACGTCATCTCATTTCACCGAGGCTCACCGCGCCAAATTATGTACAATCCCTTTTGCCCATCCGGCCTGATGGTTTCACTCCCTTTCCATAATTGATTTCTCAAATTTTCAACCCTTCGTAAAATAAACAAGACCATCCCAAACTTTATGTTGGTTGATACTTCTTTGAGAATTGAAAAGGGATGGAAATTTGAAGGAAAATTCTGTTCACTTCAATTTACGATCATTCAATTCGACGTTGATTTTTTCTCCTTCCTCTTGTCAGTTTCTTCAACCTTTTCATATTTTGAAAATCTAATCCTATGTTGTTCGACCCCTCGATACGAGAAATCATTACCGACGACATCAATAATCAGATCTGTTCCAAATGGAAGTCCACAATTGTTGAGAAATCAAAGAATTGTTGCTGGAAGCACGAGAATTTTGAATCTGTCTTTCATTAATTTTGCTCACTGTACTGATGAAATATTTTGTAACAAAAAGCGAATGGAATAACTGTTGTTTTTTTGTTTCAAAATGATTTTTAATTATCTGAAGTCATTTGAACCATAAATAAGTGACTCTTGACACCATTGAATCGAGAAGATGTCTGAGAAAATGATGATCGACATTCCTGAGATAATATGAAGAAAATGCTAGAATATCCGCCTCTAGAAAAACGTTCATTTGACGTTTAAATAAAATCCATAAATTTCTCAGCTTAGTTACTATTGGAATCAATTAAAATTCGAAGAAAACGATAGGCCGGGGTGCGGTTTGTGAATACAATGGGATGAATCAAGTTCCGCAGTTATTGTCGAATGACTTAATAAAAGAAAGCGGTTTGTGGCTGAAGTAAAAGAAAAAAAGAAGAATTAAACTTGAATACGTTATTAAAGGAAGGAAAAAAATATTGTAGCATCCTGAGATACGATTGGAGGGCGAAGAAGAACGAGAGAAACGAACGGGGAAAACGAATGATGGAACGACGGTAATGACGAACCAAATATTGTGCAAGTTTCGCGAAAAAAAAAAAAAAAAAAAAAAAAAACAACAACAAAAAGAAGAAAAAAAACTGATCCGCCAAAAGCTTTTTGCCTCTCATTATATTTCCCCGAGGTCTTTCTTCGCCCCTCACCCTGTCTGTGCTCTTGCGTTTCCAGCTCGACGCCCAAACCACCCCTTCTTCCTACTTGGGCTGAAACGTCAAACTCGGGGGTGACTTTTGCATCCTAACTATTCATATATTTATATCTATATAGACAGTGATGTAGTATATATAGTTATGAAGCTGTATAGACTTTGCAGTCGTTTCCCATTTCGTCCGGTGCTGAAGCGTACGACAGTCGCGAATTACTTTGAATGCAGGCCAAAGATTGCTCACGGTAATAATTATTGCGGGACCGTGACGAAAATAGGGATTGAGGCTCTGGCATTCTTTTAAGAATAACCGAGGTGTGAATAACGAATGAAAAAGACAGAGTGAAGGGCGAGAGACACCGAAGGACCAAAATACTGGAACTAAAAGGGAGGGATTGCGAATCAAGGGTGAATCAAGCTTTCGTGGGACAAACAAAAAATGAAGAACCGACGAAAGCCGAACGAAAAAACTTTCTTCAAAAGGATACAAAAGAGGACGAAAAAAAGAAAAGTGAAAATGGAACAAAAATGATGAAAAAAAAAACAAAACAAAAAAACATAAATATGGGGTCAATTGTTGAGGATACCATGAAGCTCTATCCTGATAAAAACAAACGAAAAATTACAAAAAGATACCTTTTCAATGGATAATGAGTTTCAATAAAAGTCCTTCTTTGAACCGATTGAACAGAGCCAAATTTTCCACTCTCGTTTGCAACCTTCGAAAATTAATTGCATCGTTAATACAATCGGGCTCGAATGAATCTATATGAACGCATATATATAAAATATACATGGTGCGTATGATATAATCGTATATACAATGGTTATATGTATATGTCTAAAATATATATATACAACATATATGTATATAGATATATCGGGAATTACATTTACATTAATGTCATCCACCGGAAGATATACGCCCTCTGGCTTGACTACGACTGGAACTAATTTGCGATAGTATTCGCAATATAAACGTCCACCTCCCTCCTCTCATGTGCCTGCTTGCCTGCTTGCTTGCCTGCCTGCCTGCCTGCATTCTCTCTCCGCCTTCACAGCTTGGAAATAATTTCTGCTAAATTGCTGGCTTCACGGAGGGTGTAGTCGAGAGAGGTTTCTGCTGTTTGGGCTCGTTCATCGACGATCGAGCCCATAAGTAGCGTTAGATACGAACGAACAAGCATCCCGAGCGAATGTGCAGAACAAACGTTTGGTAAAACAAGCAAAAATTACTAGCAAAGAGGAGAAAAAAATGAGGGAATTGAAGCTGGCGATGTTTTCCACTCCTTTGACTCCTTTGTCGAGGACTCTTGGGCTGACCACGTCAAAGCGTTAATTCGATGCTTCGAGCATACACGTCGTAGCAGCCACAAAATGTGACGGATCTCATTTTTTTTCTTTCCAACGATTTCGTTCTTTTTTCTGTTTCTCTTATTTCACAAATTATTTCCTCAATTTTTCAATTTTTTTTTTTTCGTTCGCTTTTTAACGTTTAATGAAAAGTCTAGTACATGCTTCACGACCACTCACATCGAATGACTAAAAGTGTATGGTTTTGAAGGTAAATTCAAATGTTGAAGTAAGGACTTTCAAGGAAACAAAGTTTCACCATTTTTATATTAGTTTGAGAGCTTTTTCATCAGCGAAGCTTTCAAATTATGAACTGCTACTAATTTATTTCAGTGTAATCGACGTGAAAGAGCAAAATGTAAACATAACAAAGTCACAGCTATTTGTTTTCTCCTGCTTTTAAATTCACAGCTTTAATCACAGCTCACAGACAAATTTCATCAGAAAATTCGAATTTTCAGATTTATCGGCTGCCCGTCAAAAAAACACATTCTCTCGCACTTTTCTTCCTCCGCGACATTTCTGCACAAGCGACAGCGTAATCGTAAGAGTCAAAGCAAAAGTTCAGGCAATGGAGACTCTAAAGTCATCGTACCAGAAGTTGAGTGAAAGCGGGGGAGGGGGAAGGGGTGCGAAAATTAAATTTTCGGAGAATGTGGGCGTCTCGTCAAGTGACGAGTGAGAGTTCGAGGCTAAACGAGAAAACGAAAGAGTGCCGGTTCTTTTTTATTTTTCAACCCGCTCTCAAATTTCCCATTATCCTCTTGCATATCAATCACACCTGGTGCTCAAACTCAAACACGACGTCGTCGTCTTCCTTTTTTTTATATCTTTGTCCGAGGAAACCCCATTTGTATGGAATAAAAGAGAAAAACAAAAAAAACTAGGGGGTCAAAAATATGCACACGATAAAATTCAACGTGATCGAAAAGTAATTGTATGAACTATGAAAATATGCAAAAGTGGGTAAAAGTCACGAATCGGTATATTAAAAATGTCAAAATAAGAAGTTTTTATTGGGTTTTAGATGTTGATTCAAAATTCAGTGCCCAATTAACAAGGAAATTGCTGTATTGCATGAAAATACTGAAAGTAAAGAAATTTAAGCAGTAAAGGTCGGGGTTTGGTCAGCCATCGTCTACAAAATTTAATCTAAAACTAAAAGCCGTCCATATTTGTGATAGTTTGATATTTATATCTGTTTCGATGCAATGCAATGGGTATATACACGAAGTATATAACATCCGAATCGATCGCGACAGATTGGAAGGGTACGAAAATTGTAGAGGAAGTATACCGTTGAAGCTGGTAAACATATACGACTTTTGTACTTTCCGAGGCACTCTTACGAAAAGAGTATCATATCGTACAACACTCGACCTGGTCTACCAGGGAGACTCTTGCTCCCATCAACTACAGTACACTAACCTAGCTCAATATTTCCCCTTTTTCTCTCTCCTCCATGCACTTCCAACCGGTCCAGTGAGACTGCGTCGTGTCAGAGAGAAAGAGAAGGACAGAGATATACGAAATGCCGCAGTTGGGGGAGTCCCCCCCTCCCCCGGATAAGGGGATACTTTGTTTGCCCAGTGCTCGACCATTACTAACCCTGCTACAACAACCACTACGTGCATCAGGGTCGAGCCCCCTTACTCGTCTGGACGTTTCAATGTTTTCCTACATGGGCTATTTTACGCCAAATTAATATTTTTACTTTTTTTATTCGATTTTTGACGTCTATTCTTTTCGCTCATTTATACAAAACCTCATTCTCAATTTTGTCAATAATTACGAAGGATAATGAAAAAGATTCTCTATTTTCAATTCCTGTTCCTGTTTCTGTGAGACCTCCCAAAATGTCGCTCACTTCCACTCTTTCCCAATGCAATACTGTATCGAATTTTGACGAGAGCTGAGTTTCACTTGGTTGGCACTTAATCAGGAACTCAGAAAAACTGCCTCAAGCTCACTAAATGATAAGCAAGCCCGTGAATGTCGAAGCGGTCACCCAACCGAGTGTTTACAACGTCTAAAACTTTATTGACGAACTTTTCTACGTGGTTATTGCTTTTTGAGTCTATACATATTGAGATTTTGCACAATTTTATTTTTATTGTGATCGGACGTATTGATGCGGAAGATATAAAATTATAGGCTGAATAATCATTATAACGAAGGAGCCTAAAAAGATTTAATTGATGAACTAATGATGACGAAAGTGCGTCACTCTGATGGTTAAAAATTAAATCTTGCGAGATTCTGCAAGACCAATGTGTTCATTCGACGTGAAAGTTCCTCTAGAATGATCAGACCCTGACAAGACTTGTGAGAGTGCTGAATCGTTCGATTTACATCGGATACATGGCAGGCTGAGCCCAAGTTATCTGTCTCTCATCAGGACTGTATGCACTTCGATAGAATTGTTTCTGTAGGAAATGTCATTGCTGGATGATCGTTTGTTTGTGATAAAACGAATCGTTATAGCGATCAAATTTTTTTTTGTCGCAGTAGGGATTTGGACTGACAATTCGTTGAATCTTTGTTGTCTTTCTTGTTAGCAACAAGATAATAAAACAATGTGAAAATTTGATTACATTGAAACAGACTTGAGTGTTTAACTTTTCGATTCAAACTGCTCTTAAGTTTATTCTTCATTGTCGAAAGAAACGTTCCAATATTCCGTGCAATTTATCAATTGTCCATTTGATGTTACAACCGTAACTGTTCTCTTCTCTGTCATGTAAATCTTCAAGCTTTCTTCTGTCTCTTCCTCCAAGCTTAAAATTTCGATCGAAAGTGATTTTTTTCTTATAGCAATTCCTCAGCTTGCTCAATTCAAACTCTTCTCAATCGTTTCTCATCCCTACTCCGATCCCAACCAAAGTCTCCAATCATCCTTTTAAGCATGGGGAAGCAAGAGAGAAAGTGGGAGAAAGAAATACTCCCTTTATTCCTCTAACCTTCGATCCCGAACTACTTTAACACTCTCGTGTAGACAAGGCTCTTAAATCAATTGATGCTACTTCTGGCACTTCTTCTTGACTGTGTAATTGAAAGAGAAGATGGCACGTGAATGGAAGAAAAAGTCGAGAAACTGGAAGCTTCTGCTGGAACGAACCAGAGATATAAGGAAATTCAACTTCGTGTTTCCCGAAATTGGTGGAACCCTGGAAAATGTGAGAGCAAAGAAACATTTGTGAATTGTTAGATATTGTTGATCGTGGCATAAAAGACTGTTTTTATTATTGTTTATCGTTCCATTTAAAAAGGTGCAAAAATTTCCTTTAATTCGCACTCGACAAGAAGCATGCACTGACTCCAGGGCTTAAAATATTTCAATGACATTTTTCTGCGTTTGAGAATTGCTCCTCGAGAATAGTTTAAACACATGCAATAAAGAAATAAAATTTCTTTCAATGGTCTGAAGAAAAAGGAAACTCACTTTGATTCACGATCCTGCAAAGTTCATTTCATGAGAATAAAAATCGAGAATGACAAATATATGTTGAATCTATAACTGTCATTTCGTTGAAGATTTCCGGGGAGAAGTTCTTCTCTATAAAATTACGATACCAATCGAAGTTTCCTTTGTGTTTCGAACATGATAAAGTTTTCGCGAATCCCTCAGGCGATCGAGAATTTCTTGAAGATCGTCTACAAAGAGAGGTTGGAATTCCGTGCAAACTTAGACAAAGAGAAAGCTTTTTGCGTTTGGATATTCCTTGTATTAATTTATTGCATCGATTTTGACGTTTATTATACATTTTCAAGCATGATGAGATTATAATAGACAGAATATAAAACCGATAAAAAAAAAGGAAAACACCAGCTGCCAGGTATCCACGAATACGAGGAATTTTGCTACATTTGTAATGTCAAAGCAAAAGAGCAAAGTCGACGCTCAATAAGGAACATACATTTTTGCAGAGAGATGGAGCAAGACACGTGTAGGTAGAGATTTTTTCAGGAAAAAAAAGTAGGAGAAAAAACGGAAGTGAAGTCTTCGATGTAGCGAGAGAAACCGGATGGTTTGGTTTGACGTAAAGCCAGAGGGTAGAAAATATTGCCGATGCTTTTTCTTCTTTCTCATACCTCACAACCTATATTTTCATAGTTTAGTTTTGCTTTTTCTTATTCTTCTATTTCTTCACTTTTTTTATGTCTCTCTATCTCTCTCTCTCTCTCTCTCTCCCTCTCTTTCTCTCTCTCTCTCTCTCTCTTTCTCTCTCTCTCTCTCTTTCTCTCTCTCTCTCTCGACTGATGCATCTGCCATTCCTATTGGTGGTACCTCGCTAGGCAGTTTTCCAGTAGATCTCAGCCGGGCTGTCGGGTGTACGTCAGGAGAAGATCAGCAACGGGCGAATTTATCCCATATTGGCTGAGCATTATAAATTTATATTGCATCCACCGATGTACCCTATCTTTTTCTCTCTCCCTCTTTCCCTCGTTCTTCCATAAGAGTTATATCGGTGAGGACTCAACCACGTTCCTCGGACGAGATGCGTCTCTCAGATAAATCCGAAATTCCCTGTGGAAGCCAAAACCCAATATTTTCCAGGCAGTAAAGAGAAAGACAGAGATAGCGAAGGAGAGAGAGAGAGAGAGAGAAAGGGAGAAAACGAGGATAAAAAAACGAACGAGAGAAAGCTGAGGTTCTAGTGTGGTACTCAAACGTCTCTCTGCCTTATGTCACACCTGCTTCTCCATTTTTTGTGCAACAAGGGACTACCTCGAATTTGCAAAATTTTACGAATCTTCAAGATTTTTTGATAAACATGAGACACCTGTCACATCTGTTTAATGGATTTGTTCTCTTTATTGACCCATCAACTTCAATATTTTCGTGTATTTGTTTTCTTTAAATATTCTTATCATTTCATATCATTTCATATCAAATCAATCAATATGTTGATTAATCAATTTGCATTGTTTGTATGGTGTAAAAAGGAAAACTTGTCTAAATTTACAGGAAGACATACTTGACATTTTCTAGACGATACTTGCATGTCCCACGTTTCAAATATTCTCACGTACGAGGAAATCAATTGGTTCCAATGAAACTCAAATAGAAATATTGCGGTTGGCATCTGCGAGAAGTAGAACGAAACTGCATCCCCGACATTGACTGGGAACGAGAAATAGGAAATAAATAAATAATAATAAGTAAATGAAAAAAAAAAAAGATTGTACGGGTGGCATTGTTGGAGAACGAAATGAAATGGGGCTGCGAGAGAAATAACAGGAAAAAGCTTGTGAGAAGCCGAGGAAAAAGAAGTTCACCTGACGCCGGTGGTTTCTTCGTGCAAATTTAACTTTTTCTTTCCACCCGCTCGACTGTTAAGGACGTATGAAACGAGAATACTCTCTGAGAAAGGGTAATGAAAAGAAGATTCGCGAGGGAGGAAAAAATAAAAATGAATCCGCGCGTTTCTCCTGACGCGTCTCTTTTTACCTTGCGGCAACTTTTGTTCATAATGTTCTCGTAGGGTGAGCAAAAAAGATACGAAGAAGAAAGAGAGTAAGAAAGGGACGATAGGATACAAGTTCCTTGTTTGACACTTGAGAACCGACAGACTGTGGTAAAAAAAAAGAAGAAATTCTGCAGTTGCTCCTGCTAGGGTTGTGAATCCTCTTCATTCGCGCCACCGCGACATCCTTGCGGTTGACGTACTCGTTTCATCTTTACAGACATTTTTGTTGCACCGAAATTACTTGCCATTGCCACGCTTTATATCCTCACTGAACGTTTTTACATTTTCATCGTCATTCTTTCATCTTTTCATCGTATTATTATCCAGTGTGACATGCTCACAAAAAACGGCTGTGACCAGCGTAGTCTGCTCATCGGATTTAGCGTGTTTAACCTCCAAAGTTTGACCCGTTTGCCCTCCTTATTCCGGATAAATTCATTTATTTTAAACCTCAAAACTATCTAATGGATTTTCGGAGGCCGTACAAATGGTCTCGAGATATTCTTTGTTTAGAAATGAAAAAACCACTGCAATCCACAAGGAACTGTGTCAATTCAGAGAATCTATTTTCATTGATTTCTCATGAATAAATTTTCCTCAAAGTTCAAAATTTTGACAGTTTACTTTTTAGATACTAATAACTATTCAATTTATTCAATTAATAACTGTTTGTTGATTCGTTAACCAGATGAACCTCCTTAAAAATTGTACTCCAATAAAAGATAGTAAAGAATTTGAACTTTAGAGAAGCCCTTAGAATTTTTTTGATCACATTATAATTTCTCACATGTTGTATAATGAAAAATTCGTCATGCCAAAATTCTGGCTCGTAAAGTCTCAATTTTTTTTGGTAACGAGACCAGTGTTTTGTCCATTCTTTTACTTTTATAATTTTTTTTTAATACGTTCTTTTTTTTCACGAGATCCATTGTTCAGAACGACAGACACCACTTTAGAAAGTCTCAAAAGTGAGGATAGTTCGCCCCGCAGTTTTTCCGGAGCTTTTGCTCGTGTTCTACCGCAGACTGTGAAAGAGCATAGCACTGTTATCCACCCTATATGGCTTCGAATACACACGAGAGTTTGGGCGTCGCGTTACACACTCTCAATGCCACTGTATATTTATATATATACGTATAGATATACATATAAAACAAACGGGAGCAAAACGGTAGGAGTAGTAACAGCAGCAGCAGTAGAAATCGTCGGTTTTACTCTTATATACATTTCTGTATATATATATATTTATATAAATAAAAATATATATACATAGATCTTGGTTTGCAGGCTGCACGTTCCCACTTATTGGCCGCGTGCCGAGTGCACGCAATCGCCCAGATTTATGGAGACTCTTTTCTCTCTCTTTCTCTCGTTTTCTCCCTCACCTCTTGTGGGAGGACGAAAGCAGGGGTGTCGTCGGCAGTGGGGCTGGCAAAAGCGTACAAATTTCCAGTATATAGTTATAAAAAATGTTAAAGGATATGTACGTTTTTGTCTATATTTTGTGTATGTACATATATATGTTTAGGTAGTTTTATTATATATAGTTGCATATACAAACGGGGCATAGGACCGAGTGGTTGGCTAGCAGACCGCCGACGACTCGCCACCGGGAATATCAAAGAGGAAACAATAGCT
The DNA here is from genome assembly GCA_013761285.1 of Campoletis sonorensis. NCBI lineage: Eukaryota > Metazoa > Arthropoda > Insecta > Hymenoptera > Ichneumonidae > Campoletis > Campoletis sonorensis. The sequence goes on from JACEOJ010000138.1 coordinate 585,636, forward strand.
CGATCTGCAACGAACGATAGAGAAGGAAAGAGAAAAAGCTCCAACAGTTCTATCCCATGCGGATGGAACTCGCGAGAAAAATTGCAAAATACTTCGGCGCAGAAACTTATTTATCGGTCGCTCTCGACGGCTACTTGATTTACGGCACGTTCCTTGCGCCATTCGTACACTGCAGCTTGTTAATATAGGTATATGTTTATTTTAATGAAAATACAGTTATTTTGTTACATTTTTACTCAGATATTTAACATAACGCAATCGTAAACGTCAATTGTTCTCAAAAGTTTGCGAGGATTAATTTTTTATAATGAAAACTCAACGGGAGCGTTTTTGTTTTGTAAAATGCTGGAGATTGCGATCCGCAAAAGGCGCAGAGTCATTCGCAGCAATAAACAAAAAATTAAAAAAGATTTATAGACTTCGTATTTATTTGTATAAGTGGGTAGGACTGCCCTGGGACGCGATCACTGTTTTCGCACCGGCATAAGAAGGAATGGTCCGGAATGTATTACCATGGGACGAAAAAAAAAAAGAAGAAGAGCGTCGTTAGTGGGAGGCTCATTAACGGAAACTACCCCCAAGACAACCCTAGCAACACCTTCGAAACCGACGGTCCACACCGGTCCCTCGCACCTCCTTCCTCCTTTCACTTGTATTTATCCCTCTTACTCTTTCTTTCCTCTGCGGCTACAAAGAGTGGTTTGGTCGCCTCGGTTCACCAGAGCGTGCAAGAGACGAACAGAGGTCCAATACTAATTAGCCCCGTTCCAGCGACCCTACAATTCGTAGTAACGCCTTCCAGCCCCTCTGTTTCAGCTTCTGATTCTGGTGCACATTTAGCTGTCTACTCTCGCAAACTTCCCTTCTTGCCTCTACTCTTTGAGCTTTTGAGGATTAAAATATGTATAGAAAAGCTTGCAGGGCAGAATGAGACACAAAGTGACACAAAATGGAACACATGTTAATTCCGAAAAGTATATACTCATTAACTTTGTATCTTGAATACATTTATTTACAATTGCTTTTTCACTTTTTAGGTTTTTTCATTTTGTTGAAAAATTTATTTTTACCTGATGCCCTTTAGATTAATAAATTGTTATATATTTGATTTCGAGATATCCATCATCTTCGTCAAAGAAAAGATATTAGTAGGAATCTTTGCATCTCGTGCTACATCCATTATCGCACCAAAAGCGTTTTATACTTAAAAAGTTTTTTTGCTTTCACAATGAAAAAAGGGATGATAAGGTTCTCCCTTTTGGGGAGAGAGGATACGATAAATTGATGGCCTTGCTATTCATTTTTTTTCTTAATCACCAGTCCATATTGGAGGGTTGTACATTTTTGAGAGAGAGTATTATTCGTGCTTGGGTTCTGGGAACACGGAGATTCGAGTGAAAGGATCTAAAGGATATAATTGTGCATTAAGGGCACAAAAAACTGAGGTGCTTCGCCAGGGAAGCAAAAAATCGACATGGAAGTTTTTTTCCACGATAAACAATTCATTAGGGATAAAAGGACGAGATAAAAATACTCACGAGAGAAGAATAAGTGAGGGTTGTTTAATATTTTGTGCTCGAGGATAAAAAGTAAAAGAAACGACAATAATTTGCCGTGTGGTCGCCTTCAACGTTGTTTATTTATTTCATGCTCATATCTTCCTTTTTTGCCTCCTTTACTCTTATCTTTCCTTGGGTTTCACCAAAATTCGCTTGAACCTTCCTCGAGTTTTGGTGCAATGTACTTTCTCTGTGTGAGTAGACTTTGGTTGTGTATTCTTTCCGGATAAATTGCAGCGTATCCTTTGCTCAATTTCTTTCTGTGTCCGTCCATCTCACTTTACTCGCTCTTCAGCTTCAGCCTCCCTCTTACCACTCACTCACCCTCTCTCTCTTTCTCTTTTTCTCTCTCTCTCTTTCTCGCCCCCCAGGTCTTTCTTTCTTTCATCTTCCTTCGCCCCCAAACTCACTTTCCATCCAGTGCCTTTATATATTTTTGGTCCGCTATCTCTTTCTCCATCGATCAGCCCTGGCCCTGCTTCCTTCACTCTCTTGTGCAATGGTACCGTGGCAGAGAGAAACTTCCCTCTTACTTTACCCCCTCGTCTGTGAACCAAGACGACGAGCAAGCTGCGCGGTTTTCCGACGAATTAAAGGGAAATGGAGATTCACCGAGCAAATATATACATTTATATATATGTATGTATTTAATGTATATACAGTTAGAGGATTCTTGGGCAACGGGGTAAATGGGGAAAAGAGATGGAAGAGCCACACAGAACATTTCAGAATGTTCTTTCGAGTTGACCTAAGCAGAAAATGGCAAAATCTTTTACGACGAGAATTCTGGATACGTATACGAATCTTTCTCCGGGCAAACGTCTGCAAAAGCTCCAACGAGAAATGCCACACTCTGTCCAACCATAGCGAATCACATTTTTTTTTATTTTTTATTTTCTTTTTCAAAACCTTTTCCTCCCTCCATCATTCACTCTGCTTACCACCTGGTAAATCGCAATTCTGTTAGTTTTCGTTCCGTGACAGAAAAAATGAGGGTGGACAAATGCAAGAAGAAACTCAAATACATCGACCCTGCCATCCAATAAATGCCATCGTAAATAAAAGGAAGTGGATAAAACACTTGCAAGCTTGTGAAAATAACGAATTTTATTTCAACTGATTTTCTTGGATCGATCGTGATCGAAATAACATTCTTACGACAGATTTTCAATAAAAAAAGATTTTTATTAAAACTTTTAACATCATTGTTTGTATTCTGAAAAAAAAAATTGCTAATTATGTCGAATCAGGGCTGCAGCTCATTATGCAAAGAGATTTTTTTTCCTGATTCGACATATTTACCAAAATGTTGCATTTTCCATGCAGCGCACAAATCAATTTGATGCGAAATTAAAATTTACAGATGAATAAGAAACAGTATGAAAACCTCTGACAAATTCATTCGGAGGGTTGAAAAATTTAAGGCCTGCAAAAACGTTCGTGAGCATGCAACTTTCATCCCCGTTCAATGAATCGCAGTGTCAGCATTTTTTTTCTCTAGACAAATCTTGGTTTCCTTAGATTTACTTTGGTAAAGACCTTATTTATCAGAAATCTCAGTGCCGGAGAGATTTCGTCTTTTGCGTATTTTTCACCTTCCCACTTTTCACTCGCTGCTTTTTTTTCAACCCCTCATCTCTTTTCTTCCTTTTTTTCTCTTATCTGCCTCCTAACGGCACGTGGGAGCTGTGAAAAGACTGTTAAAAGAAGAGGGAAAATATAAGAGAAAGATAGAGGGCGAGTTTGCCTGACCAGGAAAGAAAACGTGACTCGGGGCTTGCTATCATGGGGGTAATTAACAACCGCGTGAAAATTTTCTGCCGTTCCTCAAAATTCACGTTTCACAACCCTTTTGAGAAGAGTGGTTAAAACTCGAGCGAGAGATCCAGGCAAACGGAAGAACTGTGTAAATAGTGATATATAAGGAAATTTTTTAGTCATTAACTCCATCAGGTAATTTTTTTAATCGAATTATCATCTCATCAAAACACGAACTGAGCACGAACGCTTAGTTAATTTTCTAATCGACGAATGACCGAGTCACAGCATTTTTTCGTCTCTTTACTGCATAAAATAAATTAGTTTAATTTTTTTTCGTTAATTTCATCGACTTTTCGAGTGATGAGAATGTGACGAAGAAAAGGAGCGATAAAAAATAAAAGCTTGGGGTAATTAAGAGTCTTTACTGATGAACCAATTCCTACGATTTTTCTTCATCCCCCCAAATGTCATTTGTTTCCCTCAAATCGATCAATAATTAACCCCTGACTGTCTGGTGTTTAAAGATGGACCCTCGCATAGAGCTTTGGTGAAAAAAAGGAAAAAAAAACGTGTTAAACATACACTTTTTGGGGTGGGGCACGTAGTCGCGACAGAACACGCTTTCGTACTTCGTATAAGTGCAGGCGACCAAAGAACCATTTCATTTTGGTGCTTGGTAACATATATATGTTGTATAAATGTCTCAAGGGTGGCAAGCACGTACTTCTGTAATTGTTGGGGTAGTTCAGAGACGACCTTAACGTCCCTCCTCATGTTTGTTCGTTCAATCCCCATACGGTTTCCGGTGTGATAAAGAAAATTTAAAAGTTCATTCCTCCGTTTTATTTGCAATGATTCTCAGCCATGTATTGTTCGAATTAAAAAAAAAAATTAAAAATTAAAAATTAGAAACGAAATCAAGTTGATTGGAAAATTTTCAGCCTTCGATGACTTTCATTTTGCCAAGTAAAAAACGAAAAAAATTGTTTTTAATGTTTGCAGGTATCCTGGATGCGAAAAAGTGATCTTCACATTTTGACTTCATCGATAATCACGTACACGAGTGACGCAAGATTTTCGGTGAAGCATCCAGAAGCGAGTGACGAATGGCGATTGACGATAGCATTCGTACAACCACGCGACGCTGGTGTTTACGAGTGTCAGGTGAACACTGAACCAAAAATGATGTTGGCTTTTTGGCTGGGAGTCGAAGGTAATTATTAAATGATAATAAAGGGGTACTGCGTTCGCAAATTTGTTCGTCGCCTTCGTCGTTTTCCTCGTCATTGAGAAACCTTGGTAAAGGAAATGACAAATAAAATCTTATTTCATTCCTTTCGAATTGGAAGTCCAGAAGGTGGAAAAAATTAGGACAAGATTTCTCCAAATTTTTTTTATAGTTTTTTTTTTACTGACCTGAGGAAACGACCGTCTCGTATAAAATAAGGACGAAATCTTGTCTTCTCAATGGTAGTTAGTTATACTAATCCATAAAAATACAAAAATTAAACCAACTAAACAAAATATACCCATAGACCACCATCACACGTTACAGCAAATAAAGCATTGCTAATTAAATCGTAGATATTTGCACCCTCGTAAGCATGATGGAAGCTTTTCAAAAGTTTTTTTTTTATGCCCTTTAACACTCCTATCGATTCTGTGAAATTTGACCGTCGAAAGCTTTTATCGTCGTGAGTTAGAAACTATCAATTCGTTTTTTAATTAAGCGACAGCAAGACTTTTTTTTAAGTATTAGTTTCCATTATTTTGCGGTTTTTTTTAAGCGGATACCGAAACAACGTGATTCGACTGACTACAAATTGTTAGCGATGAAGAAAACATTTCATTTTTTAATTTTCGCGAGTTTCTCTTCCATAGATTTAATTAGTAGTCCGGGTTTTTCTTTCTCTTTTGTTAAATTAGCAATGAAATAAATGAGCAATAAGCTCATTATTAAAATTATGTTGCTGTGCTTTTTTATTTTTAATCGGACATCAAGTAAAATAATAACGGAATCAAATTAAAAAAAACTAAAAAGATCGTTCCTTTTTGTTTATCAACGAATATCGAGAGCCTCGATTAACTCGGATGTATTTTTTCTCTCGTCCGGTTGCAGAGAGTGCACCTGTCACTGCCACAACGACGAAAGCCTCTCGCCGGACGTTCACATCAGGTTAGAATAAATTTGCAAATACAAATAGTAGTGGGGCATTTAAATATATGTACATATTTATATATACGAGCATATATATATGTTTATATACATATATAAATGTAAATAAATGCGATGATTACGACGAAGACGACAAGAGTTCGAGAAAAACAAATAAGAGTCCTTTTAACATTTAATTTTACTTCCATATTTGCTTTCAAGTTTACAAGCACATCGACAAGTGACATGAAGGAGATGCATTTTCTGTGTAAACTTGAGTTCAGGAGTTTAATTACAACTAATTAAAATCACAAATATCAGTACAACTAATTTCTAAAAATTTCGAGCTAATTATAAACGTGGAACATACAGGTTAATAAAAAAATTTGATCAATGACTTAAGGTAATTAAGCTCTTGAGCAGTGGTGAGGCTCACCTTTGCGAATCTTTTTTTCAGTTTTTTGATTGTTACATTACTATTTTAACAAAAAATACCGAAATAAATGCAAACAGTAACTTTTTTTTAATTTCACAAATAAATGAATTGTCAACCTTCGTACTTTTCTCATAAAAAAATGCATTTTCTTTTAAACGAACATCACAATGAAACTTTGTTCACAAGCTCAATACAGTCCAAAACATTAGAGAGAATTTTTTCACAATTTTTTGTACGGTGCTTTTTTTGTTAGAAAAAAAGAAACGATCAATTTTTAACTTCCAAAAGCAACAATTTCGAGGCAATTGCACGTAAGAAAAAACGTATGGCTCAAGGGGTTGAAGAAGTTGAATTGGTGGTGACAATTTTTTGAATAAATTGATGGTATTTTGATAAAGACAACCGAAAAAACACTTCAATGAGCCATATTACCATAAGCTCATTTTTCTATAAGCTCACCACCGTCAAATCGATTAACACGTTCGATAATCCATCTCCTCCGATGCTTGAAAGCATTGAAAGCACAACAATGATTGCATGGCAATTAGATGGTAGATTCCTGCTGAAATCCCCATTTCGATATGCACACGTATTTCAAGTTTCCATAAGGACAATCCTGGTCGATAAGCACGTCTCGTGTTGGAACAAAGGATTTGTGGCAGGTCAGGTTATTATCGAAAAAAAAAGAAAGGAAGGAAGAGTCGTGAGCAGCTATTGGTAGCGTTTGAATGGGGAGAGAAAGAGAGAGAAAGGAAGAGAGAAAGGAACGTTTTAAAAAAGGCGATTAAGCTGTAAATTGGATATCGTTGAAGTGATTCTCAACCTCCGGAATATTGGCTGAAGCATCATTGAACGAAACTCACAAATTGACTGAGCCAGAGTAGAGAAAAAAAGAAAAAGTAAAAATTAGAAGAAAAAGTGACTAAAAAAGAAAACACGAAAATTCGTAAAGATTCTCGAAGTGGAGATTCGTATAAGGGTGGCTGAAATTTGTTGGGCATGTGTTTTCGAAAGTATAGGACGAACAGCGATGAAAGTGCATGGCAAATCTTAAACGTATATACTCTTCTCTGCCACGAAAGCTACTCTAAAACTCTAGCACGCTCGGAGCTTCTTCTTTTATATCTTTTTAATGAACGTTTAATCCCACTCGTTGGCAAGGGAAACTATTTTGAAAGGGGGCGAAAGCACAAGAGGCTTCCAGGTAGAGAGTTTAGATCCACAAACATAGAGAAAGAAAAAAATGAAATAACCGAGAGAGAAAGAGAGAGAGAGAGAGAGAGAGAGAAAGAGAAACTGAACGAGTTTGCAAAACTATCAAGCCTCAGATTCGAAGTGTAAAGTTAAAAGATTCAATGGATTTGCTTATAAAAGTGTTTGTTTTAGTGAAGCATTGAACCCAAAGCTCCGACACTTTTCGTACGAAAATTCAACTCTTATCTCTATATCTTTCTCGGTTATTACTCTATTTCCCAACGATTTTCTCTATATCTATTTCTCGTGCCTCCTTTCACCCACGACCTCACCCGAACTCATTGGACCAACGAACTCTCATTAAAGCCTGGCGCCTTGGTTTCTCTAATCTGTGTTGCAGCGGCACAAGCGAAAATCCACAATCCAGAAGACGTATACGTTAAGAAGGGTAGCACTATAAGCCTCACGTGCACAGTTAACGTGCAGAGCACACCCCCGAGCAGCGTAATATGGCATCATGGTGGAGCGGTTGTGGATTTCGACAGTCCCAGGTACGTTTATAAAAACCTTTAATCCAACATACACAATACTCTGTATACACACTCACGTCTTCAACTTTATTTTCTTCTTGATTGCTTATTAGCCAAAGCAACAAAAAAAAGGATTTGGGCGCCATCTTTTCTTTTATCGTCATATTGGTTCAGTTTACTATTTCTCTACATTTTCTAAGTAATTAACTGTTATTGTAAACTTTCGAGCAAGGCCTCCTGTTTATTTTATTTTTAAGGGACCCGCTGAGTATGGGAGGCATGTGAAAAAAATGAATTTTATGATTTTTTTGTTTGAAATTGTGGAATCTACTTGTTAGTCACATTTTTTCGTTTATTCGATTCATTCAGGGCATGTAGAACTTTGAACTTTTTAAATGTGCTACTTTTATTTTTATTTTGTTTCGCCACTGCGGAATGGTGACTGAAAAAAAATAACGCTAGATCCTTATATTCTTCTGGAAAGTGTCTAAAATAAAAAATCTAAAGGGATTATTAATCGGGAAAGAAAACCCCTTCAAAATTGTGTAATGAATTAGGCCTTCGTTCCAACAGTTTTTCTTTCGACGTAATATTTAGCTTTGAAATAAAAAAGAAAAAAAGTTTCAATACAGCTCTAAAGAATTTCTTGAAGAATGCTATGACAAAATTTGTCAATTGTTCGTTAAAAATAGTTCCCCGTTTTGTAAAAAGACTTTCCGAGAAAAACGCGATCGAATCTTACTCAGTTGAATATTTTTTTTTAAGAGGTGCCCACAGCGATCCAATGATTTGAATTTCACGATAGAAATTTTCATTCTTAGTGATTTTCGTGCTCTATCTTGGTTGATATTTCTTTTAATCTTTTCTTCGAAATGAATTCTGCAGGGAAAAAATGAGTAATAAAAACGAAAGAAGCACATAGACTAAAATACACGAAAAAAACTATAATATGCCAGAAAGAATGAATAACAAATTGAACAAAAAAGTAGATAAATATTTAAAAAATCTTCAAGACTTCTGGACGATAGTATGTTTGATAATACACAGCATTCACCACAGGGGCGGTGTTTCCCTGGAAACTGAGAAAACTGAGAGTGGCACAACGAGCAAACTTCTCGTGACACAGGCGAGATCAAGTGACAGCGGAAATTATACATGCGTCCCGAGCAACGCGAATCCTGCGAGTGTGATGGTCCACGTACTGAATGGTAAGTTCTTTTTTTTTACTCTTATTTGTTGTTTTTTTTAATTATTTTTCACCAAGAGAGGTTGTTCCTCTTCATTTTTTCGTGTAAACATTGTTCCTGTCCGGCCTTACGCTTCAGTCGATATTCGCGTAAGCTTTTGCAACCCCTTTCGTGTGACGTTCCATTTGGTCATCTCCTACTGAAATTCAATCGCACACGCTTCCCTTTGTCGTTGCACTCTTGCCCTCTTATACTTCCTGGCAACTCACTTAATTTAACTCACTTTACTCGATTCGATCGACTTTGGCATATATTGAAAGTTCCATACTCAACTGATTCCCCTCTTTTTTCACCCCCTTCTCCACGTCAGTTCGGTGTCACTACTTTTCCTCGCTCTTTTGATGTGGTTCCTCTCAATCAACGCGAATCTTCACGAGCGAATGGACCAAGAGAGATTAATTGGTCGACAATGATCTTCCTCTTACCTTCATATTTTAATCATCCTTCGTCCCTTTTCTTTAATTAGCCTCAGAGTCAATTGTTTTGTCGGTATTTTTGCTGAACAAGAATTTTGCCCTCTTACTTTCGCAGAATGTTCCAATTTTTACTACAATTCCCCAGGAATTGAATCAGTATCGGAAAAATTCAGTAGCTTTGAGCCTTTTTGCCTCAGGTTCAGATATTTTCGTTTCTCTCGGTATCTCGCTCTCTCTCTCTCCCTCTCTCTCTCTCTCTCTCTCTTAAAATTAAATGCACTGATGAGTCATTTTATTTAGAGTCTATAAGTCAATGAATGCTATTTTCGAGTTCTTTTGCGAGCTCATTATTATCTTTTGTAAAAAAAAAACTACGTGATTTGGAATTTCATAATTTGTTTATTATTGTTCTATATTTTGTCACGTGGAATATTCCAAGGCATAATAAAATTGAACCAAACAATCAATCAATCTCTCTCTTTCTCCCTCGTTCTCTCTCTCCTCTCTCTCTCCCTGTCCGTTTCTGGAGGAAGAATCTTGGGACAATAAGATGTGACTGTTTGGTGGAATGATAATTTGTGATCGCTGCCAGTGTCTCGTGACCTACAATCAAAAGTGGATACACAGCAGATTTTCACGATACGGCAACTATGTGGAAGCGTTTTTGAAGCTATAAACGAACTACGTTGTAGCAAACTCGTTACTCATATGTATATATACACATCTATATATCGATGTTTTATGTATACACATATATATGTATATAAACATCAGCATCAGTAGGATCACGATGGCGTACGCGCGACGCCGGTAGTCTGGCGTTATCGGGACTGACCTACTTGGGATTGAAGTTCCGGCTGGCAGGCACTGCAGCGCTCCCGGAGTTTTCGTCGCTTCCGCAAGAACCAGAAAGCGGCGGTGAAATAGCGACAGAGAAAATACCGTGAGAGAGAAAAAGAGAGAGAGAGAGAGAGATAAAGGAGAGAAGAAAAGTAGAGAACGCGAAAGAGAGAAATGAGAATGTAGGGAAAGGAAACATGGGGAAGATATTTTATTCGCTACTAAGAATTTCCGTGAGAAAAATATATGTAGTGGTACGACTCCTTAATATCTGTATCCTATAATAATACATTCAGCCACACCGATACATTATTTTCCCGACAACAATGAGACCGCAAAAATGGATGTAAGCCCAGCGATAATCGTCGTTGAGGCCCTTGCATTTTGTTAAGAAAAATCGAAAACATTTGAAAGTCGATGTTTTTTACATTGACTGCTGGAATTCCGGTCTTAAAAAATGGGTAAATTGTAGTCAGCAAGAAACTATTTGGCAGATTATATACAGAGACGTCAAATGAGTTTCATTTTTTGCACAGAACATTAGAAAACATTTTTTTATCCATTATTTAAATGCAGTTGAAAAATAATGACTGACTGATTGTTTTGGAATTGGGTAGACCATTTGAGTCTGAGAACTACGCCATTTTACACGTGTATACGGTGGTGGAAATACGTTAGTTTTCCATCAGACAACATTGTTGTTGTCGTTGGTATGCATATGAATAAGAGAATGGCGAATACAACGTTTTGGAAAATGAATGATGAAGAGAAAGGCCTTAATGCTCATGTCTCTCTCTCTCTCTCTCTCTCTCTCTCTCTCTCTCTCCCCCTCCCTCTATCTTTCTCTCCACTAGTCCACCCTCATTCCTCCTCCCTCTCTTTCTCTCCCTCTTCCACACACAGACACACGCACACACACACACACATACCTTCTCGACAACTGTCTTTATCTCACTCTCAGACTCTCTCATCAACCTTCAACTTTCTCTCTTTGCCTCATTCCCTTGTTCACTCCAATCTCCCAGCAATATAACTTGGGTAGCGCGCGAACGGGTTCGTTCATCAAGTGCTTGGCGTGACGCCTCGTTGGGCGAAGTTTGACAATGTTGGCGGTGGATTGACGTAACACCAGCGTATACCCAAACGTGGAACCCAACCTCTGTGTGTAGCTTCACCAATCTCTGCCTCTTCTCTACTCCTGTCTCGTTAACCACAGCTCAACGGGCTCCCTCATATATACGTACAAAACAATGTGTATGTACTGTACGAATATTAAACACACATGTATAGACTTACTAATCATCTTGTGTTTAATACAAACACATACACATCCGTAGTTATGAATATGAATACACTTTGGGAGCTCCTTATGATCTATCAACCTTATGGATAATTTTCCATGGCCTTGCTTCATCCGACCTCGTGCAGAAACCTTCGAAAATGTCTTCCAGAGACAAAACACTTACCCAGAGGTCATCAATGAGTCACAATGAAAACTTCAACCTCACGGCTCAAGGTCAAATAATATCAAAGATAAAAGACTTCAAGTTTGTCAGACGATTCAAAATATCGACATAGATCGATAACTTTTGAAGGTTTAAAAGCTCAAGGTCAAATCAATTATAGATAAAAAGCTTCAAGTTTGCCAGACGATTCAAAATATCGACATAGATCGATAACTTTTAGAGGTTTAAAAGCTCTAAATAAATGTTCTGTCAGCACTTTTCAAGGATATAGAAAAAAGCTGTCAATTTTCTCAACCTTCCCAACAGAATCTATCGGATTTAATAAATATCTGGAAAAATCGCTGGACCTTCAGTGCACTTTTGAGCCCTAGCTCCAGTGAAAACAAAAAACGTCGTGGAAAAACGTCATGCGGGTGTGTGAGTGTTTTTTTTTCTTCCTTTTTTGTGACTACTCGATATGGGATTTCGGTCAAGAGCAATTTTACGGTCAGTATCGATGTTTGAGAACACACGAACGAATACCTCAGCATCCGGAGTCGTAAAGGGACCGCGAGGAGCGTGGGAGCTCGGGTAGTTTCTAGAATTCATCCACCTCTCTCTCGTGGCAATCGATCCGTAGACACGATTTCGGATTCCACTGAACGGACGAATGGGCATGGATACCGTGGCATAATACAACAATAGAGAGACACCGCTCCAGTGAGATTCAACCAGCCAACGAGAGCGGACAGTTGTTCCCTAGTTCTAACACATATATGTATACATATATATATACATATGTATATGTGTGTACATACAAATATATAGGAGCAATGGTCATGTAAAGATTTACCTGCTACGCGCTACATCAACTCTACGTATTTCCCTTAACGCTTTGCATACATATACGAGGCATTCCGTAACCAAATAATTCGTCATTGTCTCCAGTCCTATTGGCAAATCTCATTATTTCTACAACGTTCATTTATCCCAGGAATCCATTAATTATTTTTAATATTTCCTTGCTGATTTACAGTCGGCATATTTTTTTATCCTGAAAATGTATTTTTTTATTTTTGAAAACAATGGTTTTGCAGAGAAAAATGTTTTTCTGGACTTGGAACGTCTTCTGCGGAGTGGATTTTCAAGTGAATGACTCGCACTTTGCAACTCAGTAGATTATTATGTCAATCGGAATAGCCCATATTATGTTTCTATAATGTACAGGGAATTATATATGTATAGGAATGTAAGGTGTGTGAAATCCACACATGACCTGTGGATGAAAATTAATGCTGCACAGAGTTCATCCGCATAATTAATTTAGAGGCTATACACGAACGTTCGATGGCACATTGGCCATCGACGTTATTTCAAACATAGCTGATTACACTGCAAAATTGACCGCAAATTTCAATGATTTCACGATAAACCCTCAACTTTAACTAATATGTGGATATGTCTATGTATATTCATTTTCAATGAATTGCTACGGAAGAGAGTTTTGTTGGCAAAACAATCCCAGCACGTCGAACTCCACCATCTGCCACTAGACTGAGCTCATTATAGATCGTGCACGGAATACCTTACAGTAAAGATATACAGCATTGTTTTTATGAATAAGCAATTTCGTTATTATCTGCATTTCAAGGATTTGTCACGTCGAAATTTTCATTCTCGCCGATTCAACTGACTCGGAAGGAAAATGAAATAAAAAATGTTATTAAATTGCAAAATCATTGATATTCTACAAGTGCTTGAGTCTTGCTTAAGTCTAGTCATCCATTTATTATTAAACCTCCAGCACACCCAGAAATTTCGTGTTCACTGCGGTGCACTGAAATTTAAACTGTGTTTTCAGATCCTGTGTATTTTGCCAAAGGATTGGAATTGATTAAAAATAAATAATCCGCAAAAATAAATAAGTTGTAGACCATGTTTTATAAGAGAGAAGGACCCATAGATTCACTGCTGCTCTCGTCAAGAGTCGGCGACAGACGAACTTTAAACTGTTTCTTTTCTTCCTCGTCGCGCTCTCGCGACACTCATGAGACCCATACGAACATAATTTTCACAATAAAAATAATAAAAGTAATAATCAGACATTTTTTTCGATAGTTTTGATTCGCTGGATATTACATCGGAGCTTTTTTAAAATGGATTCCAATGACCTGTGAATAATCTGTTGATGAACTACAGGTGCAAACATAACGATGAGGGCTCTAATAGCAAATGATTCTAACGAAGTTTGATAGATTTAAGTTGCAATAGAGAAGTGGTATCGAGTATAGGCCGGGATGTTCATGAGTGGAGTGTAATTTAGCTGAAAATATAGGTGCATGCTGGGAATCCTCTCATACTAATTCACGAATGTATTAACGCCGTTACGGATAGTGGCTTGTGTGATTTTTCGATAACGCTTATGTGGCCATAGCCAAGCGAGTGTCGCACTCTCTCGAGCAGACCCTTAATTTTCAACCTTTATACACACCAAATGTATATCGTAACGAGAGAAAGAGGAAGCAGAAGAGAGACGGCGCGATATATAGAGATAGAAAGCCTATTATAAGCCTCGTATGGCATATACAAACGGGATCGTAATGGCAACGCGCGCGACGCCAGATTAGATTTTCAATTCGCTCGTAAATTGCGGTCTCACGCTTTCCCTCCAACATCCCTCCGACCCCCGTCATCACAGGCATGAGTTTCGGGGGAGGAGAGCGAGAAGTATATATTGTGTAAACTCTCGGTATTGCCAACCGTAAACAAATGGATGATGGCCGACACAGAAGTACGCGTGAACCAACGCACTTAATGAGATGCATACCGTTCTCCACCCACGTTCCCTGTTCAACAATCATCGCAATTTTCGAACCATACTTAATTACTTGACGCAACAAAAAAAAAAGAAAACAATAATGACAATCATATAAATAATGAACTTTAAACAAACATACTTCGGAGTGAAATTCCCATGGGAAATAATTCAACCATAATTTGTGTAGTTTTTGTTTCTGGATTATTTATCATTCGTTAGGACGCTCGGTTTATATGATTGGACAGCAGAGAGAGATAATGCCAAAATAATATTTAAGAAGAATTTCACAAACTAACACTAATTCAGGCCAGTTTCGATGTCTAATTATTACCTCACCAGTTCGTTAATGAATTTCAATAATCGATCGATCAATTGCTAAGAATTGCAGAGAGAAAAACACCTTTTTTTATTCTTTAGAAACAGTAAATGGAAAAATAGGAAAAAATTGAATAGATTTTTTGTTTCTATGTTAATAAAGTGTCAATTAAAAAATTCCAATAATCGATTAATCAATTGCTTGGAATAAAGAAAAGAAAAATCCTGATTATTATCAAATAAATACGAACTTTTATTTCAATCTTTCATGATTTTTTAATAAACACTGAATCTTTACAGCATCAATGGAAAAATATGGAAGAACTGGAAAGAATTGTTTAGAGTTTTTGCCTCAAATCATTGTTGTTGGACGAATATTCGAGTTTTAATGATTAAAAAAACACGAATAAACTCAAAAATTATTCGATGGAAATCCTTCTTATCAAAATATTCTAAGAAATGTCGATCGTAGATATGAATAAGAATTTTCCTTTTGATTTGTTTACAGGGGAGCATCCGGCAGCGATGCAGCATGGTGGAAGTTGTGGAGTCGCACCAACGATCCTTCTCGCGACACTCACGTTACTGTTTGCGAATCTACTGAGGTGAGCGAATCTGCCACGTTTCTACGAGGCCTAAATCGAATATATATCTATATATATTTATATATACACCAAAAAAACACGATATATATATTTATATATAAGTGTATGTGCGACGAAACTCTCGTGCATGTGATGAGTGCTCATCGTGTATCCTAAAATCGTTTTCACCAACGAGCGAACATTAGTTGGAGCGGAGTGAACGAAGATAATTCAAAAATCGATCAGTTTCAATGTCGTTTTTAAATACCACTAAATAAATCAAAGATTTAACGAGTAACGAAACACATCAAGGATTACTTAAAAAAATAATAATAATAATACTATTTCAAAAAACGTAATAAACTAAAAAATTCCATATTCTTTTCGATTTAAGAGTGTCATCATTTTTCGGGGCATAAAATGACGAAAAAAAAACCAGAAGTGAGTGCGTGGCGAAGACCCAAAAATGGTTAATTGCTTCAAATTTTGTTTTCTCATTTAAAAAATATTTAAATCGCCAGGACACGTTGAAAAAAAAAAATCGTGCATAAACATGCTGCCTAAAAGGATATCAACGAGAGTGAATTATGCATCGAGAGATTGAGATTTCTGGTACGTAAAATCTAATGGTGGAGAAACAATTATTCTAAAAAAAAAAAAAAAGAAACCATCGTCGATCGGTTTTTAATTCATTGAAATCCTACGAAGACGAGAAGGGGTTTATTTGAGGATAACAAAAAAAATGTATCTATTTCTTCCGAGAGGATAAGAGATTTTGTGTAAATATTTAATTATTAAACTGGTAGATTGTAACGAGATATCGATTAAATTAATTGTACAGTCCATTGTATATCTATAAAAGAAAGAGAAAAAAACGAATAAAGACAAGGTCGCGTCTTCGTATTTACCGATTTTTACAGACGGCTATTTCTTTTTTAAAACTGTTACTTTATCGCGAATGATAATAATAATCGCATCTGTAAATTCGGTAAATATGTCAAATTAGAACGAAAAAAAAATAAATAAAATGAGGTGTTTATACGATAGAAAAATTGACGGTGTAAAAATAAACAAATAATAAACATTACGTTTAATCGAATGAAAGATAAGATTATGCTTTGTTCTGAATGTTACACGAAAGCTTGAAACAAAACATCGAGCAAATTAGATGTTTTTTTTTGTTCTCAAGCTTCGATTCATTCAAGAAGATCGTTCGGTGAAAAATATTCCATTTTTGTTTAGCTTTTATTTCATTACTTTTTAGAAAGTTGATCAAATGAAAAATCAAACGAAATTCGCTGCTCGATCAAACGAACAATCAAACGGTCATTGTCAAATCGTGGCATGATAATTAAAAATCGAAAATTTGGTAATTAAAAAAGAAAAAAACATGACAATGTACCACGAGACGTTATCTAGGAACTGAACTATAAGACTAGAGAGCGTAAATTAACGAGGAGGAGAAATCGCATTAAATAGACGATTATTATACACGATACGAAAATAATATAAATATTTAAATACAATTTAAAGAACTAATTATTCGTTGTACGATAAAAAAATATAAAAAAACATAAAAACAAAATGTTATAGTTAAATTATACGAATATGTGGAAGATTGCAAGTGCGAGAGAATATTGAACGAAAGAAACTGCAAACTTGGCAAGGAAATGTTTTTGGTTTGGATTTTTATTTTTTTCTCGTCAAGCTTCGTGATAATCGAGAACAACGTAAAACGAGAAGAGACATAATTGCGTGGCTGGATCCTGAGAGAATGAAAGCTAAATAATTGCTGAACGTCCTTCGAGAAATCAGAGACTAATGCGAGAAAGGATCGATACCGAGAATTTTACATTTCCACTCGGTATACGTATTAGTGTTTTCGAAGGTGCGAATGAAATGGAGCTCAACAATAAAAAGAGAAGGAAAAAACATAAAATACGTAATAATGGCGAAGAAAAATAAAAATATGTATGAAATTTGGACTTTTTTTAAAATCTGGGAGTAAATAAAAATGGGAGCGAACGAGAATTATCGAAAAAGTCTTTTTCTATTCCGCCGCCGATGTGGGTCAACAAATAAAAGGGCGAGAGGAAGAGAAAACCAGGACGAGAGAATGAAAATCATTTTGCAAAGACCAAACGAAGGACGAAAATTCCCTATAGTTTGTTTATTTAACGAGGGATTAATTCGTCGTTGACACACTGGGTCATTTTGACCCGGAGTAAGTTTTTGGCGTTAACTATAACGAATATGAAAACGTTCATCTCTTTTTTTGCCTTGAATCATCAATTTTTCAACAATTCGTCGTTAAACAAATGGACTTTGACAGCGTCTCCAATAAAATGAAAAATATATATATAGATCTATATCGTAATTTTTCGTTTCGTGAATAACGAGCCAACATCGGGTTTCATGCCAGCAGAAATGATTTAATTGGACAATTATATATTCGACTGAAGTTTGTCGTCGCATGACGATGATTAAATTTCGAAAGAAGAAAAAAGAGAATAAAAACATTCCCATTATGTTTTCTCTTTTGTACGGATATATAAAGTTGAATCAGTTAACGAGACGTTGTTAGCAGAGCGTGGGTGTCGATCGATCAAAGCGCTAATAAGGGTGTTTTTTTTTCTCGTTCCTTCTTTCTCTTTCTCATCGTTTTTTTCTTTCCTTCACGCTCCCTCTCTCTTTTTCTTTCTCTCTTAATTTGTCTCGGAACGATAACGGTTTCAGTGGTAAAACCCTTGGCCACGATACGAGATTTTTTGCCCTCTGGTGAGCGGGTAAAAAGTTAAAAAAAAAAGAGAGGAAACGTGAGAAAAGAAATTAAACGAGGTAAAACAACGGTACGAAGTGAATACCTCGCGTAATTTCAATCGCCATAAAATATGTATGCACACAACAGCCACGTAATACGAATTGTTTCGATCATTTTTTTTTGTTTTTTTTTTTTTTTTTTACGTGCTTTTCCGCTTCGAACGATATTTCATAAGAGTGAACTCCAATCACCAATTTGATTGCACTTATTTTCATTTCGATTTTCAATTATTTAAATTCCATTGCGTTATTATTCGAACTGTTAATTAAACATTGTTATTCGGGAGAAAAAAAAGTCTATGAACGAATAATTAATGAACGCAATCAAATTATCAGATTTTTAAATTCTCAATTAATTGATCCCTTTGATCATTGAACGGCTGATAAAATTTCGAGAAAGTATGTCGTCAACTTGAACAATAATAAACGCAGAAAGTGTAAAGCGTCGCAGTGTTGTCATGAAGTGAATCATTTTTTTTCATTAGTCGAGACAATTAAATAAAAATCCTTAACCGCAATTGTAAATAAACGAAAGAAAGACGGAAATAAATGAGAACGCTGGGACAGCAGTGTCGATGGCCTGCGCTAAAAACCCACGATAATCGTATATCATGTCGTAGGAAACAAAAAAATTAAAAAAAAACAAAGAGAAACAAGATGAGAGTATTTGTGCGTGAGAGAATGCAGTTTTTTGAACGAAATATTATTATACCTGCGTGATAAATGACGAATGCATTGTAAAATTCGAGATAAAATTGTAATGTAAAGCGAGGAAAAAAAAAATCCATTGACGTGACATTACTGTTTAAATAAATGTAACGATTATGACGAAAGAAATGAAACTCAAACTTCGTTCGTTATTGTCCTTCCAGACTGAATATATTTAAATAACATTACGACGATTTTTTATATTTTTTCCCCAAACGATCATATCATCAAATTTATCATTGAATTCCTTTCCTGCTCAATTTTCATTGATTCAAAAATTTTGATCGTTGCTTCTAGAGAAATTCCTTTCAATCAACTTTTTTCCTGAATAAAAAAAAATCAATCGGACGAATCGAAAGTCTCGAGGGTTGAAAATGATTTATT
Organism: Campoletis sonorensis; assembly: GCA_013761285.1. Classification (NCBI taxonomy): domain Eukaryota; kingdom Metazoa; phylum Arthropoda; class Insecta; order Hymenoptera; family Ichneumonidae; genus Campoletis; species Campoletis sonorensis. The sequence goes on from JACEOJ010000138.1 coordinate 604,848, forward strand.
TGTCCGGTGTACATTGAATCACAAACACTGTAAACTACTTTTTTTCATATTCCGGAAGCCTCTTTATCAATAAACAATGGTGATAAAGTGAGAAAAACAGTTTAACAGCAATAAAAAAGGGAATAAAGCTCTCCCTCTCTTTATTTACTAAAAACTTGGCTATTTTTCGTCTCAGGATGTTTACAAGTTTTGCTGCGCACTCGGTGAAAAGTCACCAACATTTTATGAAGATGTACTATTTAATGAGACTCTCTTCGTAACGGAGCTCAACTGTACAACAACTAGAAGCGACTTTATACAGACTTGTGTATAAATATAAAGTATATACTTTACAGACGACAACCAGACCACCATTTTTGTTCTACAACCTTGTTAGACACTGTGGGAGGTTGTTCTAGTACATTTGCAGCCTTAAACCTCGCCGAGCCCAAGCTGAACGTCGAGAATGAAGCACACACGGAGAGAAATGCGGCCTCAAATTCTAACATTCATTGCTAGAAAATCTAGCAGTTTACTGCCAGTTCGACTAATATAACATTTTTTGTTATAACGAGTGCAAAAATGATTCTCACAACGTATAGTAAAAATAGTGTGTCCATATTACATTTGAAACTATTCCCACATAAAGTGTAAGTCCTATGCTGTGTAGTAAAAATGATGCATGCATATTACATTTGAAAGTATTCTCTTTACTATTACATACTATGCTTCACATGGGTTGTACTATACGTATAGCATGAATCTTCGTGTATATATAGATTTTACTATACGCATAGTATAAATATCTGGCGTATAAATAGATTTCACTATACGCATAGCATAAATCTTCGGCGTTATAGCGAAAAATATTAAGTATTTGTCAGTAAAATGTGACTCTCCGTACCGCACTTTTTGTAGAATGCTGGAAACTAATTGTTCCGATCCCGTGAGTAAAATGTTTTCGAATAATACAAAAATCACAATATGCGGAATAAAATTTATTATTTGTATCAGTTTGGGTGCAATATCGTGGGTTAAAATTTAAATTTCTTCATTATTACTATACCATGATTACAATTTTTATCTTCCATTCAATACTTTCCGACATTTTATGATATTTTTTTCAGAAGCATAGTACTATCTTTTAGAAACATAGTATTAATTCCTAAGCTTCGAGGCCCCAGTTCTCTCCGTGCACGTGAAACTCGTGAAAAAATTAATTTCGTTTTCACTCGTCGAGATGTGAGCATGTAATTACAACAGGGGCCTCAGTGACTCTCTGTGTATTTAATCCACTTACGCGATGTATACATGTTTATAAAACTTTTTTAGAAAAATTAGCAAACACTGAACGAGCTTTACTTGTTTTTATTTATTTTTAAATGATTATGGCAAATATGCGTCTTTGGGAATGATAAGTTGTCAAGCAGGGGATCTATCGTACGTTCAAAATCGCTTTTTTCCATTAAAAAATGTTTTGATTCAATTTATCAACAATTTTTTCATTTTAATATTCCTTGAATGATAAAAAACAGGAAATTGAAAACAGGATAATCGAAAACGGTTTCCAAATTACTTTTTTCGATTATAATATATTTTTATACAAATTGAATGCAATTTTTTCCTTGCCAGTATTCTGCAAATGGAAAAAAATAAAAAAAATCGAAACGCACTAATCGCAGATTAAAAAATAATTCAATGCAACGTAACAGCAAGTTTTTTATTTTTTTTTCTTCAAATAAAGTACATTTCTTCAGGAAATTAAAAATCAGCAGAAAAACTCCCCCAATGCGAATATTTCCGCGTTTTACGCAACAAGAAATCTCGATCGAATTTATGATGAAAAAATGGATTATGTTTTTGGTAATAAAAACGCCAAGGTTGCCAAGTCTGCCTTGGCAACCGTGGAGAAAAAATGGAAATGGAAACAAAGAATATTGTTTTTTGTATCGCGATTCACATTTCGATATACAGCGAGTGGAATTTCGATGGCGTTACAAAAAATTATCTGGAAAATGACGAGAAGCGATGCGAAAATAATAAAAACATAAAGAAAAACATGAAATAAAAGTATATATATAATAAACGAGGAAGAAAAATTGTAGTGCGCTGATGGGCTGTGACGCGGAAAAATTTTCCCAACTCGTCGACTGTTTTCCCGTTGATGGGGAGGAACGAACGGATGGCTTAAAATCGTTCGTCCGTTAATTGTCGAGAGGGTAAAACGGATGTGTAAAAGGTTTTTTTTATATTCATCATACAGATTGTGACGTTGCACAATTTTTTAAAATACTTACCTCGTTGATCGTGGGGTGGTCAACCACGATATTCGTTCGTCGTACCTTATTTTTAGTTTATAAGTCCTATTCTGTGAATTTTATCCGTCATAAAATATTGTTCAAGGAATTTTTCTCCTCGTCAAGCATTAGAAATATTGTTAAGACCCCACGAATACTTCCTACGCTAGCCAGCGAAGGAAAACCACCATCAAGATCCTTCGCCGACAAGACCACAAGGATCTCTAGCCGCAGTAACGGCACCTGGAAAATATTGAAAGAAAATGAGAAGCGGACCACGACAAGAAGACAACCCCAATCACAAGAGAGACCATCGAAACAATAATCCCCAATACTGATTTTTCCTCCCATTCCTGTCAAAACAACAAACTCCCCTCAGCGACAATCTTTCCCACAACATTTTCCCTGTCAAAAACCCCGAAAACGAGTCGAGCCCCTCGATACAAGAAAAAGGAAAAAAGGAACAACTCACCAGTAAGGGAAAGTTTTCCCTTACCAAACGAAGAATTCAACGAAGTCCCACGATGACAGCTGAAGTGTCGAGTCGACGGGCCTAACCTCAAAATAACATCGCTACTTCGAGGCCGGAGGTTAAATCGAGCGGCCCGGAGAAAATCCACAAGTCCCGCGACGTCGAGATGCTTCGAAATAAATCCCTCAACACGGCAAATTCCTTTTTCCGGAGTCGAAAATTACGAAGACCACTTTTTCGGCCGAATCAACGCGAAGACCACGACACTTCGTAAACAATGACGTGATGACGTCATGACACTACGAATTGGTGATCGACTTCCCTTAGCGATTTTAAAAGTCGCGCGTCGAATTTCCGAACACCAAGACCACTCAGCGTTCGATCAAGAGCAACAGGTGGCGGCACAAGCGCCCCCTCCGTCCCCGGGCAGTGCAAGACAAAGCTCGACTCGCAAGCCCCTCCATTCCCCCCTATACCCTTCACCATCAAACGAGACCACGTGTGAGCTAACTCCACTTGTGATTGGTTGGTTGTTGCCGGGCCGGCAAAGGCAACCAATGAGCATCGAGGAAACAGGTCCACGCGTGCGAGGGCCTTGTTACCGAGTCACTTCACCACGACCCAGCGAGCGTACCCGACGTGTTGGAAATTCTCCGTCTTTTTCCCTTTGCGAAATTCCACGATTTATTGTTTAATTATCAAATTTTCTTGTGTACCACCGGCTTTGCTTCGTACGAGGACGTGTTTGATTTGACGAGGCGATCTTTCAACAAGTTCCGAGTAAAAGTAAGTTGTTTTTCGTATTTTTGTGGTCGCGACTTCGCGAGGCGTCGTTTCGACAAGCCACTTTGTACGCCCGATTTTCCACCCCCTTTTTGTATTTTCTCCTCCCCATTTTCGATATTTGTGAGCCCCTCTGGCCAATATTAATTATTGCGCGAATGACGAATGATTGTTTGTCGGCGAGAAAAAGGACGCGACGAATATCGTGGTGATAGTCATTAGAATTAAGAAAACGACCCATTTTGCCCCATCTACCCCTTTTTAGTCCATTGTTCGTTCGAGCGTCGTTCGACCAATTTCCCCATTATTTTTGTATCCTTTTTAGCCTCTCGCAATATATTTCTTCGCCGATTAACATCGCTCAATATTGCGAGAGAGAATAAGGCGAATTAATTATTGTTATTTTTCGAGTTCACCGTTTTTCAGTCCCATTGCGTCATCTTTTGTCCCATCGTTGTCGAGCTCGTTTACGAGACGAACAAACGATATTTTTCCCTTATTTTTGGTGATAATTTGGAGAAAATCATCCAATTATTTGCCACGTTATTTATTTTTGTATTTTTCATCATTTTTGTACGACAAACTCTTTGGTTGTACCAAGAGCGTCATTGTTCGGACTTCGAACGATTCGAGTCCAAGTTTCTTCCCCCACCACCGCTTTTTCGTTCACGGGTATAATAAGACGCCTGAGTTGTCAGGGACCCGCTTTCCCCTTGAGATTAAAATTGTATTTTCGTTGTTATCCCATGCTAAGAGCTAGTCCCCCTTTTGTATTATTTTTGTGAATTATTATTAATATTGTTGTTAATATTTTGGAGATCGGAAATTTGATTTTATTGTTAATTTTCAAAGAATTAACTGGCGCCCACATTTATCAATTTTTGTTTTGTTTTTGGTTTAATAAATTTGTTATTTCGATCTTCCCATTTAATTTTTTTTTTGTATTTGTTTTATTTTATTTTCCCATATTTTTAGTGTCTCTTTTAGCCAGGAATAATAATAATAATTATTATTCCTGGTGAATTTGTGGCAAAACCGTCACAAGATATATTTACACACATATATATGACATATAATAAAGGCTTTTATTTTTTTCCTCTACGATTTTTCTCATGGACATACATTGCACACACACACACATACACACAAATCTGTATTGTTTGTACAAAAGTCTGGTGGAATAGTGGAGATGTGTTTGTTCCGTACCGTACATGAGAAACTTCGCAAACCAGAGCAGACTAAACGAAAAATAAAACGATAGTAAAAAAAAAAAGGTTGGATCGAATTGCAAAGGGAAGAGAAAAAAAGACGAATATAAAAGTAATAAAAGTTGTCATGAGGATTTAGGGAGCCCAATCACTTGCCTACAATTCAACGAAACGATGGACATCAAAAAAGGTTTTATGAATTTAAATAACCGCTTTTGTTTGAAGTTTTACTTTCGACGTCATTTATTTTTCGGATTTAGTTGTTTAATTACGGAAAATGTAAGTATTCAGTACTCTGTAAGAAATGATTGATCGACACACTCTAAAAAATGTTGTGAACGATCGCAACGAAGTTTATAGTTCGATCGATCGGTTTATTTATTGCCAGTAAATCCAGAGTTCGAGTTCGTCGAGTAAGTGAAGGGTTAAAGGGTTAATTGACGAACCCTTCACGAAGCGAGGTCTAGGAGGCTAACGAGGCAGCACGACTTGCAGCTGGATTGAAAAGTTGTTTTGAAAAACTGACTAAAAAGTAATGTGTGAGCTTTTAAACTCATGCATGATACTAAACTTCAAAAACTGACAAAGTTTCCAACATGATTCCATCGTTTTCTTGATAAATAAATACAAATTGTCATGTTTTTATTTTCGTCAAGAAAAAATAACGGATAAAGATTTATTTCTCTATATTTATTTGACCGAATAATGAATACTTCGTTATGATTTGTCTTCGTTCGACATTTTCCTAGACTTCCTGTTTTTCTATAAATCCTGTACACGCTTTTCTCTCCGCTTATATCTCAATCGTTTTCCTCAATCCCTCGTGAATTCGCGCGAGCACTCGCGCATACGATCGCAAATTGCTCCAACCTCCAACCACGATGTCCCTCATCCTCGAATAGCTTCAAACATATATAAATATATATATATAGGTGTAAATATTTACTCGTACATTCACAGTAGGATAAAAACACGAAGCGTTCCAACTCTCAGCGATATATATCCCCGATCATTCCCTCCCTCCTCTTCCTCGCTCCCTCCCGCCACGAGCTAGCAACCCCTACAACACACAGTTTCCCTCATACCTCAACCCGAAACGCTCATTTCCACTTTCCGCGTCCGTTCATTGGCTGATAAAATATCAACCGTCCGTCCGATTTGTGTTTGCCGATATTTTACCAGTTTAATTGTTTTTCGATAGCCTTTACCCCTCCCTTTTAAGCTTTTTCATCCTTATATACAGTTATACATTTTCATATATAGAGAAAAACAAGCTTGGGCTATTTGTTACGCCAAAATTGAATTGCCCGCCGTACAAGATGGCTCACCACATGCGCTTTATTGATGCCAGCCCAACTGGAGGTGCAGCTGCACCGAAAAAACACTTTTTTCATTAATAATAAACAAAGAGACGATTTTTTCAATGCTTGGCATTGTTTTATTCCTTCATTCTTCAAAAACATTTATAATTTTTAGTACAAGTTCAAATTTATTTGAACTACTTTAGTAATATTTTATTTTCCAGTTCTCTTTACTGACAAGTAACAAAATTTCAATGGGTTGCTTAACATTTATTGCGGAATACTAATAATCAAACGCTTTTTTGTTATCGACTGTTCGAAAATGCATGGACTCACTATTTCTTCATTTTTTTTCGTTTTTTTTTTTAGATTTTTTTTTTAGAAGTTTATACTGAATACAAGGAATAAAGCAGACTTCAATTTGGAGTAGATCGAATGTACACAGGATGGAAAAGGGCGAGGAATAGAGAGAGGGAGGATTTGGGGATGGAGTTTCATGGAGGGAGACAACTGGAGGGTTCGTATAGATGTGGCTCGGTTAAATTTATAGTTGTGCGGCGCACTAGACAATGTGTCCCAAAAGAGAACGAAATATAGCTATATATTGAACTGGGACGTTGCAGTTTTCCAATTTTCATCCCTTCCAAAAACACATCATCCCATAAACGAGATTCCCATACAACGGTAAACCAACTGCCTTTTTTCAAGCCTCTGCCCATATCCAATTCTCAATAAATAAATGAAAAAAATATTTGACAAAAATATCAATATACAAAAGAAACAAAAATTGATTCTTTTCACCAAGTCACTCGTAGAATGAAACAAACCGTTAAAAGCTTAAATCAACCCTCGTAAAAAAATGACCCTCCAGCAACTACTTCAATCGTTTTTGTTCTCCCCAAATAAAAATGTCAATGGAAAACTAATTTCCGGCTTCCAGACTTTGGGATATTGCAATACCTGCTCAACCCAACAAACACAGCTGATTCCTTTTTTACAAAAAACTGAATAATCGATGCAGTGTACGTAATGCACCAAATGCCCCGAACATTCCGTATTTCGCAAAAAAAAAAAAGAAGTGGAAAGTGAAAAAAGGCACGAAACGTTCCTTTTTCACTTTTCTTTCCACCAGCAAATGTCGATCGATTAACGTCGAACATTTTCACAGAAAACGAATCAAAACTATAGAATGTGATTTAAAAACAAAGTATAACACGACGTACGTTCTTGTTTATTTTTCCTCCCTATTTGTTCTTTATTCCTCGATTACAATTAAATTATTACAGTTCCTATAAATGAGCACGTTAGAGGACAAAATTCGACTAAATAACAAAAATACGAAAATGAAATAATTTTCGGTTTAGAATTTTCTTTTTTTTTTTCTTTTTTTTTGTCTTCTTCTGTTTGTACTCAATACTCACTATTTAAGCCTGGCTCCTCCCTCCCCCCTCCCTTCGTCTTTAAACAGAACACCACACTGTACAGCCCTCGATTTCCACTTGCACCAGAAGCGTATAGTTATCCAAACAATCATAAAGCACGTTGATTCACGACCGCACCACCCTCGAATTTAGTGTTATTTTATTCCGGTTTCGGAAGGGCGAAGTTGTGCTGGGATTCCAAAACTCCCTTAAGCGTCCGCATTAACGAGCCAAAAACTATTATCGATAATAGCCGCTGAATTCATTCCTCCTACTTTTCTTTCCCTGCATTCGAAAAAGCCTCTCATCGCTCCCTCGACACGTTTAGCTTCCGAGGAAATTCTTTCATTATTAGCGATGCTTAACACGCTGCTGTAATATATTTACGAGATCGTTTTATTATTTCTGTTTTCTTTCTCGATTTAACACTGAATTTTTCAAGAGGGAAGACACAAAATGAATAAACGAAATATTTATTTATATTTCATTACAGAATCTCCATAAAGTTCCTTCTTTTTTTTAATCAATTTTCATCAATTCTTTTATATCTGGTTTCTAAAGAAAATTATTTTTTATCATCGAACTTTGAGAAGGTTTTGAGAACAATAAATTAAAACGATAATATTCTTTATCACCAAAATGTTAAGCTACTTTCTTTAGAGGGAAGAATTATTTTCATTTTCTTATATTTATTCAGACCACGAAAAAGTAAAACGTTCAGTTTCGTGCTTGAAAAATATATTTTAAGAGATTACGATTGAACTTTATCAGTTTTTATTACGAAGCTTCGTAAAACACGAATAAAAATCTGTCAATGTTAAATTCCGCAATGGTTACGTGACTCTGTCCAATAAATCATTCTCCATATAAATTTGCAATTAAATCCGAGAGTTTAAATGGTAAAACGACATCGAACATATGCGATTTACCATCTCACATATAATTACTTCAGGTTTTCCTATTTGCTCTGCTGTCTCTCTGTCTCGCTTCGTGTCTCTGGCTCTTTTCTCTTTCTCCCTCAGACTCGGACTTGTGTGGCGATTCCTCGTGAATTTATCCTCCCAGACTGGTACAAACTATTCATACGAGAATGAATTATTCAGAGAACGTGCGAGCTGGGGAATTCTGGTTAAAGTATAAAAAATTAAAAATAAAAATGTGCCAACGGAATAAGAGGTGGAACAAAAAAACTTGAGGGATGAAAAATGAAAAATAAAGAACTGAAAAAAAAAAAGATCCTTCAGAACGAGCTGTGAACATCGTTGGACAGAATGACGGACAATTTTTCTAGTGGAAACTAAATCGGTGGTTCCATGCAGTCAATCGAGATCTGTCCCAGTGTGTAGTGAAAAAGTCCGAAAAGCCAGTTTAATACTTCAAGTCCCACGTTTCTGAAGTACTGTGTTTCGAGTGCACTTTTTTTTCATTTCTATTTTTTTCATTCGTTATAACGTTTTGAAACGAAAAAAAATCGACTTTATTTTCATTTTAAACGATGTAGAGTGAGTTTCGGCTCGTTGTTGAATATTTTCAGCGAAAAATTCGTGAAATATTGTAAATGGTGTGAAGCCACTCGTTATTATTATTTTTTAAATTATTTTCATTAATTATTTTATTATCATTATTAATCCTACGTATTCGCAGCTCCCGCTGCATCCCCAAATTATTGTTTCCGTTCACATCCTCGTGAGACCCACCAAAATGTCACTCACAGCCAGTCCTTAAGGGCAGAGGGAAAACTGTAAAATACCCGACAGATACAGGCAGCTGTATTTTTTACTGAATTTCAGTAGCGATTTCTAGTCAGCGATTGATAAGCGAGACAAAGCATGGCAAAGCGCTCACCCAACCAAGTATTGACCTCCTTCATAACGAGCGAGACTTCATAACATTTGGTGATCGTTTTCACGATGTATATTATTAATTTTTTCATAAAGTTGGAAATCTTCTATTAATTGCTCTTACAGTTCTCGTTTCATTAATAAAAAAGTGCACATCCATAATATCGGAAAACGTGGTTAAAAAATATTTAGAAACAGAGTTGTTACTGCTCGCAGGCATTTAGTTTTTTTTTTCAAGGCTACCGTTTAATTTGCTAAATTCGTTGAATCGATATCCACCCATAAGCAAAAGTACATTATTTTCGGCGTGTATATCTTTGCATATAAAAAAATTACCCCAATATTTTACTCGTTCACGAACGATGGCATAATTTTTTTTTTTTTTTTTTTTCAAGCTCCGAACCGCAACGTGTAACGAATGGTTCTTTATACATGGACACTGTATACCTGATAACGTTTATGTAGATTACCTCAGAATATATTTACAATTTTGATTTTGAAGCGTGCAGAGATCTGCGAGGTAAAAAACGGTTTGTATATTTTTGTATTCCTTCTATGCTTTTTTAATTAATAAATTAATTCTGAGCCAATACATTTGCAAATCGAATTTCTTTTTGAAAAATTAATTCACTGGATCTCGTAATATATCGGGTTTTTTTGTTACACAATTACAATTATTCTAGATAATGTCTCGCAGTCGTTTCGGCATTCGAGAAAAAATGTGAGAAAGCTGTTCAAGAATAGATAATTAAAAAAAAAAACGTTTTAATTCAATTTATTCCAGATTACGTTTTATCCTGAAAAATGCATGACGTCTCAAGCACAAAAAAATTGTGACAGGCTTCAAAAATTGTTCATAAAAATTGATATTAATTAATTTGTTCACAAAAATAGCAGAAAAACTTAGTCTTATGTGAGTTTTTACTCGATATTAAAAAAAGGAAAACTCGACGTTCTGCAGATCCTCGAACATCAAACATTTATGTCGTACGACATTAAACGACAAAACTGTATTATAAACTCGAGTTTATGGATGAGAGCGAAAATTCTCTCGAGTACCTTCGCGTTTCAATAGATTCTAACCTACGAGCGATGTATTGAGTGTCTGTGTGTGTGTGTGTTAAACAACATTAAATTTCGAGGAAATTAATTGGAACCGGCAAAGGTGGAATGGGTGCAATTAAAAGTTTTCAACTCGAATTTATTTCTCTACAACGTAATGTACAAAATCATACGCGAAAATTATATCCACATATACAGACATATCGATATATATAAACATTATTGAATATTTTCAGGTTTGAAAACATTGATGAGTTTATAACAAGTGGTCGAGTTAACTGCATAACGGTTTCCTGTCACTTATTATTGGAATTTTCAATATTTTATCGAAATTCTATACCAGCCTGTATTTTTTTTATCAGAGATTGATTTGGTTCGTTATTATTATTTTGATTGTTTGCTTTCTTGTTTTTTTTTTTTTTTTTTTTTTCAATTCGAAAATAATGCAATTGATTTACAACCCATTATCGCTATTCTCCGGACTTACTTTTCCACCTCGAAATCGTGACCTCATTTTTTCCTCTTCGGATTCCAACAATTCGTCGAACAAACTCTATATTTCCGCATCCAACACCCAAGGAACGTTGAAGAGCTGGGAGTCAAATAAAATGATAAAAAAAACTCATCGATGTGTACACAGAATCGTTGAAAATAAACTCGATCATGTATGAAATTTTAAATTTCAATTTTTATTCGATGTGCACTGAAATAAACCATTTTCTATTTCTAAACATCAGGAGGGACGAAGATCGAAAGAAAAGGTTGAGAAGTTATGAACCAATATCACATTGCATCGAAATATAATTCAGTGTTTTATTTTTTTTTCTTTACATCATTGGTTTTTAATTAGTATCTTTTATATAAATTAATTTCGTTAACCAGGACAATTGAACTTAATCGTAAATAAAAATACTCGAAAGAATTTTTTGACGAAATTGACATTTTTGGGATGATACAGTGTGCATTTAACATTTTTCCAAAAATGTGGCCAAAAAAATAAAATATTATTGAACTTAGTGGAAATTTATGGAAAACGTAAGCAGTCCTAAGTTTTAAGACAAATATTTACAGAATATAATGTAAAATAAAATATAAACTACGTGGGGCATGTGAACCCTTCGTTGACACACTTTAATTCGACCACTGCATTGACACACTGGGTCAATTTGGTCCAGAGCATATTTCATCGACCTGTCATCAGCAGCCCTTCGGTTGTTTTTTATTGAACAAAATCAAGAGTACATTTGAAACATTTCTCAAAATGTGTGTATCGTAAAAATTCGAAAAATATCGAATTTAAATGTTTCAAAAAATTGTTGAAAACATTAATTTCGTGAAAAAGTGAAAATTCTACAAAAAAAATCATAATTTCCGGCATTTTGAATATTTTTGAGATTGACGACCGCCGATGTTTTCACGACAAATGCTATTTTTCAAAACAAAAAATAATAATGCTGTGACGCGATATTTTTCAATAGAATAACTCGTTTATTTTGATTCCGGGTCAAAATGACCCAGCGTGTCAACAAAGAGCTCAAAGCCTCTTAAAATGAAATATTTAGACGCTTGTTTCGAATAACCAGAAAAAAGTGCTCCATCAGAGAAATAAATAAAGTGTTAACCTTTGGAGAAAATCAATCTAGTACTTTACAACCGAAAAATTCATGAATACAATTGAAAAAAAAAAAATCATTCCATTGAAAAGAATTGGAACAGCGTTAAAAACTATTCCATTGAATGTTAACTGAATGAAAATATTATTCATTTTTGAAGGAAATATTTCAATCCGGAATTTCAAGAGAGCGAAAAATGAGAATGTCGATTACATTCGAAATCGTGATTTTTCAACGGTTTGAATAAAAAATATTTTATTTCGATATTTACAGCTTTGTACGTATGTTTATTTATTTCCGAATTCATGTGGGTCCCAGCAGCAATCAATAAAATGGAAAAAATTCTGGAAAGTATATATCTCATGCTCCATAAATACAAGGAGCTTGTATTTACGATAGTTCCCAGTGGACGATGCTGGAATACATACGAATGAACTCGTGTATCCCTTGGGGGTATAACTTAACGGTAAATATTATCTTATATTTCTATACGTTTGTTTACGTTTATATATTTCACATATACAAACATAAACATGTCCATATTTGTTGTACTGTAACCAAGTTTATTTCGCAAAGGTAAGAATGAATAACACGAAACGAGAGAACTGTACATCGTGTAAAATACTGTTGTTGCGTTAATGCAGGAAAGTTTGGCCGTTACGACGGTGAATTAGAAGCCCCACGAGTAGAAACGGAAGCGTTATACGGTACCAGTGCGTGCCTACGTCGTTTCTGGTACCCGCGTTCGCCATACTTCCGGAAGAAATGTAACTGGCATCTCGTTGCATCGCTTCTGTACGTTCACCTACAAACATATTTCAAAGAAAATAAAGGACAATTAAGAGACGAGACAGTCAAAGTGACAGTCTCTTGTTATTCGGTTTCACACTTTTTTTCGCCAGAGCTTTTCAGCCCCTTTGAGGCAAACACTTTACACAACGTACAATTATCATGAAAGTTCAAATGCCTCTTGAGGTAGCTGGGAACAAAAGTGAACTGAAAATTAGAAAATAAGCAAAGGTTTTTGTACAATATTATTGTCAATTTGGACGTGGTACAAAAAACCATTGATTTTTATTTTTTTTAAACGAAAACCTGCGACTGGAAAATTTTGAAATAATTCTCAACAATTCTCTGAAGTGTATTGAAATCGAGGAAAAAATTTGGTTCCAATATTTTCGGTAGATTGGTAGAAAATATATTTTGTTTCATCGAGAAACGCGAATTTTGGGTATTTATCTTTTACGTTCCATTTATGCGATTGATAAATAATGAAGGATTTTTTTTTGTTTATTTATAAATGTCCTGCGAACAATATGTAATGGATAAATCTGAAATTTGTTGCGGCAACAGTAGTTATATGATTGAAATTGTTCCTTTGGCTTAGATAATTAAATTGCATTTTAATTTGGACCATTTTTGATCGTGAAAATGTTTCTGAACAGCTGTTCATGATTATCAAGCGAAAAAAATGTCTTTTACGAAAAAATCCAGAAAAATTCTCAAAGTGCAGCGAAATTTTTGAGAATAGTTGTTTTCGTTCTTTTATTCGATGCAATTTCAAAAATTTATACTCGCGATATTTTGAGGATCGTAAATAATTGAAAAATGAATAATGAAAGTTGTGTCAATTGTCAGTAAATTTTCTGGTGGACTGACAAGAATTTTTCACGGAGGTGAAGTGAAAGCACGATCTGACACCTCTTTGTGGACAATTGAACATTCGATTTCACTCTCGTTGACACAGGCCACAGATTGTCGTCGAGGCGACTAAACAGTTCAAGTGTTGGAATAAACACAATCCTAGTTTGTAGCCAAACCTGCAGATGTTTGCTCTCGAAAATGCTTCGCCATTGAAGTTGCGATTGTTGGAGCCATAAATGCGTGGACATGTGATACGCGAGGGAAATGGTAACGCGAGTCTTTGCGGCTCCCGTGTAACCGAGAATTAACCAATAACGTACAAACGTTACTGTTACGTTTGATGGTCAGCTATGACCATTCGGTAAAACGGGGAATGAATAGATTTAGCCAGAATTTACGCGGTCGATACAACATTCAAGTAATTTCGCACTAATTAATTCAATTTCAGGGTTCATGGAAGGGATAAATTTTTAGGATCAAGATAAAAAAGTATGAAAATCACTAATTCAGCTTCATTTATATTGTTATGATTATTTTCCACTATTTCATTAATTTAATGAATTAATTATTTATTATTTTAATTGATTAAAGATCAGAAATGAAGCAGCAACCAACATTTCTTATTTTTCTTCAAATTTCTCTTTTCTACTTGTGAGTTAATAATTTTTTCAATTAATTACAATGTGGATAAACGAATGTGAAATGAAATTTTCCATTCAATCATTAGAATTCTTGTCCCTTTCATTAATAAAAAAAAATAATATTGTAAATAATATTTTATCGTATGAATTGAACTGTTAGGAGGATGATTTCGAGTGAATTTAAAAAACAGGGTAGAATCTTGTTATCGAGGAAATAAAAACGAGTCACGTACAAAACTCGAGTCCAAGTTGAAGTAAGTCAAATATAGCGATACATTGTGAGAGTGCGGGGGATGGTTTGAGTCTGTGAGAACGGTGGAAAAACTTTTGGCTAGAGATGCCAACGTTAACTGACTAAACGCGACCATTCAACTTCTTCCCCTTGCCCCCGACCTTTTGCCCTCGTGTACGAATTCAGATTCAGCTAAAGAGTGGGGTCGTTACAAGCGAGACAGTTGTAGTTATTCGTAGGGGATAAAAAAGGGGGCTGCAGAGGATGAACGCGCGGGCCTAAAGGCATAATATAAAGTTTTTTTTTCGAAAGAAAATAAGAGAGACAGAAGATGGGATTGAGGAAAATTCTACGAAGATGGAAGGAGGCAACAAGAGTCTCAGATTCAAGACTTCAGGATTGGATAGAAGTGGCTGAGTGTAAGAAAAAAAAAAAAAAATAAAAAGAAAGAATGAAGAAGAGCGATGAGCGAAGCTACACAGTTATAGTTGTGTGCGGGAGGGGCGTAGAAAAAGGTGAAGTGTATGAGAATCGTGAGAAAAGAGAACGAAGCACAAGAAGTTTTCAGCGTGAGGATCCTCAAAAAAAAAAAAAAAAAAAAAAAAAACAAGAAAGAGAGTTAAAAAAAATGGTGCCAACCCCCTAGAAGAGGGAGCGCTGCCCTCTGGCGTCAGTATCAGGATGAAAGGAGAACGGAGGGTGAAAAAAAAACGACAAAAGAAAATGAAAAGATCGAGATGAAGCTTCGCGGGCAGAGGTTTGGAAAGAATCATGCAAAAGCTCGCTGATGGGCAATTAGGAAAATTGAATTCTCCCGTAATTAACTTTCTTAATTAATAGAATCGCCGGATTGTATCTTTAATCTGAGGAGCCTGGTTGTAGAAGCCTTTTTAGATTTATCTCTCTGTGTGTGATGTATATAAAGATATATGTGCGTGTATCCGGGAGAGTATTCGTGTTTCTCCGACTCTTTCGCGTCTCGCCTCAAGTCCTGATCTCTTTCCGAAGTTATCTCTACTTGGCTCGGTCGTTGTTGAAGACTTTGGCGAGTGTGGCCCGTCCGGGAACCCGGAGAAAATGAAGAAAAGTCAAGGAAAAAAAGGAGATGGCGCTAGTTTAAAAAGAGGAAAATGGGAGAGGAGATTCAAAAAAAATGAGAGAACAGTTTTTCATTTTCGAGTGAAACACTGAAGAGAAATGCACCGAGCGTCTCGAAAGCGAATATAAGGGATGAAATCGGGAGGTTGAGAGTTCGCTGCGACGCCAAAGAGCACCTCGCGATGAAATAAGGTGGAGGACTTGCGCGTTTGCTTCTGCTGCCTTCTGGCAGGGTTTCGGGCTCGTTGTAAGTTTTGATATATGCGCGACGTTATTTACGATCGCATAAGAATTAGCTTGGGTGCGGCACTGAACCCGCACGATTTAGCAAAAAGCACACCTTCGTTCTCAAAGGGTGAGGGAGCCAGATACTCTCCTAGGATAGAAATGCACCAGTGGGACGAATGCACCAAGGCGATGCTTTTTGCATCATCGTCAGAACTACCAAGAGGTTCCTCTCTTTCTCTCTCTCTCTCTCTTTCTCTCTCTCTCATACACACACCCACACTATCGCTACCCTTTTCTCTCTGCTTTTTTAACTTGCAATGAACTCGTAGAATCCCCGAGAACGACGTTTCCGTTGGTTCCTCAATGTCATTAAATCTTACGGTTTCGTTAAGCTCCGGGTTAATGAAGATTTCTCGCTACCCCATTCTTCTTACACCACTTTTCCTACATCCCTGTTTTCTTCGGGCTCAACCCAATTACGAAATCAACTCAATCAATTATGAAACAAACTTTACTGCTGTGAAACTAGGAAAAATCATTCCTTTGGATTTGTTGCAATTTTTTATCAAAAAACCCCAAGACCCCAACGTTGTGTTAGCATTTTTATTTCTATTATCATTGTACCATTTAGGGGTCAAGAACCAGAGAATCATGAATGGAGATCAACTCGACAAAATGGATGATAAATATGGTTTTTATAAGTGAAAATTCATTTGGTTTACGTCACTACTTTTTTTTTTGTGAGTCTCCTGGTGGTCGGTTAATATTTCTTATGGATTTTTTGCGTCGTGTAGTATTTCAACGTACGAAAAACAATGTTCATCTAACTCCATTGAAAAAAAATTCTTTTGCGTGTCCTTCCCAACATCTTCAACAAAAACAAAAATTATTGTTATCTTTCTTTCTTTTTTTTTCATTTTTACTGCAATATTTCTACGTCACGCAAGCTTTTGACGTTTCTTATTATAATTGATGATGGTTTTCATGTTGAATTTTATTGTAGAATTCTGTATCAAGATCTCATTACACATGTTATTACGAATTTATGAAAAAAAAAAAAAAAAATTCTCTCAGCATTGAAAGTGAGAGTAAATACAGAATCCGCAAAACTGCGAAATGGGTCTCAACGGAGTTCTGATTTATGGTGTCAGATGTTTGCGCAGATATAATACCAATGGGATACATTACCTGTGGAGCATCGGGTTGGATGAAAGCATTCTGGAGAATAGAAAAATGCGTGAGTGGAAGAAACAACAGTTGGTACGGGATGGAGAGCAATTACTCTCTGTACAAAACAGAAGAATGACGGATTAAAAAGACTTAGTGACTTTTGGTTGAATTTGAATTCAATCCAAAATTCTTTTGTTAAATGTTTTGCAAAAAAAAGTCCAACAAAGGTGAGTTTTCTACAAAAATGAAGGTAAACAATGAGAAAGTGTGTGTTTTACGCCATTAAAAATCCAGTGACATTGCTAATTGACCCGAACCTCAGAAGCGAGGTTTGGGTCCTCAGTTTCTCTGTACTCTCGGTACAGAAGAAACCGTTTTCGAGGGTGATCAGTTCAGACAAATAGATTGGACGTGATATATAGTGCTTTTTTTCTCAAACAAACAAAAAAACGAAGGCTTCGAGGACTCTTGAATACGCAATTTCTAAGATAATCTGGCAGAGTCAGAAGGACGAGCAACGAGAGAAGGGAACATAACGACTGTAGGTCGTTAGCCACGCTTGAACAGGCTCGTTAATTTTTTTTTCTCCCTTCGTCCCTAGATCGTCGCTAGGGCGTTAAGGTTGACTCTACTGCGTCTTTCTTTTACCGAGACAGACCATTTTATTTCTCTGTCTGTCTGTCTCTCTCTCTCTCTCTCTCTCTCTCTCTCTCTCTCTCTCTCTCTCTCCTCCGATACTTTGTCTCGCATACGATCAATTGCAACTTACTCGAACACCGATAGTCTTCGAATATTTCAACGCTAACGAACCTTCCATTTCCAGAAGAAATGTTGCAGACGATTTTAAAAACCTCGCACTCCGGAAATTGAAGGAAAAATCAAGAAAAATTCAATTTCTTGTGAAAACATTTTCTTTGCTAACATTTAATCACAATAAACTTTCTGTCTGCTGTGATTCCTCAGCTTGTAGAAGATTACGACTTTTTTATTTTCGAAAAAAACACCTCAATTTATATGGTAATGATTTTTTTTTTTGGGAAATGTTTGACGCAATATAAAAAAAAATATAAAAACGTGGCTTACCCTGGTCGACGAGTAGGACAACGGTGTCGGCTCGTCCTTCGGTAGGTCTGCAAGAATACTTGCCGACGTCTCGTTGAGTTACCGAAGCGAGTGTCACCACGGATACAGTCTGAGCCGCATCCTTTTCCGTCTCGACGTTTATGCCGCCTCTTTCAGCCTGAGGAATCAAAATGAGACGTGAAATTCTCTCTCACACATGCTTCTCCGAGAAAAACCCACGGTAACGTGTCAGTGATAATAACTTTACAAAAAGAAGAAAAAAAAGTTCAGCAGCATGGGGAGAAGAGTTTAGAGGATGAAAAGAAGATTGTGTTGGATTCTGTATGTAACAACGTTTAGTCATATATTTGCACGTCTGAAAACTCAAATACTGCACGAGAAGAATTCACTGAGACGCAATAAAAATTGTCAATTTTTTTTTTTTTATTCCCACAAAAAAGAAATGACACAAATAAACTAATAAATACATCGATTACCAAAAATGTTGGTGTTCAAAATGGTCATTTGTTTTATGACAATGTTTCAGCGCCAAACGATTTAAAAAAAATCATTCCCAAATTAAACAATGGTCCAATTTAGAATGACGTTTTTGTTACCATTTTTATTGTGATTTATTTTAGTTACTCACTGCTGCGCAGTATTTATTCTCAAGTGTAAATATATTGGCAAGAACGTAGAATACATGCACAGCAGTGCATGGGAAAATGTGGTCGACAGACTTCAATTACCTGGAATGTCAAGAGTTTGTTGTCCCGAAGCCACTGTACGCCCCTGATGGGACGAGTCTGATAAGGAGATGTTACGACGCACCTCAGGGTAATTGTGGCACCCGATGGTACCCTCTGCTCGCGGGGACCCATTATAGCAGCTACGGGTGCGGTGCTCTCGTAGCCTGAAATTCGTCCAGCTATATTTATACCCTTTACCCAGTAATTAAATATTTTACTACCATGTGAAAACAAATGGTAAAAGAGAACAACAAAATCAGGTGAAATGGGGTCGTTTCGTAGAGCAGATATGCATTTATTTATATTTCAAATTTAAATTCTTTCTATTTAACCAGATACACACAATTTTGTTTCAAAAAACGCCTGACTGCAGTGCCCAAAAATGGAAAATAAAATAATTCAGGACTTTGATAAGAAAAACAAAAAAAAAGAAGAAATCAGAGGGTGAAATGTCATCGGGTCCAGAATATCAGACAATTTCTCTCCAAGGCACGTTCTCTCGTAACGAGTTTACGATACGCGAGGAACTCATCCCACACCTACCACCACCTCCATATGGGCTCGTATGAAGCTGTGGACGGAATCTCGTTACAAAATTTGCTTTCTGACGAGTTTCCCTGGCGATATTAGTTCGGACGTGAGAAATACATATGTCCTCAATCCGTAGGTTCGTATTACCATAATATTGTATAAAGAGACATTTGGTGGAGGAGATTTAGTTAAATAATGTTTGTGCTTCGCGTTACGGCGTTTCGATGGTACACCGAATGGAGAATAGGCAAAAGATACGAGTTGCAACGTAGAGATCGCTATTTCTGATTCGATGTTGTTCAGAGCATGAGAAATCCCGTAGAGGCTTTGTGCCATATACGACAGTCCCGATGTGGGAATCCACCCGGTGCTGCAACCCCTTCACCTTAACATCCGGTTATATGGATTCGTGAATTTTGGTGGCTCACCACGAGTGGATGTGATCACAAACGAGGTCGAGGGAGTCTGTGCTGGGTGCGTTGGGTATGGTATGGTTAATTATTGTGCGCGCAAATCCTGCTCAGTTCCGTGCAACATTTCCGGTATATCGAGCATCCAATGAGGAAGCCCCGGTCTATCAGTTGTGCGAAGGCTTGTCAGTGATATACCACGCTTCTATATCTCCTCGATAATGGGAATATCGAAGCCTCATGATGGATTGGAGTGTTCAATGATAAAACCCAAGTTTGTGTACACAAGTAAAATAATGGAAATTAATAAAGCTCCATATGACGGAAATAATCTGTAACGTTGATCTGAGATAGAGACAATTTTCGGAAATTTCTGGAGCTCGAGGCGCAATGGGGAAGAAGATAAAACTGATGAGAGTATATAGAATCGTATGAACATGTATGAGGATAAAAATAGGAGAATTATGATGATGACGTTTCATGAAGAAAATAATCATGAGGAAGTCATTGACATTTTATGGAAGGGCTTTTTTTTGAAGACGACACTGTCGACCTAGAGGGCTTATTATTCATTGAGGTCAACGTCCTCGTATGACGATATAGAGAGACTCATAATTGAATCCTATTTTACGGATCCACACGCTTTTTCAGTTTGTCCTTGCGCGTTAACCTGCACGATGGTTAGTACAGAGATCATAGGTGGCTATAGTTTATTTGATTAAATATACAGTTATATTTTGTATGGATAGGACAAAGGACCTCTCTCTCCCTCTCTCTCTCTCTCTTTCTCTCTCTCTGTCAGCGTCCTTAAAGCACGGAGTGCAGGACTACTGGGATTACGGATAATCCTATTGGACTTAAATTAATCCGGCTGGGACTGCATTCGTCGAGCGTAACCGTTATACCATTTTCACTATATGCATTATTACTTGCGTTCTCAGTACTTGAGCTCTTTGGACTACTCCGGCTACAGTCCTTCCACCACTTTTCCCAGCTTGCTATCATACTCTTTTTTTGTTTTTTGTTCTTTCACTCTTTCTCTCTGTCCTCCTTTCTCTTTCTTTTCATCTCTCATCATCATCATACCTTTCTCCCTTCATCCGTTTCCCTTGCATCTTCTCGGGCAAGTTATTTGACCTTCCTTCTTTCTCTTAGCTCCCGACCTCGGTCACGTTTAAGTACGGAGTTTAATCGGAAAGAACACGGTCGAAGAAGAATGAGAGAACGAAGGAGGGAGAGAGACAGAGAGAGAGAAAGTAAAAGAGGATGAGGACAGCAAGGATGGTGGTCCTGTGAGCAAGCGACGCCGGGTAAGCTCTCTTCTCAAAAAGAAATAGACGGACTTATATAAATGTCTCCAGCCCGCTCTTTTAATATATTCCTCGAAGAAAACCCGAGAAGAGAATTCAAACTTATCTTTGAACGAATAAAAATGTGTGTTCTCTCTCTTTCTCGTCCGGGCAAGGGGTTGTATAAAGTTCTCTTGTGCTGTTTGCGGCTAGTTTTTCCGCGGTAGATGCTTTTTTCTTCTTCTCCTTCTTCATGGACGAGAGAAAATTTCATCTCAACGAATTGCTATGCCAGAAAAAAAGAAAGGTGGAGAAAGAAAGCGAGAGGGAGAAGAACTCTCAGTACTTACAGCAATGTACTGCAGTGAATTCCAGAGAATCGTTTATTCATCGATGCACAAGCAAAATGGGTATCTCCCATAGTAGAAAAAATTCACGTAGATTTATTATTGCGTTTTTAGTACGTAGCAAAATACGAGGAAAAATAAATAAAGAAAACACTGAAATATATATATACGTATATGAAGAAACCCAAGTGCATAATAAAGTACGAACGGAATTGCGAACGAAAGATTCAGCGCGAATGAAGAGAAAATAAATGATGGTCTCTCATCCAGTCTCCGGGACAAAGAACAAAAATATAATATCTTGTTCCTGAATGAAAAGAAAAAAAAACAACGAGTGCTCGAGAGGAAAAACGAGTTTGATATTTGCTACGAATCCTATTTTCGCTTTGATCATTTTTTTCAACCCTCAGGATATTGATAAAAGAAATATTGCAAAATACTTTATCCGTCAGATTGATGCTTTATTGCTCATTCTCCGTCAACAAATCCGAAGAAAATGGAATGCAACTATAAACAGAAGAAACATTTCTACGTCCCTGGATTGTATGGACTGGGAAAAAAATTACTACCCGAAATTCAACACAGGTCCCGAAAGTCAGACAATAAAATGTGAGGGGAAAATCCTCTAAACGAGTGTTTAGACGTAACTCCTGGTATGGACCGATACTAAAAGGAATAATAAAAAGAAGGGTTGAAAACTGGGGTGGAAACTCACTTATCCTCGTCTGCTGAGAGTGCGGCTCGTCGTAGCCCTCCGGCTTGTCAGGATCTGAAACCAGTCAGAGCTAGACTTACTCGAAGGTTTATCGAAATTTTTCAAGGTTGAATAAAAAATAAAAGAACATCGTGAAAATCGTGACGACTCTTGGTGTGATCACGAAATAGGGGTTGTAAATTTAAGTGGACACGATGTGATGGTAAAGGTCCAATATAATAATGTAATAGACTGGGTGATCTTGATAAGACAGACAGGATATTTGGTGAGAAAAAAAAGCGTCGAGAATAAAGATCAGCAGTGCGAGGGGTGGTTGTCTGACCTTCCGAATGGAATGAGGGAGCTACGAAGGTTAAAGGGATCAATTTGAAGGACATTAAATGTTGGAAAGATTTTCTGCACTTAATAGATGACGAAGATATAATGAAACGAAGCGTTGATAAGTCACATGATATTATTTACCTCGAACAGCGAGTTGAACAGCATACATGATTTTTGGCTCTGTATTGACCTGACATTCGTACCTTCCCGAATCGGTTTTTTTCACCGAATCAAGCCGAAGGGTCCAAGCATCACTGCCAGGCATATGTTCAGGTGCGAAACGCGAATCCGAGCTGAAGGCGAACTCGCTAGACGTCAATATGTGAAGATCCCTGCTTCGCATCCAGGACACCTGCGATAAAAGGAAATGAATGTATATCCTTTAGAGATGGATCAATGAGTCATTCGGTTATTCCAACTCGCTAAACCGTATCCACTATCTTCTCTTCTCACTTTCTCATTTATTTTGTTGAAACGCCCCGGGCTTCCGGGCCTGGTCGTGTCTATCCGATATGATAAATTGCTGGCTACGAAGTTTATGAGCCCCGAAGCAGCAACCCAACCCAGGGAAACAGAATTTCCGGGCTCTTCGAGCTCTACTCCTGGCGTCTTTAATCGACAAAGATGAAAGAGCAAGATAGGAGTGGTAGATCCTTAGATTTATTTCATTTTTTGTGAATAAAAAAAGTGACGCGCGATTGCACGAGAATCTTAAATCAGAATATGAAAGGTTTGTTCGAAGGTGAATCCTTGAAAAGTACATTATGATTGTTTGGGGGTAGGGCTCACATTAGTAAGTTTCGCCAGTGGTTAATTCAAGTTAAGAAGTTCTGGATGAATTAATTAAGCAAAGAGTAGGCAAGACATAGTACGTCACGGATTACGTATAAATAATTCTGCATCCACGTTCATCTAGAAATGGAAGTATATTAGGTCCCTCGACCCAATTCTCCTACGTCGAGGAGACTCGATACTCCGTTATTGCCACAATATGAAAAAAGTAGTTGACAGTAATGTATGCACTAGCGTTCGTTGTAACTCGAGGGAAACTGGCGACGACCGATATGCAAGCTACGTGGATCGGAAACACGAGTGAAGCTTATCGGAATCTCGTATTTTTTTGTGTTTTCCAACTAAACGAACCACGTCGGATATTAGATATCCATTTATTCGTCAGAGTGTTGTTCTTATGAATTCATCGTTCTGAGAATACATGCGTGCAAAGACAAAACAATTGGATTGTTTGTGAAGATAAATGGGGGAACAGGACATTAAATTAATTCCAAACGTCCAAGTGTGTTGTTGAAGTTTGTGCTTCGTTGGATCGACGATCAAAATGAATGTAAAATTTAGCATCGAACGATTGGTAATTGTCCTCAAAGTTTCGTTGATCCAAAAAACAAAAATTACAATAATATACCGTTCGGAAAACAAATGCTTGAAGAATACAAAATGTTACGCCCTCTTCTGGCTAAGTCGGATATTTGTTCTCAGGGCATGCCCTCCTGATTTATCTGCCATAATGTAATGGAGACCGTTAGCCAAGCGAGGTCCATTGGCAGAAATCGAGGAAGAGTATGGTCCCCTCACCGTGAAATGAAAGATACGTCCACAAGAATATCTGATCCGGAGATATAACCGAGGAAAAGCTATGGACCTGGCACGACCTGTAACGACCGGTGATAATCTTTATCCTTCCCGAGGCAGGACGTTCAGGAGTTAAAGGGGAGAGTAGAAAAAAAGGAGCACCCACGAGAGGAATAAAGACCAAAAGAAGTAGGACAAAAGCCAAAGAACCCAGAGAGCAAAACATACCTTAAAGGGGACAAGTCAGCATGCAGTTGTGAAAATTATAGGTCCTGGGTGGGTCTTTTGAGCATTAAACAAAAAGCTGGGCATAGTAAAAAGGAAGATTCCATCTGTGGGAGTCTTCACAGCGGATTTTCTTACTGGAAATATGTATTTCCAAGTCTCAGAATTCAGAGAACCTCAAAGTCGTATATTATTTCATTATGTGATAATTCAATCGAGATCTCTAGTGAAAAAAGACGACAAGTAATAAATGCTGATACAAAAGATTGTGGAGAAGACATGTCAAGAAGAAAGTCAATGGGACAAAATATTATATTATTTTGTACGAAAGTGAAGATGAGTGGACATAGTATGGACACATCATCACACTGAAAAAAGCTAAAGAAAACCCAGCATACGCGGCTATTACGTACACGAGGAAGGTCATAGTAGAAAAGGGGAAGAGAAAGAAAGGCAGTAAAAAGCGTGAATGTTGGTGGCACGCCGAGGATTCTGGTATGGACTGTATGCTGTATGGCCTGTGCTTTTCTGCACGATAGAGAACGAGGCATCACGTACAACTAGAAAGCAAACGCATATATACACAATACATGTGAGTATACATATATAATAAAGTCGCATACATAGGGACATGAACACGGCATGGCATTTGGTCCGACGCCAGTGGCACGTTGGAAGGTCCGAAATAGAACTACCAGTTGGGTTTGAGGTTGCGAGAAAGGAGCGAAAAGCCTTTGGGAAGCTACGATGCAATGGAACGCGAGCGATGATGGTAAAAGGGGCTGCTGTTGTATACGGTAAAAAGAAAGAAAAGAGAAATAGAGGGAGAAAAAGCGAAAGGAGTAAAGGAAGTAAGGGCAAGAAGCAGCAGGGGAGATGAGGGTGTCATTGTGTATACAATTGAGAAAGGGGGCAGTGAGATTTTCTATTCGGTAGGATTCTCGCTTTTCTTGGGATATTCCTCAAGAGCTCATTTTATTTCTCTTACTGCTAAGTCGTTTTTCCATTTATCTCGCTCTGAAAACGTTTTCTTGGAGTCTAAGAAAATGTATAACGAATAAAAGTACGCGATGGAACATAGGTGTGAGCGGCAGTAAGCCGTGTGGAAGAAATGCGCTGAGGAAAAGTGTGGCCGAATGTGTGTGGTGCATCTCTCATGTCTCCTCGTTCCTCCTTCTCCAGGTTGGTTTTTGGATCAAGCGTCCTACTGGCGTTTGGTCGTGTATCCTCTCAAAGTATTATAAAAGAAAGGAGACGAAAAAAGGCCACGGTCGAGATGGACCAGAAGTCATCGTGAAGTGGAGACAAAAAGAGACAGTGAGCAAAGGGTGAGAGACAAAAGATGGCAATAGAAAGACGCCGCATAACCGCTTTCATCTGCTACGTCTGCACGAAGACAACCAGAAGGAGGAAAATGACGATGAAAGCAGGAGGGATATAGAAATGCACCGGCTTCTTCAGTAGTTTCGTCGTTTTCCTCCTCGTGTACGTTATACGAGATCCAACCTCATCCTGGCTACCCACACGATCTTTTGGCCTCTCGCCTATGGAAACGCTCTTTCGTTCTCTTCTCTAAGCTTTTCTACACTTATATGCGACGGAGGTAAAAGAATACTCCATGAAGGAAAGAATAAAGTCTACCAGAGACCTCTATGCTGACTCTCACCATGACCATAAGATCGTTTCTTCTTTACTCGCCGTACTGTTCAAAATCCCTACCGACATTCTCTCCTTGGATGAGGAGCAAGATATAAAGGACACGGACTTAAAGCCATGGATAAGGGAAAGTGAGACACGACTTAAAAAGAAACAAAGAGTCAGGTCTGAAGGATTGAAAAGTTCTTGTACACTCTCCGCAACTTCCCGGATGTCTAACATCCAATGAAATAAAAAAGATGTATCAGCCTAACGCAGATGCTTCAAGCAGAACTTTCCATTATTTCATTCAAGATTAATCAGTCTCTATATAGCAACTTTGGAAAACTCTATGAAATGTTTTATGAGCTCAGGTGTAATTAGGAGGATTATCCAGACCATGGTCTAGGTCAAGATTTTTCTTTTGTTGTGATACGTCAGTAGAAATCGTCTCGACACATATCCTCGAAGCTCATACATGTTCGAAATGCATTATCTCATGGCTGGCAAAAGCATTTCACTCTCTCTCTCTCTCTCTTTTACTTCCTATCGGTGGTAGCAAGGAAAAAGAGCACAATTTGTGAATGGTGGTGATGTGCAGACACGAGCACGAATTTCCACGCAGATATTCGCGAGCAGTACGGCATCACAGCAGGATATTCTGTACTATAGCCGTTCGAGTGAACGTAATCTCTGAAAGCATTTACTTCAGCTCTGGGGAAAGCCATAGACGGAGTGATGCTAATGGTACCTCTGGTACGCGGTAACACGCATGAATGCATCAAAGCAGCGCAGTATGGATTCATTCACGTGTCTCATCTGATGAGAGAACGAGAAAGAGACAGAGAGAACTAGAAGCAGAAAGTTGCAGAAGAAAAAGCTTTGCTAACAGTGGGTAGTAGTATTCTGATCTACTACGAGTACTAACGCAGCACGGAAATAATCTTGAACAACATTGAATGAGGCCCTCGGATTTGGATGTTGTAATCACTATTTTTCATAGACATCTGTTTACGATCTAAAATTCTAAAGTTCTCTTCACTCGTGAGTACGATCGTTCTCCAGGACAGTTTATTTTATGTCCACAAAAACGAAAGGCTGAACGTATTTTGCTGATCGATTTCTTCATCTAATTGTAGATTTTCTTTCAAATTCTCATTGGCACTTGAAATCTCGCATTAGCCATGCACATTTCAAAGCATTCGGGAATCCCATGATATTTAAACGCGACAGAGGTTCATTTAACGATCTTTTCACACGTCTCAATTTGTTGGAAACATGAGAATTCTCATGAAACTCATTTTTCCTTTCGCGAATCTCAAGAAGCTTCTTCCTTGAAGTTGAAAACGAGAATTCTTCGTAGAAACCGTCAACATGAGGATCCCAACTGATATAGAGTGAGGAATGAAGACGTGGAAGGTGCTTTGCGCTTTTCATATAGGACAAAGCATCATTGAGAGTCTTTCACAGAGGCAGTAACAGAGGGATGGGAACATCCAGAAGTTTGTCGATGAGAGGTAGGTACTCGTGTATATATACAGTTAATGCACGTGAAAAGGCGTCTTCCCGGCTAAAGCAAATGAACTTGTGTACAGATATAGAAGATGGAAAAGAGCACTAACTATACGCAGCAGAAATAGAAGCAGAAACTTCTCTTTTGCTTCTCCTCACGTGAAATTACAATGAATCTCCTTTTACGTGGAGCGAATGTTTGACACTCGATATGAGCAAGAAAATGGAGAATTTAAAAGACAATTCATTTTTGTTTTTTTTTTTTTTGAAGTTACATTGAAGTGGAGAGTGGATGACAAAACTATACACGGGAAGAGTACCTTGAGAAAAGCTAAAGACAATAAAGTGTAGGTCTCCATTAAATGCCAGAGGGGACCTTCGGCAGAAAGGACCAAGTTAATGGTCCTAAAGTAAAGCAATGAAAGCATGGATGTAGCGTAAAAAGGAGGACACAAATAGTGCGAATAGGTATTTAGGCTAGGAGTTGTCCCAGTGAACGTCATTTATTTCGCATCCGGAATGTGACCAGCAACTTAAGAAGGGCAAAGAAAGGGGGGACCAGAGTTCAAGCGGAAGAAGTGCGAGAGCTCCGCTCGGCACGAGGCTGACCTGGTAAATGGCAGGCTGATATGAGAAACGCGGCGCAAGGGAGAAAGAGAGCGGAAAGAAAGAACGAGAACAAAGAAAAGCTATACATAGATTTGCGAAGTGAGAACAAGAGCTAGTACAAATGTAAAATACGAGAGAGACCAGTTGCAGCACCACCAGCAAAAGACGCGTGTACCCACCAGAAACGACGGCTACATTTTGCATGCTGATGAGGCCACTTTCGAGGCACTCAGTTCCCATTTCCTTTCACCAAGCATTTCCTTGTCATTTCCCAAGTTTCACTTTGAAACCTCTTTCCAACGAGGTCTCTACACCTTTCGGCTTATTGTAGGCACACGCCCTTCCTCTTTTCTAGCTTGTGCCACTTTACTATTTCCTCTTTCGGCTAGGTTTGAGTAGGTGTTGACGCAAAATGCCATCGTGCGTTATTCCAGTTGGTGAAAGAGCATTCTTCACTCTCTGGGTTAGCAAATGAAGTCCTTCGGTGCTATGGGAACAAATGCAAAGGCAGGCCAGTCTTTTGAGTGGACGAAGTATTTACGAAAGTCCTATGTGACTGGAAATATGGGGGTTTATGATGTAATCGATTCAGAATTAATGAATTTTCACAAGATACCAGTTGCCGCACAAGTAACGTTCCCTGCCATCGATCAGGATATCCTCATTTCATTCAAATTGAGAAAATTTATTTATTCATTTATATACACTATACATATTTTGTATATAGACATCATACAGCTGCTGTCGATTCTACATATATTCCATAACGAGGAATCTATTGCAGCTCACCGGGATATGAATCCTATTCCGTTGAAAATACATAGCTTAGACACATCCTAAGGAATAATCGTGGAAATATATATCTGGATCGTTGGGAAGCTTCAGTTAAATTTCTGAAGCACCCTCTCTGTTCCAGCTCCTGACGGGGAAAGTGGGTAAGCGCTTGAAGCGGTCTCGAGTCTTAAACGATCACGACTGACGTCATGATTTCAATAAAGAAGAAAAAAGAAAAAAAACAGAAACCTTGAAAAAAAAATGAGGTACAAGGTTCAAGTTAAATGCTCCACTGTAAAAATGTCCTGCGCGGTTTCACGATTCAATGTGTCCATAAGCCGGAAACTCCGCTGAACAGCAGGAGAAACGTGTTTTCCACAAAATTCATTTCACTTTCGAGGCAATATTTTTATTCTCCAAGTTCTGGTCTCGTTTTACTCGGTTTTCTATTAATCTTTTTTTACATCGTAACCTTCGAAAGCTCTTTCCTCTTTTATTAGGACCTCGCGTCGGAAATCCTTATAAAGATTATTATATTTGGAATCAAACCATTCTACGGACATTTTTTTTTTTTAAATATATTTTCGTCTATCTTCATTTTATCCTGCCCCGGGAGAAGAAGCCGTGTTACACCAAGATACATAGTCTGGACGATACGTCGAAAGAAATCCATGATAGCTGTTGAGTCTTCGTGAACATCCCTCGATTGTCTCTATAAAATCTCTTTTTCTCTTGGTCCTTCTCCTCTCATTCACTCACTCTCACTCACAATCAGTCGGTTGTATTGCTATACCTTCCTAAACCTTGTTCCCTGCACGCTATCCTCAACTGCTTTTCATCGACTGCTCTCTAAGGATCTGGGTCTTCCATCTCTTTTTATGCTTCACCCCTGAGAATAGCGCTCTCGATTCGCTCGATTCCGTAACTCCTACTTTCTCTCTTCTCTCTCTCTCTCTCTCTCCCACTCTCCTAACCTCTCCATTTCCGCTCAGAAGATTCCTCGTCTGTTCAACCTCTCGGTCCAACCCAGCGGCACTGATCGAATTTTCTCCTTTCCCGTCCCGCCGGAACTTTTCACTGCCCAGACTCCTCGCGGCAGATCCCAGTTGACCAAAATCCAGAAAAGAGACATCCCCAGTCGATATTGGTATGGCGAACAACAACCGAAACCCTCTGTTGCAAAAATGGAACTTTTTTTTCTTCACGTTGTTAATCCTGGCCTGGCTTCCAGTCTCTAATGCAATCACCATTCTATTTGATTTTGTTCTCATCATAACATGTAAAAATACGTCTGTAAATGAAACTACAATAAACATTCAAGTTTTCTTGACTCACGGGTGGATCATAATCGTAAATCATTAACACTGTGTTTGGCGTTTCATTGATGGGTCATCAGAACCCTCCGCATTTGTCATCAGAGGGAAGGGATCGTCAAAACTTCCGTTTGATGATGGTGCTAGAAGAGAGAATACTGGCGGACAAATGTCGATAGCCGTAGGACACAGCAGTATCTAAGGAACTTGAGTACTTTGCCCTCCAAACCCACCCCCTGAAGGATCGGAATGGGGTTGGAAAGGCTAGATAATAAAGTAGCCAAACGTGAGTCCGCCAGGCAAAGGGACAGAAATAACGCAAGAAGCGGTAAAAAAAAAAGCGGCGTTTGTTCAGGACACACGGTAACATATATAAGGGTTGGGTAAAAGCAGTACTGGCAACTCCCTCGAAGGAAACGGAAGGATATAACACGGTCGCAGACTTGCGGAGGAATGCGAAGAGAAGTTGAAGAGAGAGTTGGGGTCGCGAAGCTCAGCAGCAGAAAAGCCAAGGAAAAGATCCGCCCGTGTGGACGCGAGTCAGGACGGCATGGAATGGCGGTTGGGCGTCCAAAAATTACCATAACGACATACATATATGCAAGAGTGAACGAAAGGAAAGTGGCGGTGGGAGAGAAGAGGGAAGTTAAGTCAGAGAGACGAGGAATAGCAAAGAGAATGCGGAAAAGAGAGACACACTGAGGGGTTTCTACCGACCGTTAAAATTGCACGCCCGGCCAATCTCCGTGGGCCGGGTTGTCGATTTTGCCATAGAAAGAGCAAGGAGAGAATCCAGTTCAGAAATTTCCAGGATGGCTCTGGAGGGAAAGAAGTTCACATGACCTTGCCGTCTACGTAAAACTCTTCACATTCTCTGTCGCTCTCTCTCTCTCCTAGTCTTTTTCATTTCTTCTTACTCTTACTTTATCGCTTCTTTCTCTCCTAACGCCTGTTTTATCCTTTTTCCAAAGCTAGCAGGGACTCTTATCGCAGAGAAACGGCTAATGTAGGGCCCCATAAACCTATAAATCGCTTTAGTAAGGGAATGAGAGGGCTGCTGCTTCAGCTGCATTGCCTCACATTCTTTGCCTCGATGTGGTACGAAAATGGCCAAATTTCGGATTTCGAAAAAGTCCAAAAGAAACATAAGTACAGCTGGAGTTACTATACTTTGCTAGAAATGTCTGGAACTTTCTTGTAGAGCAAAAGAGCAAGAGAGCGAGAATTGAGAATGAAAGAATGGAAGTGAGGACAAGAGAGACAGAGATACTCAAATATGGGAAGGTTGGAAGAATGAAAAAGAGAGATATGTGATAGTGGAAGCCGACAGAGAGAATGATCGAAGCGATAAAGAGTGCGAGGTAAAGGAGTTGAAGAAGGCGAAGGAAAACAGCCTGTCCACGAAGAATGAAGTAGAACGAGAAAGAGAGAAAAAGAGAGAAGCGATGCATGGTCGGAAGACATTTATGTGGATGTGTGTAGAGACGAAGATTGGGAGAAAACCTCAGGGGAAGAGAACGTCTACGCTAGCACAACACAACGCTCTCTTCGCTCAACGCTCGTTCCGATAGCAGAATTTTCTCGCGGCTCATTCGCTCGTCCACAGCCGATGAACTTTATGGCATCTCTCGTTCCACATGGCGCTACTCCTGGGGCTGCTACTTCTACTACTTTCGTTCTATCCTCATGCTACGAATCTTCCTTCCCAAATGTATAGATATAGAAATTCTCACATGTGTTCACGTACAGAATGGATTCGGTGGCAATGGGAAAATAAGGGCCACGTGCTCCAGACAAAAGATACAACTCGGGGAGTTTTGACTCTTCCAGCTTTCCCAGCACGAGACTCAATTTAACAACACCCAAATATACTCCAGGCAATATTTTTTTTCTACCATTTCTTCAGCTCCACCATCAAACATCACCGAAGGCAGCCACGCATCAATGGCCCAAAAAACGCACATCCAAAATGCTAACAAAGTAACTCTCATGATTCTTGAATTATGTAACGTTTTGTCTGACGCAAATTTGAACTCTTATTCAAGCCCATGCTCTGCCCGCCTTCTCCTCATCCATCAATTCTTTAACACACTAATCCAGACACACACCCACACATTTGGTATTAATGAAATTAGATCCAACGCACTCCTAGGCCCTGCTGAAGAAACTCAACCTCCAGTTGGTTCCACGAGAACGCCAGTGAGATCTGGGAAATTTGATGAATTTCAAACAACCTTGACAAGCTCCGTACGCCACACGTCTCAGTTAATCCAATGTATAACGTTTCGTCAACAGAATCCTTAATGTTATACCGTAGGGATTTTGTTGTTTCCATCAATAATCTTTATTCGTTGTTTCGTAGTGAATGCGTCATAAAAAATAATCCCTCTATAGCTTAAGGAACAATTTCATCAAAGTATATTAGAAAATCTTGAAAATCTTGGTAATTCAAGTGCTTTATCTTGTTATTTATAACGCTGGAGCCTCAAATTTGTAGCTTGATATTTCCAGTATCGACGAAATTTCATTTACATCTCAAAACTTTGGATGAAATTGGGTGCACGGAGGTTCCGTGCCATGCCAGAGGGAAAACAAAAATACAATAGATCGAAGAATGAATCTATTTCTCTCGGTAACCTTCTGACTCTTGTGTATACATATACATTACGTATTTACCAATGTGGCTCGATACATATTTACGTGACGCCGTTTCACACAAATTTCAACGTTTTGCTCTCCGCCCGTAGATGAAAAGTAACAGTGCGATCTAGTACAACGTCCACAGACGTGTTTTACAATTCACAATGGTCCAGAAAAAGGCAACAGCATGCAATAGGAAAGAACAATGGGGAAGGATAGTCACAGAGAAAATTGATGACGAGTGCCGATGTTGCGGTCTTGATGCTCGAATAGAAGAATCGTATGTCAGCGAACGAAACTAGAAGTCAGCACAGATACATCAAGTTTAGAACTCGAGGAACGTTCCAAGACCAATTTTATTCCTTTGCCCTCTCGCGGCACCGAACGACAAGGAAATTCTTTTGACTTGAAATTGTCATACTCCCTCATAGATTGAATACTCCTGACGAGCATTCCTCTTCCGGTCTTCTCACTCTGGACATTTTTGCCTACTTGTAAAGTGAATCCTGGAGACACATCTTTGAATTACTTCATACGTTTGCCTAAAATCACTGGTAAAATATACTCTGCCTGTTTGCGGCCTTAGCAAGCATGAATATCCGAAGATGGATATCGTGTCTGGTTGACATTTCGGGCAAAGAACTTAGAGGCTTTCCAAGACTCCAGACGACGAGGCAATATTTTTGGACAAAGAATTCTGAGATCTTGTTCCAAATTCTTAGGCTGAAAGGGGCAGAACGAGAAAAAATACTTGGAAGCTGCTACCAAAGATTAGAACTTGGATGTTGAACATTGAAAAAAAAAAGCAGATGAAAATCATTTATTTAAATGTATTCTGTGCGTAATTCAAAAGGATAAATAAATCTCAAAGATTTTAATCTTCGATAGTGCCCTTCGAGTATTTTTTCCATCATTGGCCAAGTTTTACGACAGAGTTCTTTTCTTCTCGTGTTCCCTTCTGTTTTGACCTCTCTTTCCTGTGTCATAAAAATATAAGCAAGTGCAGCAGTGCTATCGAAAAATATCGATTGGAAATTGGGATTGGTGTAAGGGAAAGAGCGGTTGGAGGGGAGGATGACTTTTGTAGAATTGGTAAAAAGCGAATATAACCGGGGAATGGTAATAGATTTTAAGAGTATGCGTTGGTGGCGAGAGATTTTACGAGGGTGTCGAGCGTGATGGAGGGCTTGAAACTGTGGAAAACCATCCTGGCGTCGCCGCGAAAGAGAATATCGGCAAATCCATGATGAAACGCAGATATATCGAGAGTACAGAATATCTTAGGACAAAATGGTTGGGACTTGAGGTTATAACTCGAGCGAGCCAATAGCACTCATCGGTAAGAGTCTCTCGATTTTCGCATCGAACCTTCTTCTTCCTTTTCGTCTTCTTCGCCTGTGTGTACCGACCATAAATATCGGATCTTGGGGAGTGTAACGAGATAACTTTCACCTATTCCGGTAGTGCACACCAACCATGAAGAAAAGTCAACTGTACCATGCAGGCTCTTCGAATCGTTTTGCTTTTGTCAGGATGGTACATAGATGCGTGTATTCCACGTTGAAACGTTAAGCCGTGTCTTATGGGATCGTGAACAAGAGATTTAACGATTGTACCTACTTTTTTCTCCCTCTCTCTCTTTCTCTCATTCTTCCTTCCTTGTACTTAATCTTTCAACCATTCCAACAACGATCTTTCTCGTTTTGTTTACCAATGCCGCCGGAAGTGCTTGGGACATTCTCTCTTACTGGAACAATTTTCCCAAAAGTGTGACTTTAAATTCATCCTGTGTAAACACCAACACGATTTGACTGCGATAAAATAAAAGTATCCTGTTTTCTACACTGTTGTACTATTTCATTTATCCAGTTCTTATGTTTTGCTACGGTTCCTCAGGAAAATAAATATTTATTAGTATAGAAATTGCTGTTACAAATGAACGAATCAAACAAAATAGTGACCACCTTTCGAACTTATCCAAATTGGCAGAATCATAAAACTTCGGAGTCGAACTGCTGTGAGCATAAATTTTGTCTACATTTTAAAGGAAGATACGAAAAAGCCATCAAGTTTATTCCACGTGAAGCTTCGCGTGTGTTTTCGCAATTTATTGTCAAATCACGTGAGCAGAGGATGAAGCGGAAAGTTTAACGGAGAAAATATATTTCTGTTGAACGAAGGCCGTTCGTTCGCAAGGTTTGACCGAACAATCGGGATGAAATCCTAGGGGTCGGAATGTTCTTCCATCTGGACCATCGACTTCTAGCTGGAGAACGAATGTATACATAAAACCATTGATACGTATATCTCAATTTCTGTGGATGTCAATATCGATAATTTGTGGTATGGATCGAACTAAGTATGCGTGAAAGCCAAACTCCCTGTACGTCCGGGAATGGCGAGAAATTCAGTAAACGGTTGTGTACCGTATGATGACGTTAGTGTTCTCCCGATGCTGACATCCATGCGACAAAACCTACATTCGAGTGGCTAAAGTTAACAGAATTCAGTTGGATCATTCGTAGCTGAATATTTTAGAAGTGAATACAAGAAGAGTGAAGCTCTCGGAGATAGGAAGGTAGAAAGAAGACAGAAGAGGGATTGGAAGCACTCATCCTAATTCGAGATTTCCCGCACCAATGAAACGGCAGAGGTCGATTCGTCTATTGCTCTGGTTGGTTGGTCCAAAGCGATGAGAGTATAGTGAATACGAAATCTCGTTTGAATGAGAGCTGCAACGATTCTCGTAGAATTCCCAGGGGTAGTTTGGATTTTGGCGAAAAAATAAGGAAAATAGAATAAAAACAGCGCGTAAAAAAGAAAATTGACCGGTAACCCGACTGTAAAGTTCATCGGGAGTCTCGTTACTCGCTGCCACGAATTCAAGAGTGCCATCGAAACTTCTCATCTCTATACTGTACGTAGGTATAATCCGGTCCATAACCTACACCCATATACCACTGTTTTACTACGCTCATATACCACAATGCAATTGCTCTCTTCGTTCCTGAAGACTATCTCTACCGAAAAGCCAAAGATTTGGAGCCAAGCGATTTGGCAACGAAGGACCAACGCATTACTAACAGTTCCGGCTTTTCTATCTTCCTCTCTTCTCTCTCCCTTTTTCTTTATACTTTCCGTCTACCCTTCTCGTTCGTGCAATTGGACTCCAACCACGTGTGACGCCGGAGCTATATTCAATCCAAACTTTCTCGGCTTTTGTGTCAAAATAATCATACAAAGTTATACGTGTACGAATTTCAGCTCAATCGACGAAAACAAAAGGACATTTTCCACATAGACAACAATTTAAATAATTCTTGTGTTACTTAACCATTAATGGGAGCCCAAAAAAAAGGGGAAAAAAGGATTTCAGTCCGAGTTTTAATGCACCAAGCATAATAACTGGCAAATAAGCTGTACCAGACTCGCAGGTCGGTTGAAGATTCTTCTGATTCTTCTCTTCGGCCCGAGGCACGTTAATTCATGGAGCTGCATCCTGATATAAGTAATTGAGAAGTTTCGTAAGCAGGATGAAAATAATGTCATAAAACGAAGAAACTAAAGTAGCGAGTGAAGAATCCGTGAAATATATGTATAGAATGAGAAGTATTTGGAGAAATCCATATTAAGGCGAAAAGACAGTGAAGGAAAAAGAAGAAAGTTAACTGTATGAAAGTCAGCTAAGTAGTACATATATATGGGTGTGTGAAATGAGTGGAGGTTGGAAGTCGAGAGAATCAGCGAGCCATCGAGGCAGCTAGTCAGCATGCCATGGCCCGTCGTGGGAAATAAGTTTCTGCAGTTGAAGGTTCGAGGGAAGAGGAAGAAGGGTGGAAAAAGCTTTCGGATAGTTGGATCGCTGGTTGCACACCGATGGAATAACGGAAGATAGAAGAAACTAAAAAGAAACTCAAACGCAAGAAGGAACATGAGAGGGGAAAATATGAACAGAGTTAAGGGATGAAAGGTGGTCAGTCCTACTATAAAATATCAACCTTCTCCAGCTCCCGATTATACCGAAAAAGTTCTTTTGATTTTTCGTCCTTCGACCATATGCCATCAAAAAATATCAAAACGAAGAGAACGAACTTGTACTTCGTATTTTCAAGATTAGAGAATTTTCCACCCTGGCTTTCCTCTTCTCATGGTTCTCTTTTTCTGATATTTTCTGGATGTGTTCCCTGCTATTACGGATCCTTACCCTTGTTCACTATCGATTTTATTACTACAACTCGTTGTCACAGGGTCCCCCATTCTCAAGTCTTTGTGATTCGAAGTTCAAAATGTTGGCTAAAAAGTTCGAAGAGGTGGCATTGTATTTGACCGAAAATGACCGAAAAAAATGCCTGCAGCTCCACCATATTTGGATTCTTGAAGGAATTCACGAAATTCAAGTAATCTCCAGAATTTCCAGATCCGGAAGGATATTCTCAAGTACAATATTAGGGGGAATGTTATCCACGTGGAAGTTTTTAACCGGAGTGAAAAGGAACTGGGTTGTTCTTTGTCCGTTATCGAAAAAGAAGTTTTTCATGGATTTAGCATGACTAAATCCATCAGGTTATCAGCGCTTGTCCAACGCGATAACAAATGGTAGGTTGCGGAGGGTTGGAAAAAGCTGGTGCTGAAGATTCCTCGACTTTCTGAATTTTAATCCGTGAGTTTACCCCGCGCAGCAGGACTCGCCAAGAGGACCAAGAGTTTGTAAGATCAGAGGACTGGGTGGAGAGGAATCGAGTGAGGTCGGTAGAATTCGAGAGGAGGGTAAAGAAAGTGGAGAATGAAAGGAGCAGGCTAAGGGAAGAGTGTTGGAAGAGAGAGAGAGAGAGAGAGAGAGGGCAGGTTGGAAAGAGGCGGCGCGCAGAGGCCACCAGAGATCGACGTACCAGCATGCCGCCTGCTACTCATAGGGATGAAGAACTAAATTTAGAGATAGTTCGTCGCGATTACCTCGCCTCGCTTGACTACGACGGGGAACGAGAACGGAGCCCACCTTGAATTCACCGCCGGAGGAAAATCTCGTAAAAAACACTATCAAATCCCTAATCAAGAAGTTCGCCCGGTGGAACAGCAAGTTCTCGAGGGTAAGAAAAGAGAAAAAGAGAAGGATGAGGTTCGTGAGGCTGTATGGAGAAAAGGTAGCAGAAGTAAAGCGAAAGATCGAAGTAGAGCTTGTTCGCAGGAAAAAGCAACGAGGTACGAGCTGCGAAAGGGAAGTTTTAACGAAGAAAAGGGCGTGATAGTAAAAAAAAAAAAAAAAAAAAAAAAAAACAAAAAGCGTAAATAAATTCTAGAAGAATAGCGGAGAGGCAATCGACGAAAAAATGTGAAAATCAAAAAAGACGAAAAACTAGGCGAAGAAGAATAAAGGTAGATGAGTCGTCTCAAGGTGGAAAAAGGTTAACTGCAAAATCATCGTGAGAGTAAAAACTCGAGGGAACTCATTACCAAGCGAATAATCAACTATTAG
Organism: Campoletis sonorensis; assembly: GCA_013761285.1. Taxonomy (NCBI): domain Eukaryota; kingdom Metazoa; phylum Arthropoda; class Insecta; order Hymenoptera; family Ichneumonidae; genus Campoletis; species Campoletis sonorensis. The sequence continues at coordinate 643,030 of JACEOJ010000138.1, forward strand.
AAGAAACGAAATGAGGGATGTAAAGTCAACTCGATACGAATAAAACATTTATCATCCGGAAAGATATGCACCCACAGAGAAAGAGAGGAAAAAGATTGTTTGCTCTAATCTAACGATTCTTCAAATTGAGCATATAAAAAAGGCAAAGTATAAGTGGATAAAGAATTTTCCACAATTTGGATAATCGCTTGAGAGGATGCCTTCTTAAATCAATATTAATTATCGTCCCTCGGAGCTTTGGCAGGCGCAAAAAAAGTTATCGAAAACTTGATTTTTATGGAGATTAAAGAACGAAAGGCCACGAGGCTGAATACTCTTGGATGCAAAAATACGTGTCAGGCAAAAGAAGCCTATAATATGGATATATATATATACATATATATATGCATAAATCTCTTTTCTTGACTTTCTCCGAAGATTGGCATCGATAATCATTTTCAGAGCGGTCTATAATTATTTTTCTCGCGTGTCTGCGCGCCTGCTCTCCTACCATCAGCCAGCCCTCAAATCCTCTTCGCGTTTCCTCGACATTTTCACTTGGCTTTTTATTTTTTATTTTTCTTCATTTTATGGAAGCTCGTCCGGACGCCTCAGACGCTTGGAATAATTAGATTTATTAACTCAGCCCTGTTTACACGCGGGGTGGCTAGAACCTCAACCCCTATTTCGCGCCCTCAATGCTGCCCGACACGGGAGATTCTCGGGGGCGCGTGATTTATTGAAGAGGGCCCTTCGTTGTAAGGGGCCACGAGCGTCGAGGTTGGAAAAGTAGTTGGAGAGGGTACCCCGTGACTTTGATGGTACGTAGTATGGCTACAGGCTAAACCAAGAGAGAAAATATAAGGAGGAGACTGAAAAAGCAGCTTGTCACGAAGATTATGAGGTGAAAATTCACCCTTATTCTCGTGTCCCATGTTGCCCCCGTTCTCCAGCTTCGTTAGTCTCTTCCTTTTCTATTATCATCATCATTATTATTGTTATTATTATTATTCTTGGAGTATTTCTTTTGCCTCCGGCCAGCAACAAAAGAACTCAGTATTCAACGAGTCTCTGAGTCAAGGACAAGAGGGAATGGGACGTTAAGAAATTAAGTCATCCTCAAGGTGACAATCAACGAGGTCCACTTCAAGAAAAATTCCTTCTTCGTGGACCAAAATCATGGCTGCCTTTCTACATGTTGTATAAACTTTCATCAACCTTTTATCAATTGAATAAAATATCTTTACAACTATTAACATTTTTATTGTATCGAATGAATGCACTTTGGGGCATGTCCATCATTGGATTGACGATGATAACGTATCAGTTCCTCATTCCTAGCCCTCGGCAGTCCCGATCCTCACCTAATGCACTCTTCAGTTCACTTCATATAGCACACACGCGTGTGTATATATGTATATATTTGTCACTATTTCTGTCTCTCTCAAATCCTCTCATCCCAAAGTGGTAGCATCGAGCAGTCGTTGCCGCGCGCATAAGCCCGCAGCTGCAACAGCAGCAACATTCGAAAGGCTATGACCTGTTCCGCGTAACTGTATAGGATGCAGTGTGTGCAATATTCGAAAAGCCGATACCTTCGTCGGCTCGGACGTTTAAAATACCTCACGGATTCCCCAATGAATAAATTAAAGCTGAGTAACCGATACAGTAATAGAAGAAAAAAACGTTGAATGTTGCGGAAACTGGGCAGCTTATTTCTCCGCAGTCTCATGAAAGTCCCGATTCTATGGCGTAGAAAAATAAAAAGATTCTCGGTACATCGAAACCTGGAGAGAGAAAGAGAGTGATGAGAAAAAAAAGAAATAGAAAATAGAGAAAACCTCGATATTTCTCGACTTGGATATATTTTTTGTGGACTTTTAACGACTTTTCTCATCGTAGCACGAGTCCAAGTTCATATAACATGACGGCAGTTTTATGAACGTATATATGTACGAATCTATGTACATTTATATAACTATAGACATATTGTTGGGTCGGAGTGAAACGAGAAACCTTTGTTCAGATGAAAATCTCGCAAAGCCGTTGAGAATGGGTGAAAGTGGTTGATGATTGTGGCATGAGGCGATCGCGTCCCTATATATTATATATATATAGATACAACATGTATACATAGAGAGTTACGTCTGTGACAACGTTTCACATGAATGTATATAGATACGTACGATCATAGAGCGGCTGGTTAAAGTGAAGCGGCCTGGTCTTTCTTTACAACCATGCGAGTGTATATAGCGCGATGGGATGAACACGAGCGACCGAGGTTTATATATACGACTGCGAAGTTATCCGGCCGGCTAAGCCAGAAATCTCCCTCATAAAAGTCGTAAGGACCCTGTTTGGGAAAACAATGAAGCAGACAGGGTCGGAAGATCTCGGCGGCGGCGTCGCAACCGACGCCGGTATACTATTGCTGCTGGAGTATACGTTTTTTTGTTTTTTGTTTTTTTGTTCTTTCTCTTTTTATTTTTCCCTTTTCTCTTCAGTGCCCTTTGCCACTACGATCGTTACGGCTACTGGTGCTATTTCTGATGATGGCACTGAGATCCTTACTGTAGTTGTCGTTGTATACATCCTGAAAGGGCTTCCATACAATTTTCTTGTATCGTTTGAAACAAAAATGCGATACTGAAGACAGAAGCTTGTGTGGAAGCCATTATGATAAAACTTCGATTCGAAGAAGCTTCCAGTTATTTTCAACGGTTTCAGTAACATCGGTAAGTTTGAATCAATGCGATAGAAGTTCGGGCGAGTGATATTTCGAACCTCTACCATTAATGAACATGGTTAGTGAATAAAAAGCAAAAGATTTCATGAGTAAAGGGCGTTACCAGCCAATTGAATGGAAAGCCTCCCCACCAAGGCTGTAATCAGCCAATGAAAAACGATCGCTGACCAATGAGGATCGATGACAAAAAGATCGCAAGTGTTCTTGAGGCTGAAGCCTCAATGGAGCTTGAACAGTGGTTCATAAAAAGTTTTATGAAGAGAGAGAGAGAGTTCTATAGAGACGTCCGAAAAGCCGTCCAATAAATATCGTTGGCTCGTTATTAGCGTTTTAATTCAGCGCCACGCCGGTAACTTAATCCCGTGAAATCGGAAAAACGTCACGCGCTCAACCACCTTTCTCGGTGCAGTAGCGAAGGCTTGGTTTTCGTAACCCGAACGGTGGTGGGTATTCGAAGGGGTAGTACACTCATACCTCTGCGCAATTTTGTCATCTCTGCATAGGTACATACAGCGTATAGTTTATCCATCGAATACCGCCTCGAGCATCGGAGCTGCTGTATTATTATATAGATAAAAAAGTATGCTATGCGGAATGGGATATATACGCTTGCGAGGCAAAGGAAGATCTCTCCTCCCGATCGTACACCGACATGCTACAAAATTTGAAACCATAAATAATGAAATAATACCGCGGCGTCATCGTTTGTAACTCGCCAGCAGAATTGAGAGCTTCGTTGTGGCTGTATATAGCACCTGGTTGGAGAACGGTATATCCACTCGCTTTGCTCTGTCGTGATCAAGTATTGGCGCGATGTACCCGTCCTTTTATCTTCACCACGAAAGAACAAAAACCGTTCGGCTAGTTATTTATATACATATAGTTTTTTTTTCAATAATTTTAGGCGCATTTATATATCCATATGCGAATGTATATTTTATATCTGGTACATGCGGCTGGGATAAAAGTATGTGTGATAAACATAGTCTGTGACAGATATAAATTTGAGAATTTTTCGTTTTTTCCTCCTGCTCTTGCAAAGGGTTTCTACTAGCCAAGCCCGAATCCCTGACCTGGACAACCCCTTCCCATTTTCCACTCCGGACAATGGGGACACGCCGGGGCTCTTTCCTCTCCCCCCGCTACTCTCGCTCTTCTTTTTCTTCTCGTTTTCTGGTTATACACTTTTCGTGAGGTCCCCGTATGAGAGCACCGACGATCCAAAGGAGAAAGAGGAAGAAAGAAGTGGAAGAGAGGGAGAGAGATAGAAAGGTTTGTAGTTTCGCTATATCCTTGCCAAGCAAAAATATCGCTCCCCCGTAACAATGCAGCAAGGCGATAATACGAGGCCACGAAACGACTACGACAACGACCAAGACGAGTTCACCCGTGTGTTTTCCCATAAACTCGCCAGGGTGTTGCTACAGCCGGAGGCATCGTACACACCGAGAACTCTCTGTACTTCCTGCCAAGGGTCAACTCTACGAGCAGCTCTCTCTTCTGATATGCCACCATTATGGCCGATGCTTCTGATCCTCTCAGCTCTTCCCCACATGGGGATATTGTTGGCTAACAACTTAATTTTTTAAATATACTAATCATCGGAAACTTCGCATTTGCCTGCATTAGGAACTTCTAAAATTTTTTCTCAGATATTTTGGAATATTTCGCCAATTCAAACTGATAATCAAATATTATAATTAGGCCCAATGAACTCTACCGATCACGAGGAGCCTCTTAACAAATCCGTGGAAAAATGTTGTCTGGACCCAATTTTTTTAGCAATAAATTCTCACACAATCTCGAGCCAACCATTACGAACTTAACGTGGTACACAATCCGAAATGTATAGACTGGTGGAGAGAATGTTCACTTTGCACAATCTTCGAATGGTGGAAATCTGGCGTAAAAAATAGTTTACGCCTCGATTTCTCGTTATCCTATTTCTCTCTCATTTTAATCTGACGCTCTTTTTCTATACTCGCAGAATGGGCAAAGTGAAGGTACATTTTTCTCGCTTGGTAAAACCAGGGCTTCCCAGAGAATCCGGAAACGAGAACATGGTGAAAAAGAGTGTGGAAGGAGGGGTGCAGGTTGATGCGGGGAGTCCTGGATGAGTGCGAGGCTCGTTGGACACATATATAGAGCAAAAGGGATGGGAAATCTAGCGGTAAAAGTGTTAAGGGGCATAAGGGGAGGGAGGGGCTGGTTGGATCGCGAAACTTTTGTCCCCGGGGCGTTACGTGTACGGATTGACTTATGGACGAGCCGGTTGTAATTAAAACGGTATCTACCTCGAAAACGTACGACTCGTTTTCTCGCCGCGGACAGATCCAGGCTCGTCCCCCCTCTCTCTCTCTATCTCTCTCTCTCTGTCTCTGTCTCTCTTTCACTCCAAACCGAGGGAACAGGTTCTGCAGTAGTACGAGCCAGTTTTAGTTCGGCACTGTACCAGTTTTGCACTTTATACGTGCCATACAAGTTGCTGAAAAATTATGGGCTCACTGGGTTTCGTGTGGATATATATATGTGCGTGCCTCACGCTATAGAATCTTGATGCAAACGCCATTTTTCGTTATGCACCATCTCGTTATTCGAGATATTGTACAGGTATGGCCGAAATATTGGATTTTTTTGACAAATAAGCAGTAGTAATAACATTGATAATCGAAACTCACGTTGTTTTAAGCGATCACAGTAAAAACATGAAAGTATTCATATTTCCTGTCGATATAATGGTCGATGGGTCAATATTGTTTAATTCATTCATTCATTCATTCATTCATTCATCAACCTGGACATGTTTACGCCTCTAAATCATACAATTAATTTCCTAGGAAACGCTATTTCCTGCCAGAGGATAACGAAATACAATTTTTGTTGGTAAAAAAATGGCCGTAGGTGGTACATCGATCGGACGTCCTTTTATTTTCATTAAAACTACATGAATCCCAGGAGAAAAATTGAGTTCGGAGAGTAGAAAAATAATAAAAATAGCTCGAGGGGATATTTCTTGGACAATGTGGAAGAATGAAAAGGGTAAAGTTTGTCGCAGTTTCAAGTGTAGGTCTCGTATGTAGACCCACTATAAACCGTCGTAGTTCGTATATGTTTTTTTTTCTTCTCCTTTTTTTTTCCTCCTCTTCTAATTCGATTCTACGAAGACCTCACGTACCGATAACCGTCTCGAGTGAATTTCCTGGAGACGAGGAAGACGACGACTAAGCTCACGTATAATAGATATACAGATAAGTATAAAAAGAACGCTTGTCTCGAGGCTTCCATATACTTCGTTTTTTTTCTTCTTCTCTATAACTGTGTAAAAAAAATATAGGACAAGCTCGTTTTCCTGTCTTGAAATAACTGTGGATAAATATTATCGGTCTCGTAACAGCTGCACAGAGACTACTCGCAACGACAGAACGCGATAAACCGAAAGACTTTATCCATCTTTAGTCTTTTTTACACTCGCATCTTCTCCCCCCCCCCTCCCCCCGACCCCGTTCACCCAACCGAAAGACTTTCATGTACCTCATTGAAAGTGCACAAGAACGAAAATGCTACGAGTTCTACTTGGAATAACAGAATACAATATTCTATACGTAATATGCACTTTATACTTCAAACCATAGGATTATATGTATATTCCAATATACATATAACCGTACTATTGTGTGGAATATTCTACTTCGAACATCGCCCCAATCTCTCGCCACCTTCCTTCGCTTCTACGGTTATTTTCTTTATATAAATTGTACTTACAAACAGTCCTTATGCACGGAACTTTACGGTAGATATTGAGATTCGATTTTCCGCAACAAAGTCTATCGTTAACTTGAATTGTTCTTACAGTCGCGTTTGGTCGCTAGGAATATCGTCACTGCAGGGACCGACGGATCATCGATCTTCTGATTAGCTGATTTCAGTGGTTGAAAAATTCTAGGTTTTGTAAGAAAAAAAGGGAGTTGCACGTTTGAAAACTGACGTTGAAACTTTGTGATGGAGATTGAAACGTCAGCTTTGATGCTGTAAACGATAACAATCGAATGATAATGCGAAACGTTTCTGTCTGTGGGAACAATCCTTTTAACGTAACAGACACTATATTCGTGGGATGTTTCGGTTGGACGAACAGACACTTCGTAAAGGCCGAAAATCTGATAAAATAGAGACGAGAGAGAGAGAAAGATATTGAGAAGGATTTAGTGATGGATTTAAACACATTTCGTAAGATCCTTGTGTCCTCTTTGATGTTTGCACCTTTACAATGTACATTTTGTACTGGCAGTTTGGTTAGCCAAGAGTGCTCGGTATTCGATACTCTTGTACCCTTGGCAAAGCCTCTTCGGATTTAATCTCCAATGGTTTGCTTGTCTCGGTTCTCTGACGTGCCGCACGTGTACTATAAGTTTCTATACTCACAGTTTACTCCTTTTATATCGTACGATCTTGGCTCGTGTGAGAAGTTTTCATGATTGCATTTGCTATCTCTGACTGGAATCCAAAGTTTACCATCAGCATCCCATAGGATTGAAAAAAAAAAATACGAGAAAATAAACCAACAGGAATACACACTACTCGTCGTAATAGAATTCAGTAGTAAAATCCTCTATTGGTCAGCCAGGAAACCAAGAACCCTCGCACAAAGGGATTTGAGGTTCCACGTTGTCTGAAAGTATGGAACTCTGTCTTTAAGTGAATATTACGATGAGCCATTTTTCATTTCTTCAAAATGATGTCTCCATTACAATTCAAATTGAAGAATCGATCACACAAAAGTAACTTCTAATGAAACTGATCAGCAAAGATGACCCGATTAAGGGAATTACATCTTGAGAAAAGCTTTCGGATCAAGGGCTGATCCATCTCCATCAAAAGCTGATAAACCGAAGAAGAAAAAGCACGAAGAAGCCTTGGATCCATAACGAAAGGTTGGACTAGACTATCCGTGACATTCGAACTGTATCAATAAAAGGCCAAGTCTGGTAAAAGAGCCGAAGGAAGTTTTAGTAAGTTTCTCGAGTTTTTTCGTCTTTCAACTTCTTTGATTCGTTCTAATTCTTCGTAAATTCGTTGTTTTCGTTTTAACAACGTTGTAGCGAGACGGTTTGAGAATGATTCGAGAATAAGAACCTCCTTCGAGCAACTCCGATGTGTTTGAATGTATATACGGTTTAGTCGGGAGACAGTAACAGCCGTAACAGAGGGCGCCACTTTATACTCCCAAAGAATAGACATTATATATCTTTGTTCATATGAATTTATACATATATCTATATATATATGTATATATATCGACGTATGCATGGAGATGGTACGTTTTGTACGTGCAGCGAGTGAATTTAGTGGCCCGGTCACGCGAACAACCGACAACCCCTCGTTACACGGAGACCCGTAAAGATTATTCGTGGTTTCTCCTTGCCAGCAGAGAGCACCGAGCATTGGGAACATCGTAGCACCGCAAACACGATTCGCTTGCCTGGAATCTCCGGACAAAATCGCGAGTGTTACTCGGCTATACCTTACTCTTATTACGAGCAACGTGTTCTATACGTCCCATGGTTTTGGGACCCTTGGATTTCGTGTGCTTTATAACGCTTCTCGTGCGCCGACCAAATTCTCATGCAACCTCTACTCAGTCCGACAAAAGCTTCGACGAAACTTTTACGATTCGTGTGATCGTACTCTCGGGTGATAAAGTGTTCGATAATAATATGTACATATATTTCATCGAGGGCTGTGAAATTCGTAATTACTTTAGAGAAACCCACCCTGTGATCGTTTGCGTTGAATTGAAGTGTGTCATGAAGGTTTTGTAAGAAAATGAATTAATAGATTGAGTGAATTATTCAATATTGAGATGAATTTCCATGGATTATGTATTATTATTATTATTATATTTAATCTAGAGTTTATAAGTTGGAAGAGATAAAAATCTATGGTGGTGTTTTATTTGAAATGATATAGTAATTTCCGTACAGGTTGGAGAAGTTTTTAAAAATCATATTTCTTGGCACTTAATCTCTCACATCCCTCAGCTTTTCCAGAGTTCATGCACCAACCAAACCCCAGCCATCGTCGACACGAAGAACGTCCGGTGCACTCTTCTATCTTCTTTTTCTTTACAAGCTTTTAATTTATGTTAATTTATAAGGTCTCGTGGAAACGACGAGGACGACGGCCAAGAACTGAAAGTTCTTCTTTCTGGAGAACGTAAACGGGATCGAGGGCACACAAGGACGAAAAGGGCTTTGCTGACTTCCCTCTCCCTACGCCCCTGTAGACGCCATCGTAAATTAAGATCCATCTACGAACCTACCCCCTCAATCCCCCTCACTCTCCCTTTTTTTATTCCATCTTTTTCCCTTCGAACTAAGAACTCTCTTTCTGGCCAACAATATCATGAGAAGCTTCGCGAATATTAGAATATGGAATACGTCGCTGCCATAAATCCTGAGCTGGGCGAAAAACAATGATCGGTCTGGCATCCGGTGTGCCATAAAAAGATATGAAGGGTGAGGAAATGAGAGGGATAGTGGGAACGAGACTGAAAGGTATGAAAAAAAAGGATGGAATACCACGACTGCTTGTGCTGTTTTCAACCTTCGCTCCTCCAACGTTGCTGGTATTTATTTTGACTTCATTATAAAGTCTCTTGAAAGCAATTACAACCTTGCTTGAAAAAAAAAAGACGAAGGCAAAAAAACGCTTTTTCCTCAAACGTAATATCTCAACTCGTTACACTCTCATCACTATTAATTCTCTTGATTTTATTTATAATGAATTTATACAAATTCGCGTTCTTTATTCACTTGTACACTATTCTCGATAAATTATAATTTCGCACATTGAGAAAATAATTTATTTTGCGGAATTGCACAACAGGATAAAATACATCGAACTCAAATGTATCGATTATTCGTTTTATTTTAGATTCAAAAGTTTTTGGGATGATCCAGAAAATCAAAAACTACAAAATATTCATTCGATATACTTTACGGACCTTCAGTTGGCTCAACTAAACTCTTTCCCCAGAAGTACACGAGCTACACGAACTGCTCTCCAATCGATTCTATTGATCGATAATTTGAAATGATGCTGTATCATCGATTGAATATCAAGCATTATAGAAATTACTGACACTTAATGTTCTTTTTGACTTGTAAGACATGTCGAAGATAATTAAGCGATTCATTGAAATTATATATAAAGTGCATCCATCTGTGTTATCAAATGGGAAACCGTATTTTAATCACTTCAATTAAGTAATTCAGTTATTCCGCGCTGTTATTCTTATACGATGGCGTCACCAGGGGTTGAAATATTTCGAATTAATTATCGTTTGACGATAAGAGCTGCTTCGTTAAACTAATTGCAAAATTGTTATGGCCAAACGAGCCGAAACATCGATAACGGTATGATAATGACTTGCTCTGTATCGTTTGTCGAAAGAGTTCATTTACATTTGTGTAATTATCGTGTACAACATTCTGTCAAACGTAAAGAGCATATTTTCATTAATTCAACATTACGACTGATTGAGTTTATTTTCGTTTGTAGTTAGTAGTTCATAGCGATTGCTAAAGATCAAAAATTCGTTTATGAAACTACGAGACATTGAAATTAATCTGGGATGCTCTTCTGGCTGAAAAAATTGCAGACTTACAGTGACGTTAGATCAGAGATTCAAATAATTTGTCAACTCGAATTTTTAGAACCACTCAGAGTCGTAAAAAAAACAAACACATTTGTATACATGGATTTATTCGTTAAAATTATAAATAGCATTCGTGCAGGATCTCAAAATACCTTTGCGGCTCAGGCGATCGAGCTCTCTTTAAGGAGCCAAGTACAAAGATCGCCTTTTTCAAGGTTTCGCCATTTTTACCTCGCCCTAGACTTTCTCGATGAAATGAAAGCCCACCTCGACCGGTTTTAGAATCCATGAAACGTACAGTAACAATACAAGAGCACATTTCTTTTTTTTTCATCCCCTTATCCTTGCTTTCCTCTGTCCTGCTGTGCTTTTTTTCGAATTTTTCTCCTCAAGCTCTCATGCAACATCCTCCTATTGGATATTACATTTCATACGGCAAAGAAGATCTCATTTCTTCACCATAATGGCCATGGGATGACCATGGCAAAAGAGCACGAATCCCTCTGTGTTCGACGACTCTCGAGAAGTACTATTTCGTTCTTTGTTAAAATCTCTCAAGGAAAACTGTTCAATTCGGACGATAAAAGAAACCTGTTCTCGTCCACTATTTTTTTCTCTGTTCCTCTCTCGTCTATACATCTTCATTGTCTCTTACTCTCGTCCTTTCCTTGTTCTTTTTTTTCTTTTTCCTGTCTCATTCTATTTTTTTCTCATTCTCTTATTTTTCAATCTTATTTCCTGTTTCGTCCTCCCGTTTATTTTTCATCCAGAAACGCTCCCTTCCGGAGAGAGCAAACGTGCTTGGTTTTTCATCGGTTATACGTGACGCTGTATCCTTCTATCCAGAAAAATATTTATACCCTCTTGGACCTTTACGTCGTGTCTCATCTTTTTTTTCCCATTGCCTCTTATTTGTTCAGCTTCCACAAAAAAATTCAATTCTCCCACAAAAAGATATAACTGTCAAGTTTTTCGGGCAATATTCTTTTCATTTGAATTAAAACATCCTAAGAATTCTATCGTCAAAAACTTCTTTAATTAATCTCTTCGATTTACTTCTCCACGGTCCAATTCGGTTTTTAATTAATTTTTTGTCAAGGATTTATAAATTTGACACAAATTCAACGTACAAAAGGTGTTCGATGTCTTGTACTCTTTTAAAAACTGAGAAACCAGCTTCTTAATTGATCGAATAAGTTTTTTGCGTAACTAAAATGATTGCAATGACCGTAAAAACGTCTCTGATGACTCCATATATTCTTCGCTAACGAGGATGTCCATAAAGAATTTATATAAATATAGATATTCACGAACATTAGAGATTTTTGTATTCTGTGAAATCTGGTGCCCTTTAATCCCTGAAGGCTACGAATCTTGAGACTATTCACGTTCAAAGAGGATAAAAAGACATAAATCTACAGTCCACTTAGTTAAAAACGAAAGCTCTGTCTCGCTCATCAAACCCACTTCTTCTCTTCTTCTCCCCAGTCCCTTTAGTTTCGTCTCCAACATCGGTACTTCCTCTTGCAAAGCTTTTCCTCAGGCCTCTATGCAAAACTATTTGAAATCCGGACACTCGTTAACACACATTGGAGATGGGAAACTGTCCAGAAGCTTTCTCAGTGCGAAAGGTCAAGAGGATAACCGGTTGGTAAATAAATATAGTGTTTAACACCAACGACGAGGCTGAAGAGCTTGGATGGCAGTAGTGAAAGTGTCATCAAATGATGAGAAAAGGAAAATAAAAACAAAACAATCAAAGAGTCAAGTAGTTGCCATGGACACTCGATAAGGATGGAAAATGATAGATGATAAGGTAATAAAGGCATGAGAAATCGGACAGTGCAAGAAATCCTTTAATTTAGACGAGATCCACTATTTGCAAACTTGACTTCATGATAAAAACAGCCATTTCGAACGATGGACTCAGTGATCACGATATTCTACACATCACCTAAGGATGCACAAGTGTCCTCGAAAACCATCCATCAAGTTAAAAGAGTGGCAAACGTCTGGCCCTTCCCACGGTACGAGTCAATTTCTGGCGAATGTTGGACCAACGGGTCCTTGGATTGCGTATTCCACAGATACGAGCTTATAGTCTACTGATGATACCGTAGTTTTATAGCCTCGCTGGGTATGGAAGGCACATGTGACTAGAAGATCTACAGGTTGACTTAGAACATGCAGAATCCTTTGTAATCGCCATTAACCAAAAGCCAAATGTGAAATTTGTCAATTTAACAACATCCAGTCTAGTCAACTATGTTTGCAATGTTACAAATTGAAAGATTCATCCTTTTAAGTCGGCGTCATTGCTGCCTAAACACTATTAAAAAAGCTTGTCATCAAGATATTGACTTTCAGATGCCTTTCTATTGACCTTCAGCATGACATCATGACAATAGAAGGTCAAAATCAAGTAGGATCGAAAATTGACTTCCAGACGTCTTTCTACTGACCTTTCGTTGTAGTACTGTCATATTGAAGGTCAATAGAAAGACATCTGGAAGTCAATTTTTTATTCCAATTGATTTTGATCTTCCCTTGTCACGTTGTCATATTGAAGGTCAATAGAAAAACATTTGCAAGTATATTTTTGATGAACATTGCAAAATACATTCACATTACTTTTTGAGAGATTCTGTACCATTTAACGATGAAACTTTATCAAGTTTAAGGACTCATCATTGATCAAAGAATTCAACAACCCAGTTTTTTTCTAATGTTTAACTAATTCTGAATGAACCTGTACACGATCGTACCAATCCTGCAGAAAGAGGAACACGACTCTGTCCTCCAGATCAGACTGACTGTTCGTGCGCGTGCTATTGGAAAAGAAAGACGAACGTTCGCTCCCGAGTTACGGTCGAGTGTCACGAATGATCGAACGCCCTCGTGATGCACCCTCGGACTTTTCTACTGTACTCTTTTCAAAGCGTTCGCTCGATCTCCGGCTTTTAATACCCCGCTAACGCCAACATGCCCATCAGGAATAGCTTATATGGATGTCCATAGAAAGTTAAATCGAGTCAAGTAAAGAACGTTTTATAAATATTAAAATTGTTAAAGCATGCCGGACTAATAGCTCCCTGTCATCGTCGCTTTCTTGTGGTAACGTAATTGATCACTTAACTGCGAACCATTTCGACAGCACGAAAATTCCTGACTACATCCATACTTTTTTTGTTTTCAACTTTACTTTTATAAATTCCAATTAAAATTTATGACACAAAACAAAGGAAAAATGTACTTACCACTTTGTCTCGCAAATTCCTCACCCTGCAGGGCAAGTAAACCGTCTGTCCAACAAATGCCGTGACATTTGGAGCAGTTTGCTCAAAAACTGGCAGGTCCTTGTCCCCAAGCTCGGCCTCAACGTTTTGTGATTGTTCTCTCGATATTTCAGGTACCTGAAACGGTGCTGAAAATGCGAAACCAATCAGGGTATCAAATTTTTGAATGATTCTGCTTATTCAGATATTTTTAAACGATTCATAAAACTAGATCAAATTTTTTTCACTCGAAAGTTCCTCAGGATGGTCCCTGAGGCGAAATGAGAAGTTAAAAACGTTGCAACCAACAGAATGATAGGAAAAACTTTTTTGTGTTTGAAAATGCAGGGAAAAAAATAAAGCACTCCAATTCTAAATAAATGAGGGACGTTTTCACGGATGGGAAGGTCTATTGCATTAGGGATTTGCATACATATAAAAATGTACTCAGCACGCAAAGCGCACAGCCAGCCTGTATAAACTTTCAATGAAATACAAATACGTCTATTTTCTTTATACATATGTTTCAAAAGTACATACGAAAATGTGATATACTGCAGACTCATGGTGTTTATTTCTGTAGGAAATTTACATTTCACATCAGAAATGTCAGCAAACAGAAATTTGTGTACGTGCTACTTTAGAAGAGAAATTCTTTATTTATGCATCTGACAATCCAATTATCACTTAGTGTTATGAGATATGACCTGCCCTCAAAAACAACATTGTGAAACCCGAACAAACAGTGTTTTTAATGTATGTTATGAATATGAAAAGTAATTCAAAAAATAAAAACAATGTGTTCGCCCATTCTTTACATATTTATGAAAAAACAACACAGTGCACTAATTTAAATGATTGTGCAATCTTTATAACAATAATTATTATGATTATGAATAAAATTAATTGATTAAATATAGTTTGAGTGAAGTTTTGAGGATTTTTGGGATCGCTCATTACGAGTCTAAAGTTGAGATTTGGAAATACAAAATGAATTGTCTATTTATTTTTTTCAAACGGAAACCACGATAAGGAAAATTGCGAAAAAATTCTGTTACACTCTTCGGAGTGTATTAAATTCGTAAAAAAATTGTCATCCCGATTGTTGTGGCAGTTTAGAAAAAAAAAACGATTTTTTCATGAATAAGTACGAAATTCGAATATTTACTCGTATGTAACAAATAATTACTGTTCAAATTTTTTTTTAATATTTCTATGAGTCCCTGGGACCACGTGGAACCGAAAAACCGGGCTATAGAAATGGTGATTGAAAAAATTTCAATAAAAGCAAAGAATTAGGTGAGACAACGTGATTACCACTATATTTTTAATAGTTTCAAAAAAGTGAAGCAGCATTTTTCGACAGTGATTGCAACATGAATTTCAACAAATTCCTGAGTAACTGTGAAAATTCCAAAGGCACATAATAATAAATAAAAACTAAGAAATTATCCAGCTCATGTGTGAAAAAATATGTGGAAAAATATTAAAAAAACGAAGTTATCCAAAAGCCTTGGGAGCGTTTAAAAAGCGCTCTTTAGGTTATAGCGGACGTTGGGATGCATACTTCTGGTGCGTAAAGGGGACGCAGGAGGCTAGAGAGGCGGCAGGGAGTAGTTTCACGTTAACACGAAGCGGAATAAAATCCACTTCGGTTAACAAGTAATGAGGCGTATTCCCGTGGCCCCTCGCGCCAGTAGTTTCATTTTGAGTTCAGCTGAGCTACTTCTTTCCTCGTAAATCCTCGAATATCCCCGTAAGGGTGAATCGGAACGTAGGGGTTGTTGTGATGGCGTAGAAGAAAAAGTGACGGGAAGGAGAGGGGGAGAGGGGAGGGTGCATTGGTCTATCAGGCTGAAAAGAGATAGAGAAATAGAAAGAAAAAAGAAATGGGGTTGTTAACGAAAAATTCCAATCGCGCTAACCATTTGAACCCTTTCAAACGAAACCACCCCCTGCACATATTTATTCTCACAGCGGGATTTTTTGTCTCCCTGGAGTTGCATGAAAAAATCTACACACCCTATAAGGTAGCTCAGTCGTTCGGTGAATTTGCAGAATGTTGAAAAAACAGCACACACGCGAATACATCCTCATGCAACGACGAAACAAACCGCCCTCTCGCGTCATCCATCTCACTGTAAATTCCTCATCCCTGCACGAGAGTACTTTGTTCTGTATCTTTTTTCATTCCTCTTACTCTTCACCCCTTAGCGATTCTCGTTTCTGCAGAGTAAAAACTCTCTTCATTTTCGTTTTTTTATTTTGTTTTTTCGTTTATTTTTTTTTTTTTTTTCTTTACGACGAACAACCCCTTCTCAACTTGCTGCCCCGGACTGTCAAGCTCCGAGACCGAGAGCGCACAGGATTATAAAATAAACTAGCCGTTAATCTTACGTTTCGCTGGATACGCGCGACGATTCGCGGTCTACCACTCGGCTAAATCCGAAACGCGAAAGAGAGAGAGAGAGAGAGAGAGAGAGAGAGATTCGCATATATGCGCCCACCCCTCATCCTCCTCCTTCTCTTTTCTCTCATGTAGCGAGATTCGGGAGAGAAAAGAAGGGTAAGCAGTACCTGGACGAGCGCAAAGGGAAAGAGGAAGAGAGAAAGGGGTGAAAAGAAGAGGGGAAGCAGGCAGAACGGAGGAGAGACTGGGACTTCCTCTTGAAAACAATGAGGGACAAAGTTTACGGTTGCGGTGAGAGGAAGGAGAGAAAGAGAGAGAGAAAGCAATAGGGAAAGAGCTGTGAGGTGAATCATATATTTTAACCGAACCGAGCTCACTCTTCCTCATAAAGTGCGGTTAAACTGTACGCGTAAGCCTTGTATACGATATTTTATGTAAATATGTGTACATTTGTGTCTCCATCTATGTGAGTATTTGTGTATATATTTGCCCGTTTGGATGTTGGGTTAGACACAAACGATATATAGACGCGAGTGATGTGCGATGATTTGTGAGAGCGATGAGTCAGCTTTCGTCTTGTCGACAGCCTCACACAGACACACACACACACACACACACACTTAACGCTCTACGCTTTATTGGCCAACTGACAATTTCTGGTTGGTTGGATAGACCAAAAATTATTTCAACCTCAAAACAAGAGATATCGATTAACAATTAAACAATTTATTCGATTCCATAAATATCGATAACTTAAAATTAAATAAATTCGTGAATTAATTATTCAAAAAACATCCAACTCTGTCACTGTCGCAATTTTCATGCTATTTTGAGAAGAATTTGTTCTACAAAAAAACTGTTTCTATAATAGTTGTTTATGTTTTTCGAGCCTTGTTTTACTGGCAATTTGTCTGAAACAGTTCAATTTATTGACAATCGATAACAACGTGTGGAGTAAATTATTTTCTTCCGCACTTTTTCACACCCTTTTTTATTGTTATTAAATTAGGCTTTTCATTTACCTCTGTAATCAGGTCTTAGTATATTATTATTAGATTATTTTTTGCATTTTTTTTCTTTTTCCCCCGAGTAGCCATAATTGCATTCTAGTCTTTACCGCGAACGTGTTACGTGTGCAAAAATAGTATTAACGGTACGTTAATTGAAACCGCACGTCCAGAGGGGGGATAACGAAGGATAGGGGAATCAAGAGAAACTTCGAGAGGGAGAAAGTGAGATATGAACGTGGAAACGAGACCGGAAACACGCGCATTCTCTTATCCCACGAGAAAGACTCTTCTTTAAAACGAAACACACGACGAGACCAACACGTTTACGTGAGTTTGCACTTTTCGTTCTCTTCACAAGGGAAGTTGTTGAATAGATCATTCAACATTCCAAAAGATAATGTCAAAAGTTGTATTATAATATTAACATAAGACTCAAAACAGTCTCATGACATCAAGAATTTCCAATTTTTCACTACTTTTACATTTTTTTGCAACTTTTTCTCGTTTTCTAACGAATTTTCATAATCAAATGTTCACTAAATATAACTTTAGTGTACATTAGTCTTTTCGTTATGGAAAAACCAAGAGAATGGTGTCAATTAAACTTTCTTCTCACGTACGAGGAACTTTTTACGTCGAGGAACAAATTTCGGTCATTAGTTGCCTCTTTACAAGAACCATCTAAGAACTTGATGATTGCGCCAATTTCCGTGAACCAAAATTTGACGAAAACGGTATCTTGTCGAGAACTTTTTGCAAAAAAAATTTCGAAACACTGTTTCGTCTTCAATTGTGCATCGATTCCGATGCAACAACCCGCAAAATGTGCGTTTTAACATCGCGCTCCATATGACACGCCAAAAATTTGATCAGTCATCTATTTTCCGAGTAATTGTATAACTTCTCTGATGGTTACAAAAAATCAAAAAAAAAAATTGAATTTTGAAAAATCGACCTGCCAGATGCTTTGTGCCATAACATTGCGTTCACAGTTCAATTTTTATTGCAAACGGTTGCACGATGTGGACGAATTCGTGTTTCGAAATTCCGGAGTGAATTGATCCATCAGCCTAGGTTCTAAAAAATTGAATCTTGGGTTTTAGGGGTCATTCATGCATTTTTTTTCGTCAGAAAAGTAAAAATATGTAGACACGTGACAGCCACGTGGGCTTGAATGGTGGAACCGTTTAAACGACGATTTTGCCATGTGCTCAACTCGTAAAAGAGTTAAAACCGCATAACATTGAGTTTTGCGTTGTAATGCATTCATATACGCGTGTGAATGCACGAGAGACCCATTCGTTTATTTGTTTATCCGGAATAGAGTAAACAGGTTGGGCTAATCGTTCGTTACGTTTGATGCACAGAATCGCTGGGGGAATCTGTTATTTGGGAATAAGAGCATTGGAGAGAGAAAAAGGATTTTACGTATAAACGTTCCAACGAGTTGTACACACTCGTTTCCGCCCGAAATAAAAACCATGCCAATCTCGTTGTATACTCGACAGCAATGACAAACGTTTTTCCTGCTGCGGATCACACGGATTGACACTTTATACTTCAAAATAAAGTTTCGAAGGTAATCCTTTTTGTGTAGTAAAAACCTCATCGTACTGGACGCTGTTTTGTACAAAATAAAAAAGATTCTAACATGTTTCAGTACCGATAAATTACTTCTTAATCCAATGGAAATTGCAATCTAATTTCTAATTCTTTTCATTTTAATCCCAATCTCGATTACTTGAAATTTTATTGCAATTTGTATTGCAATTCCAACTGATCTAATTGAGTTGTTAATTACAACAATTTGTGGCATTGACAAGAATTCGAAATAAAAGAAGAGAATAAAGTTTAAATGTCCTCGAACACTTTCAAGCTGTTGAGTACAATAAAAATAAAAAATACCGAGTAAAAGAAGAGGAAAGTAAAAAGTATAAAAGGCAATGAACGTTTAAGGTGAAGAGGAAACGGCAAATGTGATAAACGCATGTATACGCCTATATAAAATGTACACATGTGCATGTGTGAGTAATTGAAGTAGCAAAGAATGGGAAGAAGAGCGAGTGTAAAAGCCGAGAAGGATGAGCAAGTTGAGAGCTCGAATGGAAGAACGTTAGAGGCGCGAGATTGACGAAAAAATGCGAAAAAGACAGAAAAAACGTCTCGTCGTCACCATCTTGTTTTTTTCCCTTTATATTCTCCCTCTTTCTTCCTCTCTCCTTCTCTTTTTAGCCTGCTCTCACGAGTGTGGGTTCTCTCGCAGCTCTTGAGGAAGCGTGCACATTGCATTGCCGAGATTCCAAAAAGCTTATTGGAGGCAGAGGAGGTTCGGAATTTAACGGCTAGCATTCAAGGAGGTGATAAAATTTGATAGAAATTGTCGTTCGACGACAACGTGAAAAAATGTGACCCATTTTAAAATATGTTTTAGGAGGTTACAAGAATTTCTGTTGTTATGGACAATCATCGTTGTTCTTGTGCCATTACTTTTCTATTATTTCATTTTCTATTTTCAATACACATTTTTTCAAAATTTCATTATTAATCCTTGAACCTAAGGTTTATATGTTCCTGGGTTGTTGGAAACAATATAAAAACTGAATTTAAAAAATATATGAAAACATTATTTTGCAAGTGATATCCGAAGTTTGCACAAATTAACCTGAGAGGATTGAACTTTTGAACGTGACTGTAACGATTCCCAAAAAATAGTGGAACCATTTTTTCAATCAATTTCGTTTGTAGCCCATCAGTTCCGAATATTTGAATATTATTTAGTTGATAGAAAAAAAAAAAAAAAAATCGTGATATTTCATATGGCGAGTTGATACGTTAACTAAACGATGGAATGCGATAATGTATACGATGGATTGGAGCGTAAATGAAAACAAAAAGATAGTAAAGCGCGGACTTTTCTCTCTCTCTTTCTCTTTCTCTCTCTCTCTCTCTCTCTCTCTCTCTCTGATAACGAATGGAACGAGCCCAAGGGAGAACTAAACGTAACGAAAATAAATGGACAAAATCGAGAATTGGAAACTGAAATGCAACAACATGTTCGTATCCACTATGTGTGTGGAAAGAGAAACGAGAAAGAGGAAAAGACACACATACACGAAAAAAAAACTAAAAAAAAGCATTTGGAAAAAAAAAAAAATTGAGAGACACGATGACAAGCGAGTCAACAACGAGCCGGAAGCGTTTTACAGTTGGAATGTGTTACAATGTGACTACACAGAGATAATCGTGAATACGAGGGTGAAAAGCTCCACGTTGGCTGTCGTCAGCTCTATGACACAATTTGCCTACTCGTTGAAGGACGCGCCTAATTATAGTCCAGGTTGTATACTTTTTGTTTCACAATGTTCTTGGACTCAACGATTGACTCAAAAAAACTTTCAAAAATAAAGAATTGCTTTTTATTTTGGTACGTTTTGAAAAAAAAAAAACTAGATTTTGATCAAACTTCAACAAAATCGTGATTTTTTCCTTCATTTTTGATTCAATTATTCAATTTTTTTAGAACGAAACGTAAATAATATTTTATTCGACTTAGAAAAATAGATTTTTATTCCGGTGCATTGAGAAATTATTTTCATTCTCAATTCGAGGTCAGTTTTAGAAAAAAAAAAAAAAAAGTATCGGCACTGCTATCGACAGTGGATGGTATGAAAGCTCAAATAATTGGCCTGAGGAAGAGAGAGCTGGGACGTAAATATGGATTGAAAACATTTCGGGAACAGGTCGTGATCGGATTGCACGAGAGTAAACGCGATCCTCACAAAGCAGCCACGGAGATCGATCTAGAAACATTGTCACATGGTTTTATTTGTCATACACAGATATGGACGAATGGAAATAGCGGGGAAAAAAGAGTAATTACGATTTGGGGAATGGGCTTTTATGGTCATCTTCCTATATTCACTATTTCGCCAAATTTCCCATTTCTATTTTCGTTCCGGACGATATGTCATTGCAGGAATTCGATATTCACTTCCCTGGAGCAATTTCATGGAAAATGGAAATTTTATATACGACAAAAAAAAAGAAGCATTGAAAACGAAGAATTTCTTCACAATGTGAACAAAAATAAGAATCAAGAGCTGAAGAACACTTCTTTCGTCGAACTTTTTAAATGTTCCAATCACATTTCAATGTTTATTTTTTTATTTTTTCGAAATTCTTTTTTTCCGTGCCAACTTAAACAGTGTTTACAAAAAAGAGCCATAATGATTGAGAGCAACGATACAAATGAATGAGAAAATTCAGTGGAAAGACTTCCTGCTTGAATTCCTGCAACTTTTTTCCTCTGTTGTTAGCGTGTATACAAGAACTTTTGGCAGAGTTAAAAGGGACTGAAAGAACGGAAGAAGATTTCACGTAAGAAAAAGTTTGGCTTGTCCCAGGCGTCGGCATACAGGAACAGGCTGGCCATAAATTTACCAATAGTCCATTTGAAACTATCCGAACGTTGCTTCCCTCCGTGGCTGTATAAATATATACACATATTCGTGTACCGACGAAATCACAGTGGGTTAACGAGAACGTAAATAAATACAAAAAAAAAAAAGTGAACTAGGGGTGCAAAAACGTGGCCTGGTAAAATAAAATAGGCAAAAGTTTAAAATGTAAATCTTAAAAAAAAAAAAGTATTAATTCATTTTGGAAAGAACAGTTTATGGATAAATAATTAAACAAATTTCAGCGAACCACGATTTTTCGATGATGTAATATTATTAAAAGTTGAACAATGGGACGTTCGAAAATTCTGAACTAGTGGAATTTAATTTTTCTACGAACCGATACGAAGATTAATCAATCTTCGTACGAGTTAAAAGCAAATAAAATCCAAGAAAGATTAAATGGTGGTCCAAATTGTCACGAATCATCTTGATACGTAGTTAGGATGAAAGCTCGGTATGAGAAGGAGGGCAAATTACATCGGGAATTCGACCTACATGAACAGGAAAACATTCGTTTGTTCGCGGTACCCGAAATAACATGAAAGCCCTAAATCAACAAGCGCGTGCACAGAGCGCCGGGCAAGTGAGTCGGTAGCCAACTCTCTCGCTTCCTCTTTCGACAAATACCTTCACAAGAGCACACACACACATACAAAACATAATATACAGGGTGTCTGAGTGTTGGTGGTCATTGCCATCCGAATAAGTTCGGTATCAGATTCCGTCAACGACACTTTATACTTCCATCGCAAACCGTGTCAAAACGCTAAGAGATAGAGCAAAAGAGCATGGAATCAAATATGTAGAGCAAGAACTGGCCTACAAAAAAGTCCCCGACAAGGTTTCACGATCTTCAGTATTTTGGTCCTGAAATTTCATCGAAAAACAACCTGGTTTCGAAGGTCGATGAACCGAAAGGTTTTGCAGTTATTTTTCGATCTGCTTTCAGGAGCAAACTACCGAAGATCGTAAATAATTGTCAAGGACTTTTTTCTGGAGCATTTTCTGCCCTGCAAATTTGATTCAGTACATTTTCGCTCTATCTCCAAGCGTTTCGACAGGATATGCAGTAAACGTCAAACTCGAAATGTCAGTGATCTGACAATCATGATTCTTTTCATCTTCAGATTCTGCGGACACCCTGCACATCTAGTAAATATATATATAAACACATGAAAAACATAACATGAACGCAGAGAAAATGGAAGCTGTATGTAATCACAAAAACGAGCCTTACACACACGCACAATGGTTGTAAATTATTTTAGAGGCTGTGTAGAACGACAAAAACGAAGCGTCCTGTCACACACAACTTTACAAATAAATGCAAACAGGCTAAACCTTGGTTAATCTCTCTCTTTCCCTATTTTAAAAATCCTTTGCTCTTCTTTCTATCCCTTTCTCTCCCTCGCTCTCTCTTTCTCTCTCTCTCTCTTTCTCTCTTTCTCTCTTTCTCTCCCTGTCTATCTCTCTATCTCTTTTTCTCGTCCATACACATAACAAATACATCGACTTGCACATAGTTGTACACAGTTGGCTATAAATTATGTTGGGTAGTGAAAAGCCCAAGCTCTTTTTCTCTTTCGGGTTTTCCCGTCACCACCGTTCGCTCTTTAATTCGACGTGTCTCCACCTGTTTATAGATTAATTGCGCGCATTAACGTTACATCCGCGTGGGACTATGCATGAATGTTTTATCGCCTTGTCCACGATAGTGTGTACCCCGAAATATGTATACTCACGATTTGTACCGCCTGCTTTACCTGTACCAATATTTAAATATATAACTTTGTGTTTTCAAATGTTGGTCAACGTACGTGAGTGTGGTTCGTTGGAACTCGGAGCTGAGAGAGCGAGAGCTATGACATCAAATCTTCTAAATATTGCAGCACAATGCTTGTTGATATTTTAGCCTCAAATTCTCAAACCACCGATCACGAAACTCCTGGTCGTCGAAAATCCCATTTTATCGAATAACAGACTTCCGAATTAAATTTTTACGAAACTACGTACTGCTTTCAACAGCTTAGCGAAAATACGTCGAAAATAGAGAGGAACGTTAACTTTTTTGTTTTTTTTTAGCAACTGTTCGTTTCTATTTCATGTTTTTTTTTTAATACAGGAGCTGACTTTGATTCAAATAATAACTGGAATAATTTGATTGAATTTCTCCCACATTTCTAGTGGCGTAGATTCGCACTCATCAATTATTTTAAGTGAAGTTTCCCGGAAGCTCGAATCCAACAATAAACGTAATTTTTGTTCAATTTATTTTTCAACGGGGAATACATCAGTCTCTCGTTTCTGATCTCTGATGCGATTACTCGTAATGCAAACTCCGAATATCATCGATTCTGAGATTTATCGGTCATACTAATATGACGAGGCGAAAATCAGGCTTCGGGTGCATTTCTGTAATCAGGACACGATAAAACATTCCTTCCGTATTTACCTTTTTCATATGTTCGGATATTATAAAACGATTGATGTTTTATCAGCGGTCCATCGTTTCTCGGAACTTTAATCAACGATTTGGGTACTTGGAGAAGTTTAATTAAAATAGCTTTACATTGACGATACAAATTCCCCAAACACCATGAGATATACTTCATGAAATGCGTTTCACCGAGTTTCTGCTTCAGTATATTTAAAAACAATAAATATTTACCTGTAAGGATTCCTGTGAAAATAAACCCAAAATTCCCTCTTCAACTTCAAATATGATTCGGAACAATCAGCTATTATTCAATGGCATATCAAATACCAACATCATTTATGACAATTAACAGATTTTCATTACGTAGATTTTGTTTTCAAGCTCGAATAACCGAAAATGAGTGAAATCATTTCGATTAATCGATTAATTACTGAATTAACTTGTCGACCCTTAGATTAATCTTGCGAGCTTGATTTTTGGTATTCGAGAATATCTGAATTCACTAATTACGAAACGAAAAATGACGAGTTAAACAATTTTTCCAAACAAAAACAACTGAACTTAAAAATTTGAAAAAATTCTGTTAAACTCTTGAAAGTGTGTGGAGTTTGTGGAAAAATTGCCATTCCGCAGTTAATAGTAGTTTAGTAGAAAACCAAAAAAAAAAATCCTGAAGAAGTACGAAATTCGATTATTTATTTGGGCGATTAACAAGAGATGGCTCTTCATATTTTTTTTCACATTCAAAAATGTCACAAGGATCATCGACAACCAGGAAATTTGTTGTTCAAGTCATAGTTCAATAATTAAACTTAGCTGAAGGGTCTTTTTTGAGTCAACAGATTAGGCAAATAAAAATAAAGATCAAAACAGCGATTGGTACACGTGTATTTGTTATGTTCGTGGGATGCATGGTCCGGCCTATACGGGCCGTCACTACTGTCGGATGATGACACGACCTACGTTAAGCGTGTACGAACATACCACGAAGCGGAAAGCGCGTCAAACCTCGGATCCGCCTATCCAGTCGAAACGTCATACAAAGAGGATATTACGATTTATTCACGTAAATAACGCAACGGTACCACTTGTATCTCGGTACTTGAAGCCATTCATAGATGAGCTCGTAACAAGTATTATAGTGTTGTCAAATTATTATATTATCATTGGGTACGAATAACATTCGTATTACAATGTCAAACTCATTCACACGATGTTAGCTTCATGAGGAACGAATAATTAACGGATTGAACGCTTGAGCGTGTACAACACGATGTAAACAGACATTAATTTGAATAAAACAAAAATGAGCATAACGGAGTGGAATATAAATTCCGACAGAGTTTCGAAACGTAATTTAATTATTAAATCAAATTAAAAGAATTTTTTAATGAAATGTTTAATATAAAAATTACGAAAGCAACGAATCATGGAGTTTTTCTCGTAAAAACCCTCGGGTCGTAACTCTATTTCTCCTACAAAACTTGTAGGGCCATGAGTAAGTGTTCGACTTAATGGTAAAGTGTGTAAAAGGTAACGAGAATTTGAAGGACTGCACATGAAGGATCAAATGCAATTCAAAGGATGAAGATAAAAAGTTTTAAATGAAAAAGTATAACGCGATCCCGTCTCTCCCTCTGTCTTAGTCTTTTTCTTTGGATGCCGCACTCGTGATGTACAAAGTTTTGCAAATTTGCAACGCACAACTAAACCACACTTCAATTTATCTCCCATTTCCTCACTCACGCGCATCTCCCAAAACTAAACACGATCTCTGATTCGTCGCTATCTTCCTTTTTCCTAAAACATTTAACTCTTGTGCGAAATTCAACGGTGTGCTAAAGTCACAGAAACCATAACCAAGGCTCTTCCTCACACTCTCTTACTCTCCTCTTGTCTTTTACCCCCAAACGACTTAAACTTTTACCAGTGCGGCGAGCAAACATGTCAGGAACAGTCAGCTTTCCTAAAAGCGTTCAGAAACTAATACTTGCCTCTTATTACGAGCACAACTTCAACTTGTATTCTTATTTATACACTTTTATTTTATAAACAACATATAAATAGATTTTTCGTGCTCGCAAGTATTAATGTTCAATTTTTCAGAATTAATTAATTGTATTGTTCCTGCGCGTACGCTTATGATGGGCTTTCACGAGCTATTTTTCTTATAATCTGTATATTCATATTTATCATCATATTTATTCCAATCCAATTAATTACTTTTTTATGCTTCGAAGTATGCTAAAAAAAAAATTCTGTTAAAATGGAAGAAAATGTTTCATTTTCCATATCACTTTTCATGCATACACTGAAATCCTATGTATATGTAGATATACTTTGTATATAAATGCAGTTGACGTGCATACATAAAAGTTAACTACACCGTTAAAGAGACTTGTGCAATTTTGAGACGTACTGCGAAACGAGGAAATGAATCGGAATCTAAGAACGACTCACGAGGCCAAGAAAAAGGGTAAGAAAGAGAGGGAAAGAGAGAGAGAGAGAGAGAGAGAGAAAGTAATTCTTTGTTAAATGTAAACCCGGCAGCAGTGGAAAGTCTATAAAAGATGCAGTTACCAGCCTCTGACGATTTCCTGTGTTTCCCGAGACATCTTTAACGTCGATAAAACGAACGAAACCAAAAGTAAACATTTATCACCGAAGATGATAAAGTATCGATCAATTAACATAATAAATACATTTTTTTTTCGAAAATAAAATTCCCAGCTATCGTAACATTGTGCCATTAAAATATTCAATTCTGAAAAACAAAGTACCTTTTATATTTCGCTGTCAAAAAAAAAGGATATATTTTTTGTCGTCGTTTTATATTTCATCCAAATCGTTGTGTTTCACTAGAAAAATTGGACTCCGAACTCGTGGTAAATATTGCAGGTACATTTTCATATTAAATAAAAAATCAGAATCAAAATGTAAAAACCGTGTCGTTGGATTTTGATTGTCATACTTCTTTTGTGTATTTTTTTTTTCTTTTTGTTTTTCATATAAAAAAATTTCATTATCCTACTACATTAATTATCTACAACGCACGAAACCATCGAGTATAGATCATGAATTTTTTTTGCCCCGGAATTTAATCTCATAGGAGAACACCTTAATTCGTTCTCCTTTACTTTTCCTTCTACATCCTTATACATTAGCCATTTATACTCCCGCACATGTCTCATAGATCCAAGTTTAAATCTGCGGTAAGTAGATATTATATACAGAAACTTTGATCTTCCCTTTTTCGCCCCCTCTCCTCCGGCCGCTTCATCCTTTACTGCGTGTGGTATTACGTTTATATAATATTTCCCTCCGGAGCAGATTCATCGAGAGACTTAAAGTGTTTGAATTTCTCTTCCAAGTACTCGCGAGCTTTTATCTTTCGTGTGTTCATATTGTTATATATACATAAACGCGTAAAATGATGCTTCGGTCTCCGGATTAAGAAATTATCCTTCGCATATGCCTAGCACTGCCGGAGGTCTATACTTTCAAGACTTTGAATGTGTACACAAACGAGAGTAGCACATACACTCATGAAAGAATTTGAAATATATATAAAGAATCTCGTTCTTTTTAGGCTCGAAACGAAACTATTATTAAAAAAAAAAAAAACGATCGTTCACACTCCTTAATACTTT
The DNA here is from genome assembly GCA_013761285.1 of Campoletis sonorensis. Classification (NCBI taxonomy): domain Eukaryota; kingdom Metazoa; phylum Arthropoda; class Insecta; order Hymenoptera; family Ichneumonidae; genus Campoletis; species Campoletis sonorensis. The sequence goes on from JACEOJ010000138.1 coordinate 670,654, forward strand.
GCAGTGTCAAAAAAATCGAGTGCACTTCAGAAAGAATTTATCCGATCGAAAAATACTTTCAGATTCAAGAACAATTTGGTATTTTTAATCATGTAAATGAACTGCTTCTCAAAGTAATTGAACATTTTACTTTTTTTTTTCTTTTTAAAGGACATCATACAAATTGAGAATTGATATTTTATTAAAAACCTTATGAATATCTAGAGATTCAGGACTCGATGAATTTCCTAGAAATTCTGATTGGAGAGCAGTTTCAAAATTAATGTCGAGGGATAGCGTAAGAAATTTAACACAACGATGGAAACTCTATCTTCTGTATGTCCGTGGGAATTATGTATTGATCGCTTATTACTTTATATGCATGTATATTGAACCACAGTTGTGTGAATACCCCCTTTGCTTCTCTTTCTCTCTCATGTTTTTGGTTCCTGTCTCTTTCTCTCTTTCTCTCTCTCTCTCTCTCTCTCTCTCTCTCTCTCTCTCTCTCTCTCTTTCTCTCTCTCTCTCTCTCTTTCTCTCTTTCTCTCTTTCTCTCTTTCTATCTCTTCCTTTCTCTCTCTCTCTCTCTCTACTTTTGTTATTAAACTCAAAGTTGCGAACTAAAATTCAGCTCCTTCTCGCTTTTCAGAATCATTACATTATCCAGCTTTCTCTGCTATGAATTTGTTGGCTCCTTTCATCGTCCGATCATAATATTTTCTTCTTTTTCCCTCTCCCACTCTTTCACGATATCCCCGTCTCATTCTGTGTCTCACTTGCTTCATTTTCTTCATCGACCAACTCGAGGCTTAACAAAACCGCAAGTTTCCCAGGAATTTCCAATCGCGAATTATTGGATGGTTTAGCTCGAAGAGTTGGCAAACTCATACAATAGTTTAGTGTAAATATTTCGTTCATACGTCGTTTACCTTGTGATGAAACACGAGAGGAACATTTATTAGACATTGCGGTTATATATTTTGACCGAGGAATTTTATTTCATTTTTTTTATCGATTCAATAAAATCCATTAGTCTCTTCAATAAACTAACATTCGTTTAAATCATTTTCAATAATTGAGGCAATTCTTTACTTGACATATTAACGAGTGTTTTATTTATTAATTTTATTTCGTTGTTGTACTTTTGTTTTATTTTTATTTTTACGGTTCAGCTCGAGCAAAAAATAACGAAAAAAAAATATGAAAATGTTTCATTGCGAAAGATTCATGGCTCTTTTTTATCGCTAACACTGGAGGGGGTTGACATTCACGAAAAAAAGCCCGACAGGACTTCTCTTTCGTCGAGAAAGTGTAGAAGAGAAAGTCTCTCACACAGAAACGAAAAGTGCAGTGAATCATTCCATGAGCATAAATTAACGTAACGTCACAGAGCTGGTTAATTAATTGAGCCAAATTTGTCCTAAACGTGAGTAACTACCGGGACTGTAGAGAAAGTGAGAGAGAGAGAGCGAGAGAGAGAGAGAGAGAGAAAGAGAGAGGGATGAAAGTGAGAAAAATTGGAGAACGGTGAGAATCCGAGCAAGGACTCGTACTGGGCTTCACTTTGGTCGACACAATTTGTCATCTCCCCATAGGAATCCTTTAGTTTGAAAAATAAAATTCTTCTTCTAAGACTATTTTTTTAAAATATTTTTTATTTCATCTCGAAGAATGCCAGGAATTACATTATTCAAGAGTAATTTTTTGTTTTCTTGAACTTCACATTTTGACATGAAGAAAAAATTCCAAGGACCCAATTAATTTTCAAGAACAACTTTTTTTTTCGTGTGAATAAAAGAAATCGTAAAAATAAACATTTAAATATAATTGAATAGAAGTTTTTTCAATAACTTTCAGATTTTTCACATATTTTTTGTTGCCCTTCGTTAAGCCACTCGTATTATTTTAACGAAAAGTCGACGCACAACGGATAAACTGCACATTTATCTTTTCGTCAAACTCGACTATCTATCAAGCCAGGTCCTGAAACTTTTCTGGCCGAAAACCACGGAAGCCCAGACTTCAAAACACCGCTTCATCGCCTAATTGCCACGGGGAGTTAACCATGGTACATTAAACGTAGTTCCAAAACTACTTATCCAAGCTTAAACCCTGGTTAACTATAAAACTCTGTCTATATGTACATAACCATAGCGGTTTGCGCTACGACGAAACGGAAAAATCGTTCACTGCAACCTGAGTTTCCAAATTCTCTCAGAGTCACGTTAAATTCTCTGCTCCCCGGTTATTTTACTCCCATATCACCTCTTATTAGTAAATTTAAGAAAAAATCATTTTAAAAAACCATTTTCTTGGTAAAATGATTAAAATCTCAATAAAAGTGATTATAGATATCAAAATAATCGTATAAATAAATAACAGCGACGAGTACAAGCTCGGGGTGTGACGTCTACGATCTCCAAAGTTATGGAGTCTCAGGCGAGGTCAATACTTGGTTGGGTGACCGTTTAGCCATGCACTGGCTTGCGTATCAATTTTTGAGCGAAACCCAGTTTTTCTGAGCTTTTGATAAACCTAATTAACCGAAATTTAGTAAAAATATAAGGTCAACATTCTGGAAAGTTTGGTAGGAACAGGAATAAAAATATTTTTTTTAAATTAACTCTGTGAATATAACCAATCAATTAATTATTAGCATAATTGAACTTGAACGAAAATTTACTCACTCGAGACGACAGGCTTCGGTACGAACAAACAGCAACACAGAAGTAAAGCAGGAAAATAATATTTTGATATTCCTGGTTTTTCATCCCGGTGTTGATGATTCGATGATTTTTGGCAAAAAATCTGGTCGTTATTTCGTCGACAGGGGTCAGTCGATTTGATCGATCGAGGGCAACCAATTTTTGGGCCCTTCATCGTCACAAGTGCTGCCTCATATCTCTTTTCGTTTTAAACTCTCCGGAATTGATACACTTTCCAAATGAAGATTATTTTCGATTTTCTATTCGAACTTTTTCACTCGATTTATTAAAAAATATAATAAATCTTTTATTTCGAGTATTTATAAATGTTTGTTTGTTCGTTTTTTATGTTATGATTTATTTACGTAGTTGAGAAAAGTTATGTTGTTTATTTTCGTGATAAAAACTGGGTCAAAAATTGTTTCCAGTTATATTTCAGATTTTTTATCAGACCAGAATGAATTATTTATTGCTAAGCTTACACGAATTATGTTTTCAACACTGCAAACGTATTCTCGAGTTTTTTTTTCCACTTTATTGTGATGTTCGACACAACAAAAGATATTCTAACAGTAAATTCTTTTGTCCAAACACATCACCACACGACCTCGATCTATTTTCGGAGTCCAAGAGTCACAAGATCAAACCGAATTTTTTCACCATCGAACCAATTCTCGATGAGATTTATTTCACACGCAATTCAACGATTTTAGAAAAAAATAATATCGTGATTGGATGTGACTATATTCCTCGAGTATCTCCAAAACACAGTACAATAAAAAATTATATTTAAAAACCGAATATTATAATAACTTTTTACGATCACTCAAAACTGCATTTTTCTGTAGACGTTAAAAGACCAAATTAAATTATTTCCATTAGATCGAAAATAATGATTTTTCCATCGATAATCAGAAAACAAAATCCTTCTTTTGACATTTGTTGAGTTCTTATCAATGACGATTATATTTCGTCAGTGGCCAGATGTGACTTCGATATTTCGCATGTTGTTTGCCTCATAAAAATGTTTTTTCTTCAGCTTTTTTTGGTTGATTGGTAAAAAATGATCGGAGCCATCAGGATCGCGTTGGGGCGTTTGAAGTAATCGTGATCCAGGAATAGCTCCGGGTCGTGTAGATAGACCGTTACGAAAATTAATATGAATGGATCTGTAAAAACAAAATGACAGAAATATTCATGACTATCGATCAAGCTTCGCTGGGCAAAATGGTGGAAATAACAATACACACAACGTGAAAAATAATAAGTGAAGAAGTGGAGGGGGTGGGACACACACAAAAATCCCTCCCTGCAGTGTATAAATAAACGTGCATAAAAAATCTATATATAGATATTGAAAGAATATTATGAGCGTGTGAAAGAGTGAAATGGAGAAACTTTGTGAATTGAAAAATCGCGTCACACGAGGAAACCTTGTAGAACGAAGGCGGAGTGAGGCAAAGGGAGGAAAGGGGAATTCTTGGTGATAAATGAACTACGGGTCTGGCGTTCGGCGTGCGCCGCCCGCGTTCACATAATAAATGTATTTCTCCGTGTAAAACTGCAAAAATATAGCGTAGGTAGGGGTTGAAACGAAAAATCACTAGAAAAAAACGAAAAAAAACTGCATTTACATGACGTTCCAAAAAAATGCGATAGCAGGGATTGGAAATGTAAAATTGTTTGAGGCCACGTTTACAATGGAGTCTTGTTTGTTCCAACAGTCATTATTTTTATCATTTTTTTCGTAAAAATTGAAGAAAGTAATTTTTGAACCTTGAATGAGTTATTCCATCGATACAAAAAATTCTTGAAAACGAAATTGTTCACTTGCACAAAAGAAAAAATCTGATTGCATTTAGATTGCAAGCGGTTAAATTTAAAAAAATCACATCACGTCATCATTCATTTTCCAGTCGAATTTTCAGCATCGGAAGTAAAAGAAAAAATCATTTTAATTGGCGTTATTTCCAAGCGATAAATTGTAATATGAACTTTTTTTTTGGTGGATTATAAATTTAAAGAAAAAATCGCCTCCACATGATTTTTAAACTCGATTCGATTTTCTTTCTCCGCGCAGAGGACCCGAGGTCACGATGATCCCGGACGGTGGCACGTCAAAGTTAAATTTAACCAGCTGTCACTCAAAAAGTACAGTGATGAGTACGGTCATGCGTTAGCCAAACGAACGGAAACACGTTTTCGAATAAACATGACCCACCCACGCTATTTTCCCATGCTATGTATACACCCATTTAAACGTCGGTTATCAACGAAAAAACAATGACAAATCATATGAGTACGCTGTTCAATTTGGACAGCAGAACAAAAAAAAATTAAACGCCGGTTATCAGCGAAAAAACAACGACAAATCGAATGAGTATTCTGTAGAATGTGGACTTCAGAACACGAAAAAAAAACTAAAATTGCAAACACTTCGATTTAGAGTAAGCTCATTATTTATATGTTTAACTTGTATTCCTATATTTATACACGTAGCCAACCTGATGAAATAAATTCGCTATGAAAAATCTTCCTTCGAAAACGATTATGATTGATTGAGCTTGAACGTTGTTTAAATTTCGTTGCACTTTGACTACTACGTCCGAAACGTTGGATCGAATATTTTATTTATCAATGAAATGACCTCTCTGCATGACAGAAAATCGTAATTTTCTACTAATCTAATTTTCTCCCATATAAATACGTTTGTTTGAAGACAAACGAGCTTTGAATGCGAATAAGGAATTGTTAAATGAAATTCATGCCCAGATGCCCGGTGGCGAATTAAATATTTGAGGCATTTAATTAACGTCCTTGTTCACATAAATTCAATTAGCACGAGATTGCCAATAGAAGCCGTATTCTAAAGCTTTCTATCGAGAAACGAATCCTTGAAAATCTCATTTTGAAATGTATCAATTGTGTGTACGAATTTCGAAATATATCAATCGTGTGTATACGAATTTCGAAAATAAATCAAACGTTTTTCTTTCTCGATTGTATATAATTTTTTTTTTTAAATAGTTCCCTCATTTTTAATAAAAATGATTTAACCTATTTTTTCTTATTTTCAAACAAAATGATCGAATCGATTTCTCCTCATGTTTAATTGGATGAATATCCCACTAGTATAATTTTTTAAATGTTTACTTATTTAAATTTTATTTTATTAATATTATTCAATCTATTTTTCCTTATTTTCAAATAAAATGATTTGATCGATTTCTTCTCATATTTAATTGAATGAATATCTCACTAGTATAATTTTTTTAATGTTCACTTAGTTGAATTTTATTTTATTATTATTATTTGAACTATTTTTCCTTATTTTCAAATAAAATGATTTCATCGATTTCTCCTCAAATTCAATTGAATGAATATCTCACTAGTATAATTTTTTATGTTCACTGGGTTATGCGTTTTATGAGCTTTAATAGCTATAGCTTGATTTAAAAAGGAGTTGTAGTTTGTTTGCGATTGCTCGTAACATAGAGTGGGGAAGTTTGTGAAGATAAAGAGAAATCTGTAGCCAGTGTGCAATTAATTAATTCAGTCAGTACGCGAGGATTGTGGAAAAAGCAGAATGCTTCATGTATTTATGTATGCAAAGAGATCTTGCAGTGCACACTCATTACGTAAGCACAATGTCGAGCTTTTGCGCTAAACGTCGTCGACGTCGTCGACGTCATCGTTCGTCGAGGAGGAAGACGTTGAAAGACAAGGGAGGAAAAAAGGAGATGGGAGGAGGTCGACGACAGCTAAAAGACGACGACTATGCTCTCAAAGGCGGAACCTTTGCTGTGAAAGGTCATCAACTCTGGCGAAGAACTGAGACAGGTCTTGGTGGCGAAGAGAAAAGAAACGATAGAAAACTTCTTGTAGATAGAGAAAGAGAGAATAAAAGCAGAGTCGGAAGGAAAGGGAGGAAGGGAGGGATAATTTGAATTGAAATGCTGCTAAGTACGTAGGTAATTACATCTCAACGTTAATTAATGCCCCTCGGTATGCTCCAGTCCTGTCGGTATTCTCTTTGTGTATGTTGTACATTAGATGTACACACACTCGCACACAGATCCCCGAGCACAAGGTTTTTCCTTTCGGTGCTTTAACACACAGTTAAGTTGTCTACTTCAAGGGATTTCCACTTTTATTGACCCTTGTCTTACCCTCGACAATTTTCCAAAGTCAAAAAAAAATGTATTAAAAAAACAATCATCAAACTTTATACAACTTTTAATTACTGCTTAATTGTTTGAATGACGCAAAGCTTCTTCAGAAAACAATGCGACCTAGAAAACTAATTTTCAACCTGTACGTTTTCCGAGAAAGTCACTCTATCCAACATATTACGTCAATGAGAATTCCGCGATATGTCAATAAATAAAAAACTCCAATAAATTTCAAGACTTTCCTACTGCAGCTCAAAATGTTGAGCAGAAATTTCAAGATTTTAACAACTTTGGGAATTTCTAAATTGACCTTTTCATCTGACTTTCAATAAAATTGTTATTTTTTTTTTTTTTTTTAATAGTACATTTCGTTAAATTAGAAAAAAAGATCGAACGAAATTTCGTTTGTGGCTTTTTTCAATGAAAGATCAAAACTAAATACCAAGTTCTTTTTTTTGGTTGTGTAAAAAATGATTTTTTTTATAAATCAACAATGAAACTAAACTTTGACGTCAGTAACGAAATTAGCAAAGTATTCGAGACATCATTGTTTATTAATAATGCACTTTGATCTTGCGTGCAATTATAAACTTCGCTGCACATGAATTCAGATACAAATATTAAATGTATGCTGTGTATGAGTATATATTTATATATTGTCAGATAATAAGGCAAGGAGAAGCGCACAGGTGCAACGAGGCGTAGATGCAAAACGCACGTGTTCACTCACTACTGTGTACTATGTTTTCTATATAGTATACGATTATACGATGTATCCACGCGTTTCGCGTTCCTTCCTACTGCCGAATCGTCCCGAGTGCTTTGGCATACTGACAATTTCGTACAAAACTGCCACACGGAGCACAACACTTTACGAGCTTAATCCCTGCTAAACACAAGCACGCGTGCTCTCGTGCCCAATGACTTCGAGAATCGCAATCTCATGTGTGTCCTATGGTTCAATTTATTTTTATATTACTCCAACAGAAGACAAAATTACTTTTCTCTTCTCCCAAATTCCTTCTTTCTCTTCCTCTCTCTTTTTCGCTGTGTTTTATAAACAATGGTCTGATTGCTTTTATAATTAAATTTAATTAATCTCGTTGAATTCTCACATTACAAAGAATTCAATTAAAAACATTCCACATTTTCTGCTGGTATTGATGATGACGTTCGAAATTGTTGCATATTCACAAAATTCTTTAATCAAATATATCACTGACCATAATTATTCATGTGACATCATGCCCCGAACAATCGTAATTAAAATGAAATTTGGCAGAAACCATATTTTTGATGAAAATACCATAAAGCACCATATAACACCATGGAAAATGATCACACACCATAATACACATTCCACATCAACATCATCATCAAACCATCCATAGACGTCTATTTTTTATCTTAATTATTTGATTATTTTATGTTCGCAAGACCATTATTTTGATTTATATCAACATAAATCCTTTGTGATACTTTGACTTGATAATTTGCTGTGGAAGGGCTAATGTTTCGTGTCTATTTTTAATTAAGTTGTTTCATAAGTGATTCACTTATTTTCTAGAAAAAATATTCAGTATTAAAATTTGATGAGTGACATTTTTCTTCAATATTGAATAAAAATATTTATGGATTTTTGTTTACCAGGATATTGTTGCATAACAATGTTCCGAATGAATCAAATTTAGGGAAGTATATTGTTACAGTGAAATTTTGGGGAAAGCTTCTGTGGTCGATACTCGTTGAGGGTTCATGGAAATACAGTGAAAATAAAAAATCGAAATGCAAGCAATTCGGAAATGAATATGACCCAAATACCTGTTCATGAATTATTATTGCTGTGATCCCAATCCCTCATCGAAGTTTGCAACGAAAAAAAAGTAACAAGATATTGAAGAAAAATTAAATCGTGTTATTTCGATTTTGATTGGAGCTCCGGATGTTTAATGTTGATTTGCATGCGAACATTTTCGAATCGTGGAAATATATTTGTTTGATGAGCTGTCCAATTAATGAGTCTCTCCGATTTACTCAATTTGTTTTCTTCATGGAAAACACATCTCTTTCCATTAAATCTTGGATAGTATGTTATTTGACAGTTTTTTGTTTGCAAGAATCAATCCACATTGTACATCCACATATAGAAATAGAATACACACCGGAGTGTACATAGCGTTATGTCCGCATGTGTAAAACTTTTGGATACCATGGAAAACAGTTGATTTTATGCAATAGTCTCGTTTACACGACAAACTTTAGCCTCAGTGGACGATGCTCTTGCCCCGTGACTAACAAGCAGGTAGACCCTGCAAACGATAGGGTTTGAGCTCGTATGATGTTTACATAGATTCGTGTGCGTCAAAGCACAGCACACGAGTGTGTATGCACATACATCAAAAGTGAATACAGTGTGGACAGCCGTGAGTCCTCATACGCAACGAAATATAATATAAATCATGTAACAGATATAAATAATTCATTCAAATAAAAATAATTGACATCAATTCCAGAAAAATGACTCGATCTTGTTAATTAATTCATTGATAGGATAGATTTCGAAGAAAAATCTTTAAAAATTCAATATAAAGTAATTGAAAAAATGATAACAAACGTAACTCGAGAAAATTTGAATGAAAAACGTGCGATATTGTAGTGAAAATTTGTGTGATGCAACATTATTGCGAAATGGCACATAGCCAAATGAATTTGCATAAAAAAAAAAAATATATATATATATATAAAGGGTCCTGATAACAGGATAAATCATTATTTCAAAATTCCAAAGAATGGGAGTCATAAATCTGTCGATTTAGTTTGGAAAGTCTCGTATTAATGCACATCGCTATGAAGGAGGCATAAACGAACGTTCATTATTTAGTAACGATCCTCTCGAAAAGTTGGCGAGAAGGATGGGCAAGAGGGAGGTACGCTGGAAATTTTGTTTCACTCCGGTTATGGTGGACGGAGGAGAACCCTTTCAAATGTACACTTTGATGGTATCATATTGTCAGAGTTAATTGTTCGCGCACTAACAGCTCACATCCAATGTCACGTGTTTTGCCACACAGGATCAATCCTTTCAGCTTTAATCTTTGGCTTTTATCCTTTGTACTGCTTTTCAGTGTGGAAGCCTTGCTGATGCCTTTCATTTTCATAAACATGCAGATTTGACACGTCATCATAAAGTATTTTTTAAATTTTCATACGTTTCCAATGCTTGGACTATCGAGAGGGATATTTTTCGGACGAAAACAATTGAGGATATACGTTTTCATTGTTGTTATTTTAATCCTTCGACTTCTCTATTTCTATCTATTCTATAAACACACACAAGCTCTCACACAACTTGATGATAAAACGCGAAACTCTGGCATCACGAGAATTCTCGTTTTCCTAACGAGTAGCTCGAGGTCTTTTACATCGTAGCCTTACACACACAGCGCCACCCTGCGGACTAGTACATTTTCGAAACAGACGCTTCCCCAAAACGGATACTCGCTCAAAGGATCAATGCGCTACGAGCTCCCAGCTTATAGTCTGCAATTTTGACACGGAGCTATGCACAAATAGTACACATATTCATCCATGTATAAATAACATATGGCCAAAGCAAGTATTTGTTATCACGTTCCCCACAATCCTCAGTCCATGAATCTGAATGCCTCACCAATTTTCAACATTTTTTTTATTTCACCAATTATTCCATTATTTTACTCAAATTTCATTGAACTTTTACAATCAACATTTTTCGCATTTTCTATCCATTGTTTTCGCTTTTCACAACAATGCTCTTCTGAATTCTTCGGCGAATATTATGTTCGGGCACTTATCCAAGCATGTGGGAGGACTGAACATTACCACGATCGTAAATTGTTGATTTTTTATTTTCGGAATTGTATCAACCCAAACGTTCGAATTAAAGGCTTTTGGAATTTAAAAGAGCTCGCAAATTTTTTTATCAATTTTGACGCGTTTATGAAACACTTATCCGACGAAATGTATTTCATCTTTGTAATTTTTTCAACATTTTTTTTATTAATGATAAAAACATAAAACTTTTCTGCAATAAATTTCGAGTAATTCCAAAAATCTTTTTTGTTTTTCTTTACCAAGCGTCAAATCGGAAGACCGACAATAAAAATCTTTGATCGATATCCAACCAATTAACATCCGAAAACTTTTTATCGATTGCTTTTCACTAATTTCCCATGTATCTTCGTTACAAAATATTCAAACTCAGTTCAGTACCAATGATCATTGCCCAACAATGAGATGAATAAAACGAGTCGAAAAAACAACGACGATATGAAAAATTCAATTCAAAGTGTGACCGTGATGAATAATGAATCGATTCTAAAAATCCGTGAATTCCCTAAAAACTAAAATTTTGTAAACGTGTTATTCTTACGTTCAGTCTTGAGTCAGTGTAATCCAAATTCTCCGAAAACAAAGATCGTTTCGACGCAACTAAAAATGAGTAAAAAAAACATTTGGGCACTCGAGAGGTCGATCACAAAATTAGGAGAAAAGCTTCACATTGTCACTTCCGGTGCAATAAATCACAGTGAAAAAAAAAGAAACACTTGTCAAATTTTTTTCCTCACAAGTCAAGTTTGACTGACGAATGGAGGAGTCGGTACGAGGATTGTGTAGTTAGGGATTTGTGGTCGATCTGAAAGAACGCGTGATACCGGTCTAAGCGTACAAGACGCACTGAAACCTCAAACCTCGGCAGTCGTTGCGTACACCTCGTGTCTTTTATCTCTGTCACTCTCTCTATTTCTCTTCCTCTATCTCTCCCTCCGACAATACGTTCTTGAGTGTCTTTCTCGTTTGGGATATGCGAGTGCCCAAAAATACGGGTTACATGCAGAGGCTCTTTCGATTTGAATTGACAACTTCAAAAGCTCAAAACGTTATACGAGAACATAAATATTTTCCACATTTATCAAAACACGAGTAATTCCACAAATCGAGAAAAAAAAAACCAAAAAAACTCTCTTCAAAACGATGAAAATCTCGTTTTCTTCCAATTAAAACATCGATCGATCAAAATTAGGACAACAACGAGCTATAAATCCAACCTGTTATCTGACACTTTCATTGATAACTTCGAAGGTTTTCATAAGTTTCCACAAAGTGCCGTAAAATTTCATTTTTTGTTGACTTTCCTATCGTTCATTAGGGAAAAAAATTGTAGTGGGAAGAAATTAAGATTTTTAATCAAATTCCCCATATATTTCGATGCATTTATATAGATATGTGTATTTGCTATACATATTTTGAACAGGCAAGCTGCAAGGCTTACACACTCACACATGCTTTTTTTCTCTCTCGTAATTCTCTTGATCTTTTCCTCTCCTTTTCTCTACGCACGTGAATTATACTGTACCAAGATCTTCTCCTTTCTTTCTCTCTCTTCTTCTCTATCAATCTCTCTCCCTCTTTCTTTCTTTCCCTCTCTCTCGAGCATTTGGGATACGATCATCTCGGATACAGTCAAAGGCCCTCGTCGAGCGGCGTTTACACTGGTGCGTGTCGCCCCTGTGGTGAACACGAGAGATTTGTCGTCGTCATTCAGTATATAAATGTGTTTTTACACTATATAATACGTGCGTGTGTCTATACATCTAGATATTACAGTGTTTAGGTAAATACATGTTGAGTTGCGTGGGCGGAGGGTGAGCCCTCGCTTAAGGCACCATCAGAGAGGAACCCTCTCTCTTACAAATTATATACGTAGCCAGTGTACGGGTTCTCGCACTTTGGTGGCGTCCTTAGATCGTCGTATGAGCTTCACACGAAAACCTGATGAGAATGAGCTGAGACGATGAAAAGACGAGGATAAAAGAAGAAATGAAAAACTTGAAATGCCAAAGGCTCGTGTACCACCTTTCAGCAATTTTATTTCTTTTTTATTTTGTTTCTCTTTGTTCGAAATCGTCTGATAATTTTCGCATTGAGTTGATCGCTCAATTTGAAATTCTTTTGGAGCCATAATTCGTGGGTTATTTTGATCGATCGATTTTTTGTGATTTTTTTTTTTCTCTAAGCTGTTGCAATAATTTTGGGAATTGAACGCAAATCGATTGGACACTGTGGAGAAATGGAATAAACGCTTCAAAGTCGTTGAAATTCATTTATATTTGCACGAATTCTAAATGGATACAGACATTTGTCTGAATTCGGTGGATAAAAAAAGTCGAGCTTGGCATTCAAGCAAAAAATCGTCTCGAAGCTTCGATATAACTCCGTACAATACATATACCTCTGAAGAAAAAGAAAGAGCGAATGAGAATAAACGAAAGAGAGCAAAAGCTCTTCTCGGAGGAAAGAAAAATCGCGAATGCGAGCAAACGCGATATTATCCGGATAAGATATTCATAGCTATCGAAACTCTCGATCGTGCGGTTACGCCTTTATTTTTCGTGATGAATAGAAATGAAGGTACGAACAGCGAACCACCTCTCGAAGGGTCCTTTGGACACTACCATAAGCATTCCACGTATATCTATATTTATATTATATGATGCAGCAAGCTTTAGAAAACGTCATATTTCCGTTGCAAAAAGTAAAAAAGTATCAACGGTTTCATATTTTTTTAAATTAAATTTTCAAGCCTCTGGCTAAAAAATAAATTCTCACAGTTTGTGGAGTTTCCAAGTTATTTGTTTTTTTTTTTTGTTTTTTTTTTTCATTTATAAATAAAAACGGAAACATTGCAACTGCAACAACATAAAAAAGAGTAAATATTTAAATAAATATCTGGTTTTTAAAACAGAAGGAAACGATTAGATTTTCAAATCATCGAAATATTATATTCTTTTTTAATTTAAAAAGATAATGTGTGTAGAAAAAAAAAGTTGAATGGCAAATAAAAAGCTAACTTTGCATTTCCGTGTGAAAATCTGTGCTGAAGAGTGTCAATGCGGAAAAGCCATGTTTTCCGGGATTCAGCAAAATACTTTTGAGCGAATTTTTGCACGTGTGTGATATTTTTTTAAATTTATTTTATGAAAAGAGGTAAAGGAAAAGTGGACGATGGTGAGTTGGCCTCACCCGGGGATCCGACCTCATCGTCGGCGTCGTCGTCACGGAGAAATCAGTAGGGAACGAGCTTGCAGCCCAAAAAGCACAGCTTCCCTCCAATTTACCGGTCTCGTCACACGTTCGCACACACACACACGCGCAGAAACGTTACACAGTGCAGTGCTATAATGGGAACCGAGCGACGAAAAGGCAGACCGTTTCAGTTCTATTCTCTTCTGAGCTTATTTCCTCTATTTCGGTTTCAAGTACTTTTACTACTGCAAAAATATATTTATATGTATATGTCAAGAGAGAAAAGAAGAAAAAGAAATATTGAGAGCGATATTTTCAGGTGTGAAACTATTTTTTACAGCAGGTGGACCAAGTATGATAAAAAAATTAGTGTATTAAAAAAGAAAGAAGAATTTGAAATGCATTGAGATGTAGAAAAAATATAAATACTTGGTCATTGTAATTTTTTCTTGACGTTTCAAGTTATTATGACAGATTTTCTAAATCCTGTCTTTTCCTTCTTTTACAGTCGATTCTTTAATAATTATTCGTAATGAAATGTTAAAAGAAATAACAAAAAATACATCATTCGAAATTGGCATGAAAATGTAATTATTTCGAACTAATGAGGCAGTTCGTGATGAATATGCATTAAGAATCATGTAAAATACTCTTCAAACGATATGCTACAGTCTGTCTGGAATTAGAAACGGTTTATCGCTCCAAAATCTTCGAGGTATTTCTCTCTCCCTCTCTCTCTCTTTCTCTCTCACCCTCTCTCTCTCCCTCTTTCTCTATTTCTCCCTGTTTCCCTCTATCGCTTTGTTCCAATCTACACATTCTCTGGAATTTATTTCGATCCCTCTGTCTCCTGATCTTGATTCTTGGTGTTTCATTTTGATGAGGTTTCAAGTTGGTGCAGAACAACAAACGGAAATACAACGTCGGAGTGGATGAACCGAAAGCGACACCGAGAGAAAGAGAGAGAGAGAGAGAGAGAGGGACGAAGAGTTCTATTTTATGTGTATAATTTCTAGTTCTCAACAAACCTTCCAAATGACGATGAGTCTCGTGTTGCAACGAAGACACTTTGTTAGAGCTTTGGTATAATTTACAACGGTTAATTGCACCAAACGATCGAACTGTTCCTCTTCCAATGTACTTGTATATATATATTTACATACACATGAATAACACATTATATGTATATATATATATATATATATTTATATTTATGTAATATGCGCTTGCATCGAAGCTTGTTTACTGTACATAGGGGAGGAACTGAGAGGTATATATACGTAGCTGTAGTACACACTTATCTAAACGCGCGTTACACGCGCTATTCCCTATTATCCATTGTCTCGAGAACTTTGCCAAACACTTCACAAACTCTATACACTCCTATTATACTAAAACCCCATGTATTCTGAGCCATTTAGATACACAGCAATGTATATATATATAGAAATATATAGAAATAGATGTAAGAGTCAAATTAGGAATATGTATATCCAGAGACGAGAGGCTTATTATAAATAAGTTTAAACTTTCGTTATTTGACTTCTCGAAATTCGATATTACTTTATAAATATGTAATTCGAATCGTAATTCCTTGAAAAAGTTTTTTGAATTTGTCATTTCATTATTGAATTATAAATCAAATATTTATGGGCAAGAAGTCTATAATAAATATAACAAATTATGATTTAGATTAATTGATTATATTTTTTGTAAATGGTTTTCCTTTCGTTTATCATTTTTTGAAATTCTTTTTATCGGACAAGTTCAATTGATAATTTGGTAGATTTTTCTAAATTTTGGCATTTTTGTGCTCATTATGATTTTAAATTTCGATGATAAGATAATCTCACATGCAGAAGGAAACACCTTTTTGAAAACCTATCTCAAAAATACTGTAAATGAAATAAACCATGATTTTTTTTTGATCAAATCCTCACTTCCATAAAAAGACAAAATTTTCAATGATACTTTTTTTGATGCACACATATTAACTTTTATGATGCACACATGTTAAAGAATGTTCCGATAAATGCACTCCTGACTCATTTTAAGAAAAACTCCGGGTCAAATTGACCCACTAGGTCAATACGGTGTCCAAGTTATATTTTCGCTATGAAACGAAGGTCGTGCGCGTTAGAAATTCAGTATCGAGTAAAGTAATTATGAAAAATAAAATGGCACCTCCGACGCCATCTTGTGGATGTTTTCGAAGCTGTACAGGAACACGTGACGAGAAGGTGGCAAGAATTCCACAAGGGACTGAGTAACAAAGCCAGGATAATCCTTCTGCACTGTCGTTACTCGTTAGTACATGGGATGCAAACAAGAGGGATCATTGTCATTCTAAACTCGATCCAATACGTTTCAACTGAGACGAGACATCATCTCCTGTTTCCATCTTGGTTGCGGCTACGTTGCGTGTTTCGTTGTTTCCATCCTTGCATATCGGAAATGAAAAATACGAGGTTAAGCCTTCGTCGTTTGTCCACCATATTCTGCTTCGCAGTGTGTAAGAAAAGTTGTAAGTTAATATCAGTGAAAAGTCATTTTGCAGAACGGAAGTTACAAAAACCGCAGGTGTGACCAAAAGACGTAGAAACGTCAACATACTGGAACTCACAAAGAAGAAAAACAACTGCCAATCGCTTTTGTGACGAAGAACCAAAGTGCCAAGTTCGTTATAAAACAATCATGAAGACATTGAAAGGATTCTTCGACTTTCTTTCTTCTTTGGTTTATAAAAATAATTTAAAATAAAAAATAAATTCTTGAGAATTAAAAAAAAAAAAAAAATTTCACAAAATAAAAAATAAATAAATGGTGAATAAAAAAATTGTTTGGCTTATAAAAATCGCTAACCCTATAAAAATTCGTCTCTTAATGAAGAAAATCAATTCATTTTTCCAGAATAAACATCGTACTTTACGTACAAACGATTTAACAAAACAAAACAAAAATGACAGCATGGTGTAACGATGTTGATCGAAATGTATTCGACACGTGTTACGAGCACGAAAGCGCGTAATGCGAGACAGTCACAGGAGACTCCGGTATTGTTTCAAGCGAAAGTGCAAACGACAATGGAGGAAGAAAAAAAAAGCGAAGTGAGATGTTCCGTAAGAAGAAGAAGAAGAAGAAGAAGAGCAAACATGAAGAGATACTGAATAAAAGAAATCCAGTAATTTACACGTATTACAAGTGTGGGTGAAAGAAGGATGAAGAGGAAGAAATCTGGGGTTGATGATGGTGGCTCACTCTTGTCCGGTAATGAAATACAGTAACGCAATATCCGCCATATTGCTTGGGGCGTTTGATGATATCAAGTTTCGGGGTTAGTATCCGTGATGGTGAACGACCCGCAAAAAGAAGAAGAAGAAGAAGAAGACAAAGAAGAAAAGGAGAACATCGCAGGCCTACGTTCATGAGTCAGTCTGTCCAAGACTTCAATACCGAGGCTTTGGTTAATTCGGGTTAAGCACACGAGAAAAAGAAACAAAAGAAATAAGAAAGTAGATAAAAAAAGAATAAAAAAAAACCAACAACAACAAGGTGGAACAATAGGATCAACAGAGAAGCAACAGCAGCAGCAACGGAAACCCCTATGGCACTCTTCCGATCAGGATACAGTATCAGTTTCTCACCTTCCCCCTTTACCTTTCACTCTTATATACTCGATCGAAAAGCTGATGCGATCCCGATGCCGGAGGTCTCTCTCCACACCGCGAATATCCGTTAATCCTCGAACTATACGGTCTTTCAATTTCCTTCTTCCGTTCTATAGGGTTCGATTACCACGTTTCGTGGTGATTCCCTCCCAACGTATATATTTCCATGATCGCAAAACGCCTTTCTAGACTTCTTTCTATGCATTTTATTTCCTGCCTCAAGCCGCTAGGAATCCTTCCAAAGTCTTTAAATCATTTAGATTCGAAAAGCTGATACGCAATCGATAAATCGATTGTAAATGCAAAAATCCAGTTTTGCCATACAGATTAGTTGGGGGTTTAAGGAAACATCTTCGATCAACCGAATTCCAAAGTTCGAATAAAAATTCTCAGGAATCAACGTCGTCGTATGCATTTTAATTCGTTCGAGACTAGCTGCTATCGCGTAATCTTACAAGATCTGAAAACGAATGAGCGGTTGCTGGAATCGTTTAAAGGGAGAAATGCATTTTTTGCAAGATTAAAGCCTAAAAATGATGATTTTTTAGCATCTAATTTTTTTCATCAACTTATCATGATATTCTAAAAATATTAAAACGTGGTGGGTATTCATTTGATATTTAAACTTTTGTAAGTGAAACACAAAGTACTGTTTGAAAGAGACGAAGTGGAACACGATGTTTTTTTTAAATGGTTGTCAATTAGAGATTTCCTGAAAACAGTTTTTTTTCTAGTTTTTTCAAATTGGTCAAATTTTCAGAGCAGAAGATTTTTGAAGCAGTCGAAAAGGGTGATTTTTTTTCTTCCATTTTGGACTGCATTGTAGTTTTCATGGACTTTGAATCGAAAAGTTGAACTCAAGCTCACCTCGTATCTGTACATGTGGACGATGCAATGACCATGTGGTACTGATCTCGTTCATTCATTTGAACAAACTATAAGCATCGAGGGAGAGATGGGGATTGTAAACGAATGGAAACGAATAGGACATCCTATCATTATCCAATGATGACCGAGTGTCTTTACCGCCAGAGAGAACATGATACTCTAAATATGTATGGGCAATGAAGAGAAAGAGAGATCGAGAGAAAGAGAGAAGGGGAGAGAGAAATAGCCAGGGAATAAGAGCCTCTAGGCATCTCCTGGTATTCAAAGTGTTCAAAAAACATTTTAGAAGAAAAAAACGTATTTACTATAATTATAACAATCAAAGTGTTCAAAAAACGTTTAAGAAAAAAAAAAACATATTAACTATAATTATAACAATAAATCATCATTGGGATTAATTGATTATACTATAATAATAATTTTATCGATAACTTATCATTTTTTCTCATCGGACATTATTGTTAATTTACAATTAAATCTTTAAGCAAAGAGAAACTGTTTCATCAAGAAAAATCGAAATGTTGACTGCAAATTCAATGTTTCGCAATTGGACTTGACATCGTTTTCTTAGATTCAAATTAAATGACGATCATTTAACTTGTTTATTTTAATTTAGTCTATTATTTGGACAAGGTTGATTAACAATTAGGTCCTCTTTTAATTATAATATTTGTTTATTTGTGGTTTTGAACATTTCTGCCTTGATGATTCAATATTAAAGTTTAATTTTTTTCATTTTCGTTATTAAAACGTTCGAAAAAATCTCGGTTTCCTAATCATCATCATCTTTCCCTCTCTATATATCCAGTAACACGATAAAACTTCTTAAACGACGACAGAACAGACAAATCTCCGATTCTACTCTCTCGCGAGTCATTTATCACGCTCCATCACTTTCATCGTCTGACAAGCTGTACCCCACTTTTTAACAGGCATTATGTGTACGTGCATATGGCACTCGTATTAATCATCACTTCGTTCTTTTTTTTAAGGGCATCACTATTTCCCAGTGGTTTTTTTTTCGATTTAATTTAATCCATTCGTTTGTTATACCAACGTTTCAATTATATTTCCTCATTATTTCGATATCTCTTATAAATGACGCGATCATTAGAAGATTTCTCCCACCGCGTAATGGCTTTTTTGAACTAATTATAAAAACCAAATTGGCTAATAAAGTTTTCAGAATTTAATTGCCACCAGAATTTCGATCGACCTTTTCAGAGCTTTTTTTCGTTTTCTTTTCAATTGATTTTCCACTTCAATTATTTCAAATTGTTCAATTTAATTCGGAAACTGAATTAAAATTCGAAAAAAGCGCCAATTTTGTATCTCGGGAATGAAAGGTTATTCAAAGTTCATACGAAAAGTTTTTTTTTCACATTTAAAATCGTACAAAAAACACTGAGAGCTCGCATTTCCATGAGATCACATGTATTTTTTTTTCTTTTTTTCAATTTCGAATATAGAAGATACTAGAAGAACAGGATGCACTTTTCATTCTCTTACGTGTCACGTTCTCCTCGTTTTTTCCGACGTCACTATTTTATTTATTTGTCTTTCCTTTCTGATCCATTTACTTTTTATTCTTTTTTTATTAACTCCATTTTCTTCTTTTTTTCTTCACTAATTCTTTCAAAATAAATAAATAAAAAAAATGTACTTTTTTACTCGTGCGATCAGAAGTTTTCTACATCTCGCTCTCGGTCTCCGCATTTCGTGTTATCGATGCATTAAAAAATTACCATAGAGAACATGGCACGGCTTCGTTCGCCACATAGAATGTAAATGAACGTTTGGATGGTGACGCATCTCAAAGCTTGACTTCTCCGCGATATATTATACGCTACCAAAAGAGACTATAGCTTGGATTTATTCGCGAACCAAGTACACATTGTTCGTCTATTGACAGGTCTCGTACCACTTCATTATATATATTTATATATATGTATATAAATATATGTTCCCCTGTATACAGAGAACCTGTCAATCCGTACGACATTTTCAAATTATTCTGCCAATTTTCGAATACAAATGAATCCTTGAATATTCAGTGATTCAGGATTCGAGATAATATTTTTATTTTGTATTTTTTAAATTAAAAATTCGAAGTATTAGGTTGTCGTTAAATTATTAGTGAGCAAGTAACTGATTACGATGATTTTTTGGTTCATTATTCCAAGCATATACTTGACGTTAAAATAAAATGAAAATTGTAAGGGGAACAAAATGGAGTAATTTTTTTTTCAAACTTTTTGGCTGAAAATATTGAAGAAAAAATAGTAAAAAAAAGAGTATACCGTGGAAAATTTATTTCTTAGAATGATTTGTAGAATGGAGGTTTAAAAAAAAATGCTAATAATGTTAAAAGTAGCTCGTAACCAGTCGTCGTATTTGTAACCTCAGCAGCAGGCAGCGAAGAAGCCTTTTTTACGAGATCGTTAAAAGGGATTTAAGCGTTTCCTGAAGGAAAAAAGAAGGTGACTTTTAGTAGCAAGATTACGAGGATATTTTTTGTCGAAAAGTTAAAGAAGATGAAAGCTTGTGAAAATTTCACACCGCGTTTATCTTTGAATAATTTCATTCGGTGAATTTTGAAAATTGACTCAATATTGTTGTTTTTTTTTTTTCGACTTTTTTGATTTATAAAAAAAATAATTTATGGCATTTATTTTGCAACGTCTGACGTAAAAAAGTTGTTGGAGAAATTGTCGAGTGTACGATCGGTAGCCTCGAAAGCAACCCTCTGTCACACATTGCTGTGGTAATTCGAAATTTCGAATTCCAGACGACCAAGAGAACGGAAGGTTGAGAGGATAGAAATATAGACCGAGATACTCGTCGTATTCGTCGTTCTCGTCCTTTCGTCGTCGTCGTCCTCTTACTCGTCGTCGTCTCAAGCGGTAGTCACGTGCTCGACCCAGAGACGTGGCACGCCCTCTTCTGCCGATATAATTTATGGGGTGCAACTCTGGCTCGTGTTTCTACCCCTCGAAACCACCAAGAAAACCAACAGACGTTCTTCTTGCCCGAAGCTTCTATCCTATATTCTCACTCTCGTTTGTTTCATCGTACCTCCTTATTTCGTTTTTTTCTTATTACCACAAAAACCCATAAAAATGGAAGATAAAAGTGAAATGAAAAAAATGAAAAAAATTCCTACAAAAATGACGATAATACGATAATCCAAATCGTTTTAGACTTTCGAATGTAGTGTTAACTCTTGTTGTATCTACATCGAGGCTCGAACGATTATTTAGTTGCTGGTATAAAGAATTTTTGTAGAAAAAACGATAATTTGCTCATTTTTTAACTCCACTGTGTTTTGTTTTTTTTTTTGAAATGTTATTTTCATAACAAATAATAAAAAAATAAGTGTTAAATTGTTTTGATAAAATTATTGCAAAATATCAACCTGAATTTTGTTGTTTGTTCAATTTTTGTTCAATTTTATTTATTTTTACTCATTTTTCAAGTATAGCATAAAATAGGGCTCGAGATCTTTTTAGAACACATAGTACACGATATTGTAATACCGTTGAATTCATTTTTCACGCATATTGTATTACGTCGTATCGTTTACGCGTCAGAGACTTGAGCAACGTGTAAAAATTCAGAGTGAGGTAAAAACGTCTCTCGTAAAATGTCGAAAAAATAATACGTCAGTGTAATTTTTCAGAGTTCCCATTTACGGATGACCCCGTCGTATGAAACATGGCCTGCGACGGAATACAAGCAAAATGAGTTTTTTGCACATATCAGTTTTTCATATGTACAGCGTGTGGTTGGTGAGAAAATTCGTATTTCCTGAATTTCACAATGGAAAGCTTTGCATATAATGAGATCGAGGATAACATTATTCAATGCTGACAAGATTGTGTGCATGCGCTGAAGCAGCATCAACGCCAATCCGTCATACAAAAAATGTGCATCAAAATTTCATTCCTTTTCATTATTATTTCTTCCAATAATGAACAGAATATTGATTATTTTGAAAAAAAAAAAGATTTAAAATAAATATGAATACAATGTTCAAGTATTTTATTTTTTCATGGGAAACCGCAAATTAACTTAAAAATCGAACCTCTTTTTCCGGAACCTTAATTAACCTAATTGTAAATATTATTTTAAACTTAATGTCATGCTCGTGAAATTAGTCGAAACTTTATTATTATTAATAAACAAATAAATAGGTGTCCCATTGATCATAAATAGAAAAATATTTATAATCAGAGAAAAAACAATTTCCCGAAGTAAAAAAAGTTCTACAAGGCCTTAGGGCAAGGAAAAAAAATGTTTTTTTCGGAAAGTTCACGTGTAGCACACAAAACACATTCTCAGGCACTTTCATAGGCCTTAAACCTCTGTATAAATAAATATCTATTTAAGGGGTGACATATGATTTGGTGATTGTCACGGCAGCTTTCAAACTTGCATTTACAAAGATTGCTTCGTATAATGAGACAGAAAAGTGCTGCTTTCAAGTCTTTATTAGATTGGAGATTCTCGGCCGCGCCAGGTAAAACGTTTGGGCGGTGATACTTTTACGATTTGGTTCATGCCCTTCATTTTTTTTTCGAAATCGTTCATTTCCTCGTTTTAAAGTTTTTCAGAGTGACATTTTTCTGCAGCGAATACATCAAAAAATAATTTCGCTCCGGATTACACTTTTTTACTGTGACATTTCTTCTTGTGCGTCCGTTTTACGTGTTTATGTGTCTGTGTAATAACAAATTTTCTCGAACTTTGTGCGGTATTGATGCGGTACTTTGGGCAAAGCCTCAATATATAACTCGAAATGCTCTCGATGATCGTGACGGAGCTCTTTGGAGGTTGGGCTCCGACTTTCTGACCAACTATATATCTTGCGATAAAATTCCTTCCCTTATATCTTTATTACCCCATTTCGGGAAAAAAATCTCACCGAAATTTCACATTTCGTTCGATATACTCGATCTACATTATGGAAATGTACAGGAAATTTTATGTCGAACTGTCTTTTCTACAATTCGCAATAGATTTTATTGGATTTGCTGCTCTGTTTTATAATATTTTTGATTTTTTTTTCGTCAATTCTTTTTGCTTCATAATTTTCTTAATAAACTCTACAAAAGACTGAAATTGCTTGCTTCCTCTTGAAGTATTATTTCATCGACTATTTGACGTTTGATTTTTTGCCAACCTTCGATATTACTCCTGACATCTCAATAGACTTGGAATTGAAATTCAATTTTGCACTTTTATTTCGAGTTATTTGAACATTGAACTTTTTTTATGAATATCACACGATCGCGTACAACTTTTCTGGAGTTGGCGCCGGGGAAAAAGCATCAACTGGTACAGAGCTGATATTTGCGATTGACGTAAAAGGGGTTTTTCAAGGCTAAAGGGAAACCAACGCAAGGACGAAACTCGGTGGAACGAGGAAAAGCAATTGGTTGATGTATCAATCATTTTTGTAGTATCGGATAATAACTCTATTTGGCGAAAGCGTTATAATACGAGTTGATATGTGTTCCAATCCATATTTCCAAGGATTCGTAATAATCGAGCACATAAAAGTGTGTCGCACGTACATGGAATATTATATCTTCGGGATTTCCTTTGGACATTGAGTTGCTCTCTAGCAATAATCATCAACGGAAACGTCAAAAAATTGGAAGAAATTAATCCACGAGGGTGATTCGTGTTAAAGGTTTTTTTCAATGTAACGGGATGAAAACGTCCCAATTCTCATGATTTCTTATCACAGTCAATAAAGTCATTTATTAAAATGAATTATTCAAAAAATGAAGAATTTTTTTAATGCTTGTTTTCAAATTTTTTTATAGCTTTTCTCTTGAAAGATCCTTGAAAGGTTGAAAGAATGATTTCTTATCACACCCAATAAAATGCGATTAGGAGACCGATTTATTTTCATTTATCCAAATGAATAATTTCAAAAATAAATCATTTTTTTTATGGTTGGTTTTATTTTTTTCTAACATTTCTCCTTAAAAGCTCCTCTAAAGGTTAGAAGATCCTTTAAAACGACCCATTTTCCTGCTCATTAGTAATCGAATCTGTGCGAATCAGGTTCACTGTTTCAATAGCGAATAATGAGTGATCAAAAATGTGGAACGCGATCCTAATTGGTACCGATACGACAAATAATAATAATCTTAATAAATACGAACAGGAATGATGGCATTTTTATTTGAAAAATATTAAAAAGTATAAGGGAGACCGGTTGGTCTAGTGGATGAGGGCTCGGACTCGCAACTCGAGGGTCCCGGGTTCGATTCCCAGACCGAACACCACTGAAAAAATTTTTCAAGTGTTTCTATACCGCAATCCCCAGTCGAAACCTCTCTGTGATGCCTGAGCGGTCGGTGCACGGCTCCGGGTGCCTCCCGTGGACGGTTCTCATCGTGCGGATGGTGGCCCCCTAGCCGTGTACTGGCTGGCTCATTGCATCACAGCTGAGGAGGTTTCTGCCTGAGACACCTCTCTGGTAGCCGTGTTGGAGCGTGCTCACATTGCTACCCGGGGATGATCAGGTAGAAACTGTGACTGACTGTATCGGCGAAGGTTTTCTGCAGTTTCCCTTCGCCCTCGGCAAATGCGATACAGTAAGGGGGTAAGACGGCTGCAGCCGCAAACGGAGAAGAGCCTCAGAATAAAAAGGGAAGTGGTGCCTTGGTAAAGGCGGAGTTAGTACGGAACCTCGGGAAAAAGGAGGATAGGGAAGTAAGGAAGGAGCGGTAAAAAGAGGCAGGAAATACGTAAAAACCCGCAAGGGTATACGTTAGGAACAACCAAAAATAAAAAAATATTAAAAAGTATATTAAACCGAAGGTTCTTTCGTTATTTTCTTTACAAAATAATTTTGAAATAAAACCTGATCATATCATATTCGTAGCATCCTACGACAATATTTCCATGGTTTAAATAAATGCTTCACACTAATGTATATAAATGCAAAGGATTTATTCCGAGGCATTGTCCGTTGACATACTGGAGCAGAGATAAAACAGCGAAAATCGTTGGAGGAATAATTGTGGATAATTAAATTGTTTGTCACGTTCGATCTTCATCCACGTTATAATACTCTATCAAGGAGCAAATGCACGTATAAATGATGATGACACATGAGGATTAAAGCATTATAATGAATCTGTTTAAAAAATAAATGCGATCTAAATCACGATTAATAGTATTTTGCTGCCATTTCAAAAATAAAGCATTATATTGAATTATTTTGAAAAATAAACGCGATTTAATTCACGATAAACAACATATTTTGCAGCTTCAAACAAAAATCGATTGTTAATAATCATTTTTATTTGGTAGTGTCACCCTTTATGCATAATTTCTAATAAAAAAAAACCCATGAATCGATAACGTATTACAGTTTTGAAAAAAAAAACTTTCATTTCATTTTGACAGCTTAAACGTCAAAATGCTGTTTTTTTCAAACAGTTTTTTCTAAAATGGTTTCGAACGTCACATTTTTTCGGTGCGAAAAAAATTATCCAAATTCACTCCCTCATTGGCATCTCCGCGTGTTTGTTAATCCTTAAAGTGTCTGAAACAATTGCAACGTAAGAATTTGGCCTTTTGTTATAATCAACGTATAAATATCGTCGCTTTTGTGTAACCACACATGTTCTAATGAAAGTTCTAGTTAAGAATATCTACTCATCGCAGCTCGTTTGTCGTGCCCGAACAGACAAACCACCAACGATCTGTATATGATGAGTTCCATATGAAAATACGAGAAGGACCAACGATGAGGCATTAAATTATATCTCACCGGGTGATTAACGGCCTTAGTATGAAGTATATAGGAAATGATGTATTATCAGAGAAACTATGGGTTTGCAAAAGCAATGGATGAGATAGAAGATGGAGAGGAGAAATGGATAGATATAGAGAGAAAAGGGAGAACACGGGTGGCGTTCTTCGTAGACACGATAGACCATCCTCCACGCCCTTTTCTATATATATTTTGGCCATTATCTCAGTAACGGAAATCCTGTGGTTGTCCTACATCCCCTGTACATTTTAGCTTTCTCTCTCCCTCTCTCTCTCTCTCTCTCCCTCTCATCTCTCTTTCTCTAAGCACTTGAACCTTTTCGTTCTTGATTTCTCACTCGCAGTCGGTTTTCTTCTCTAGTCGTATATCCAGCCCTTATTAAACTCGCTCATTTCTACCACAGATATACCTACATAACAGTTTTGTGGTGACCCATTCAAGAGGGTCGAACGTGCAATGGAATTAAGTCCAGGCTGCGGTAGTTGAAGGAACAAGAGGCAATTTTAACGTTTATATCGATAACCGATCGTCCGATCGTCCCTTTGACTCGTAGACCCACAAAAATGGAACTCAATGAAATTTATTTTAACGTTGTCGAAGAGAAGTGGTTCATTTTCTTCGAATCTGTGTTTTGGTGAACAACAGTGTCCGAAAATGTATACGAAGTTTATATTATTGATGAAGATTGATGGAAACGGATGGAAATATCGTTTTGGAAACTGAGCTCAAGTAGCTTAACACTTTGAACTGCCAAGAGTTTAACAGGAAAAAAAGAGAGAAATATGAAAGAAAAAAAAGATTTTTTTTGAATGAAAAAAGAAAAGTGGTACAGCTATCACGAATCCTCCTCGCCTAGTTTCGATCAGCCGGATATCGCGAAGAGCTCTTTCCGCTTCTCTATTTCTTTCTCATTTTATTCTTTTCTTTCTTTTACTCGTTTCCTTTTTTTCTGTCTGTCTCTCTCTCTCTCCCTCGCTCTGTCTCTTTTACTTTTTCTTTTCTCTGCCTTCGTCTCTCCTGGTCGTCCATGGCGACTAATTGAATTTTTGAAATGTCTATAAATCGCACAGATCGCGAGTTTCTCTGCAGGACCCAAGGCGAACGTAACCGCGCATTAGAGCGATGATAAATTTGGGTTCGGAGATCGACAAATCGAAGGATAAATCGAGACGGACTACCGCCCAGTCTCACTTTTCAAATTTCTTTTTTATTTCTTCATATTTTTTATTTTCTCTTTCTATCCTGGTGATTATCCCGTGACGTTCGACGGGTGATCGTAAATTTTCAATTGACTGCCACTTTAACAAACCTCAGCTATTTTTATTCAAAAATAATTACAGAGCAACGTTCGAAAACGAAATTTCGATGAAATTTCTTTCTCAAAAACACTGCCTCATATTTCGATAGACATTTAATTGAAAATTCTCTTCATATTCTGTAGAAATTAATGTCTGTTTCGATGATCCTGAACGTTTAAGTTCTTGTTTCGTTCATTCGATTCTTTTATTGTGCGAAAAAGATTAGATTCCATGCAATTTAGTACAACTTTCTGCCTCCTTCTCACACACTGCATGGTTTGCACACTTTCAACTGTC
This sequence comes from Campoletis sonorensis, assembly GCA_013761285.1. NCBI lineage: Eukaryota > Metazoa > Arthropoda > Insecta > Hymenoptera > Ichneumonidae > Campoletis > Campoletis sonorensis. The sequence goes on from JACEOJ010000138.1 coordinate 698,524, forward strand.
AATTTAGTTCACATCTATTTTTTTCTTCAAATTCAACGAAATAACGATTTTAAAAGAATAACGAAGGGAACACGAGTTCATTAAGTTAGTCGATAAAGTATGTTCCATACATTTATAAGGAATACTCGATAGAGCGATGACAAGAGGCATTGGAATTCTGAGAAACACGAATTCGCTCTCGACATTGTACACTCGTCATATTCACCGACCAAGCCTCACCCCCCCCCCCCCCCCCCCCCCCCCCCCCCCCCTCCCTCTGCCTCCTCCACCCTTAAGCTATCATCGAGGTAGCGAAACTTGCAGAGTGTACAAACCCTATCACATAATCGCACCATACCGTAAAGTGAAATTCTCCACCTGCCCGCCAGTTTTGTGAGCCTGCGGCTGACAAGTTATTTAAAATTTGCACGAAACTTATTCCCTAACATGACAATGTTATATACGTATATACGTCCATTTTATATACACATGTGAAGCGTTTGATATCATCTGCAAAGCTCGAGAACTTGGCACATTAAAAAAAAATGTTATCCCACTATAAAATTTGCCATTGCGACGGATCCGAATAAATTTGTCCTGGTGAACTGTTCGTTTTTTTAAATGCACGAAAACTTTTCAATTGTCCACAATAAAACAAACACATGTAAAAATTTCTTGATACGTGGAATAAATTAAAAGACAAACAAAACGTACACAATTGTATCTCAATCAATTTTTTATTATGCTTTCATTTTTATTCTATTTTATGAATAAAATTATATTTCATTGTCATTCTCAAAATGGCACAATAAATGGTAACAAGTGAAATAGTTTTTGTAAACGTACAGATTAGCGATAAGATTTGAAGCAACATTTTAATGGAGTTATTACAAATTTCATTTCCTCAAAATTTTTCCATTTTTTTTTATTCTTTCAGAATTTTAATCATCGCCCACAATATGCAAAATTCAATTGATTCCACAATTTTTTTTTTTTCTTTCACTGTTTTACTATAAAGATATTTTTCACAATACAAATCTAACCCGTTGCTCAGGTGGATTCTCTTGCATGGTATTACGAGCATCAGGCTCCTACGAACCTTAAATCCTATGCGCTTTCGATCCCATAACTCCATGAGATATACTCGTCACATGTACACGCGAGTGATCTTAGACTCGCAAAATGGTAGTCGACATTGCAGACATCCAGCAAGAAGATATATTTAGGCGGTATAATTGGTGGAATCTTAAATGAAAACGTGGCTTGTTCACTCGAGTTCATCGTGGTGTGAAAACATTTGGATCGTTGTATTATGAGACTGGCGCCTGTAATTTCTGTGAGCGGAAACTTTCGTGGGGTGCCAATCTGTCTACGATCTTGTTCTTATTTTTTTTTCGAAATTTCGACCTCTAAAATTGCCTTCTGTTGAAAAATCATTTGTTCAAAACGAAAAAAGAAAAACAATCAAACGAAAGATAACACGGACCGGAGGATTCTAAAAAATTGTAGGAAAGCATGATCTCAATTTTTGTTCAAACTATTTTTTAATTAACTTTTCAAACAATTCCATCGGTTCTAGAACATTTTTGTTCAACCACGAGATTACAGTTTTCTAACGATTGAATTATCGTATTCAAGATTAAAACTTTGATAATATTGGAGATGGGACTATCGAGTATAAAAATTGTTTGAATTCACAATTTTTGAAGAACGATGCGAAGGAAGAACATTTACTCAAGTAAAAGTAGCAGGAGAACAAGGTTCTGTTTTAAGGCCGATAAAACGGTGCAAAAAAGCGAGAGTGCAGCATATAAGGACTATATATTGTGGCTTAGTATATGCATATGTATAAATATATATAAACGCTTGAAACAGAGTTAGTCGTGCTGCACTACCGTCTCGTTTTTCCCACCAAGCAGTTAACGGGCTTTACAAAAGTTCGGGAGGCAAAGCTATACGACGTGAGAAGAAATTATTCACACGGGGATTATTGGTCGAGGAGAAACGTAGGCGAGAGAACGGTTTCTACGGCGAACACTTTTCTCCCTATTTCTTGCAAGAAAAAAATATATCTATACAAATATCTCAGCGTAGAAATTTCCGAATAAATTTGAAACACGTTTTTCGAAATGTGCAACACACGATTACAAAAGAAAAAGGACCAAAAATAAATAAAATAAAAAATCGGTGGTGCGTGGCTTCGGTGATCACCGCCAAAGTTCAGCAGCCTCGAGGGAAGTCGTTACTTGGTTGGGTGACCGCTTAGCCATGCACTGGATTCTTCATCAACAGCTGCGAGCAGCGGAGGCCGTTTTTTCTGAGTTTCTAATTATGCTAATTGAGTGAAAATCACAAAAAAAGAACAAAATCGGAAACAGTGAAGTGGGGTAGGGGTGGAATCGAAGCGATGGTTCGTAAAAATCGGGTGGTTGAACGGTTTGAATCTTGAAAATTGTTGTAGAAAAATGAATTCCCCAAGGTCTGCTTTGTAATTTCGAATCTACGCTGTCTGTGACCAAAGAGTTCTGATCGTTGAGTTTCGTGATGAAACTCTCGAAACTTGATTGATCGACACATTAGAAAAGGGATAAAGTTGGGACATATAAAACGAGGTTACGTTTAGAGCGGATGATGGAATACAGGATCACGGATCACTAAACAGACTAATTAGAGTTGCATCGGTGATAGCGGACAAATGAGAATAGAAATTGCGACGGAACAGTCGGTAAATATAGGGGTCGACGAGTTTGAAATTGAGCGACCTAGATTCTTTCATTTTTCCATGCTTTACTGAATTTTCTGTAAATATTTCACAAAAAAAAATAGACAAAAAACAAAAGGGTTGAGTGGAAGATTCGAGTAATTGAATGAATTTTTATTTTATTCTGCACTACATCGACGTATTTTGCGAGTGTAGCAAAAGATCAGAGAGTAAAATTAGTTCTAACTCTTTCGTTATTTGATGAAATAGTTGGCTTGATGATTCTTTTGATTAATTTTCATCCGAATATTGTTGTCCATTGATTTAGATTGTGCTGCAGTGCCACGATTTTAAATGAAACGCCCTGTATGTCGCATCAGCCGATATTGAGGACGACCATATTGAAATAGCACTCAAACGAATATTCCATTCGACGCTCGATGGACTTACATTCGGCGACTACCATAATGATTGCAGATTGAGATACAGCTCTGCATTGCAAACATAAAACGATGTTTGTACTTAAATATTTACAGGATATCGGCTATGCGCAGTATTCTAGGAAATTACAATTTCGGTTTCAATTCGATATCGCAAAGGGTATATAAGCTGACTAAGCAGAAGCAATTTGCCCCCCGAGTAAAAAGTGTATGCCGTTGTTTGGGATGAGACAACAAGTAATTCACATGGTTTTTTTTTTTTTTTTAACAAAATTTCGTGAGCTTTTCAACGATAACAAAAATAACGCACGAATTTCCAACATCCATTCTACCATTTGACCTTTTAAACGCTCGGTTTTTTATTCTGACAGCTTAAAAAATGAGGTGTGATCAATTTCATAACAATGTCAACGAAACACAACTCACGATTGATGCAATCATTCAAATGCACCATCAATACGTCATTAGTAAAAAGCGATGAGACATCATTTTCATTTGGTACCAAAATACGCCCTTCGCCCTCCAATGACACGTGTTTTTTTCGACACTTATGAACCCATGACTGTTCGGTTCTCGTGGCTGGATGGAATCTCTGAACGTTTTCATTCATGAACTTCCTGATCGAAATAAAGTTGAGAATAAAGTCCCGATAGCTGGAGATTGAACTGCGACCTTAATATCAATCTCGTGTCAATAAACCGTTAATTGCATCTACAATTGATTAGAGATTTACATAATTTTTTCAAAATCTGGAATAAAAACATTCGATTCCCAAGGGGTTCTTACTAATCGATCATCAATGGATCAGCCAACTTCCAATTCCCTAAATCTCTTTATGTAATTGCTTTGAATGAAAAATCGATGGATAAAAAATGCATGAGCTGTTCGATCTACTCTGAGATGCTTGTCCAAGTAATCAAAAGTTTAATTCATCCGGAAAACTCAAGTTCCAAACGATTGGATCATCTCGACTCACCTAAAACTCTCATTTTTAAGATAAACAACCAGGGAGTAAACTTTCCTGGGTCATGCAGACCCGGTGGAGTAACGACCAAGGCTAGAAAAAAAGATGTTAAGTGGAAGAATTGGTGATGAACGTGGAGTAAAAGAAAAAGGACTCTCTTCATTGGCCCGAACCGAAATAATTATTTTCCTCCCTCACCAGGTGGGTCTCAGACAATCAACATTATCTTTTATATCGAAGACAAAGCAATATCAGAGTCAATAGCTGTTTATGGAATTAGGGCAGCTGAATCCAGAGAGTATATTAGAGCAACGAGCGAGGGGTTTGTCCAGTGCGAGGAGCAGGTTGAATGAGGGAAGAGAAACTCGCGTGTCTGTCGAAATATGATAGAATGTTTCGTAGGTATCTCTTGGGAACGGGGATGGAAATGGCAGGAGCAGGAAGAGGAAAAGGGGGAGACGGTTTAGCAAGTTGTCATCCCCATCCCCTTCGAATCCTGGTATACAATGCAGTCAGGGTCTCCGAATACAGAGAATGCGAGCGTTGAGGTGGAGAATGAGACATTCTGGAGTTGCATCGAGAGTCCGGATGAAGGAATACAGCTTGGGTCGAGGGGTTATACATGACGGAATGGAATTACGGTAATTGCGACTAATTATTCGTTGTATATATATGCATACATATGTATGTAGAGACTTTAGATACATACGTCGAATAAGGGAATGAAGGAAAGGCTTAGCGAGGCCTAAAATGGAATTTGACGCGCGAGGAAACTGAGATACATCTGTGAAAACAGGTCACGAGTCTTCATCTTGTCAATCAAGTATTTACCATCTTTCTCTTGTAAGAAATTTTCTTAATTGGACAATTAAGCTTCATTGCTTTGGCTCGTAAGCAAATTAATCGCATTATATTTTCATTTAAAATCCAAATTTAATAATTATCATAACGAATACTTGCTTTTACTGCACAATCAGGTGAATTGGAATTCAATTTGTTCATCTTAATGGGTTGAATGGAGGTCAATGCAAATAAATAGTTGGGCGAGATCAGAAGTTAATGAAAATAGAGTACGTTTGAAATAATTTCGTGAAGAATTATAATTCTTCGTTTTCGTTAAAGGGCTGTATTCATGATCGAAATTTCGAAGAAATTTTGAAAAAAGTATTCAACGATTTTGTAGATTTATGACTGAGTGCATGGGAAAAAAAACTCCTAATTAATTACCAGAGCTTAACACGTTCCGTGTGCTTGAATATTTAAAAAAGACGAATGCATTTTGAGTATGAATCAGAATTAAAAAATACATTTCGGATCAGGAAACGAAACTTTTAATTATTCGTTTATTCAAACCTTTTCTATTCTTAATCGTTCTTTCGTTCCCTCGATATAATTTTTACGTTTCATTTAAAGATCAATGGATGCACAAAATTACAGAAAAAAATGTCGACCGGTTCAAAATATATTGAATCCGGAAAATTTGTTCTGCTCCGAAAAAAGAGAATTATCAACGGCCTTGAGGTGTTTCTGGCGATTGTCATAATCTTTGAATCTGATCGTTACCATGAAAAAAAATTCGTGCCTTTTTCTGCATGGACGATCAGACACGTGGCAACATTTTCTACCAAATGTGACGTTTCACCTTTTTTTTGTTCGTTTAGCTGCCTTTTTTTATTCTGTCCCTGACTTCTTGTACGGTTTCTTGTTCCCCAAGGATCTTTCATACGAAAATAAATATGGGACGGTTATTTCGACCGGAAGTGGGTACTTTATTCCGCATTAGTTTTTCCGGGAGCAGAGACGATGTACTTAATCTCAGGGGGGAGCATCACGAGAGCCTCTCTCGAGATGCAACCTAGATATATCTTTAAAATATATATATGTATATATTTCGTGGAGTACGAAAGCATTAGGACGTCCTTCGGATCTCGTTTACTCCCTTATAACTGCAACCCCCCGGCTGTATCTGTCAGTGAAGACTGTGCATCCCCTCGTCTTTTTTTTCTCTACCAGAACTGTCCTTAAATCTTGAGAGAATTTTTTTTTTTTCTTTGCATTTATGCAAATCCGGTGACCCTGTAGACCCTGTAGACGAGAAGCAATCACGTTAGACTAATAGGGTGACTTGAAGGATCCTTGGCCCAAATGTATTCCAAATTCCAATGGTTCAATGATTATCACAGCTCAATTTCGTTAAAGTGAAAGTCGAATATTTCTATGGAAAATACTTGGGGTCAATTTGACCCAAAAACGATCATTGGCGATAAAAATTTAGTTGCAGTGTTTTTGAAACTCGAACCACAGGGAAAATAACCGTCTGTTGATATCGATTTTTATGCTATTCTCTTAGTCGGGAGTTGTGCGATTGTTTTAAAAAAAAATGTCTCGAAAAATACTCATTATAATAAGAGTTATGAGCCATCAGAGCAGCCTGAGTCAATTTCACTGGGCAACGCTGAAGGACAAAAAAGTACGATTTTTGGGTTCAATTTACTTGAAATTGGATACTGGATGATTTGCGATTGCTGTTTACGAATCGCGGACTTAAGATTTAGAAACTCAGTACTTGCTACTCCTGCATTTTTTCAAACTGGAACGACTGATCGAAAAAAATTGAAAAAATTCTGTGAACATCTGTGGCCTTGACTAAGCTTATGAAAAAATTGTCATTCCAATTTTCGTAGTCGTTTAGCAGAAAATTAATGTTTTTTCATGAAACAGTTCGAAATTCGACTATTTGTTGATATGTGGCATTTGGTAATTAACAAATAATAACTGTTAATATTTTCCTTTACATTTATGGATGTCCCAAAAACTATGGAGAACGAAAAAACCTGGCATCGGTTGTTTAAACAGTAGTGAAATAATTAAAAACTGCAAAAAATAGAGAACAGGTGGGACAACGTCAGTTTCATCATAACTCAAAGGGGTGGCATAAATATGAAAGTAGATATTTCCATATTTTCCGAATACATAATGCACTTTTGTCTTCTATCATTGTACATCCAATCCTTCCTCAATTCCTGTATACTTTTTTGATATTGGGCTTGATTTTCTTTTGAATACGTTTTTTCTTAATCTCGAGGTGGGATTGCAAGAGAAAAAATTTAAATAGACGAATTGACCTGTTTCTTTCTTTCTTCTGAATAGTTAGCATCGCAATATTTTCTCAGAAGTAACTTTTGATAATAATACACATACAGACATAGTCCTTGTGTTAAAAGGAAAGGCTGGAAAAATGCTGAAGGGACGAAAAAACTCGAGGATATTTTTGTAGTTGCAAATATCGTGTGTATATATAGATTTTCAGATTGAGTCGAAAACGAGAAGAAAAATAGAGCGAGAGAAAATGTTGGAGAAAGAGATAGAAAAATAAGAGACGAAGGGAAAATGAGTGAGAGGGTAAAAGAGAGTGGCCAGAAGGAGAGAAATGAAAAGTGGCAAACCCGGAGACACAAAAGGATTCCGATGTAACACCGGAGCAACTTTTACCGCAGAAATTCGCGCGAAACCACGAAACAGAATTACGAGGCTATCTCGGACAGTTTCCAACGTCAGAGAAAAAGAGAGAGAGAGAGAAATTGGAGAACCATGGAGAGAAAAAAAATTAGCGAGAAAGAGCGAGACAAAAATGCCGAGGGTTGTGGAAAAAAAAAGAAAATTGGAACAAAAAGAAGAAACGGGAAATTGATTAATGGGTGGCCTGCCAATGTGGTTTTGTTGGAAGTAACCGAGACTGCGGTGACGACTCCGAGTCTTTCCTGTTATGGCTCATGCCAGAAACGTTGTAGGTTCTATAGTAAATTTTGTACTGACTCAAAATCTCAACCTCAAACTCCCTTAACGTATGATTTTTTTCAAATTTTTATTTGAATGGAAGAAGGATTGTTATCACGTTTACGATTCTTCAATGATATTTATTATCATGAAAATATTAGGGTTTAAACACAAGAAAAATTGATCGATTTGATTGATCAAGTTACGCGATTTTTTTTTTTTCAATTCGAATGAACGAGAATTTAGGATTCGTAAAATCGGGCTAATTAATTATTTATAAAACTCCAGAGGAAAAAAAGTTTCACTGTTTTCTCTTGTGGCTGCAAGTGCAAGGTTGTCAAAAATTTCAGACATCTTTTTTTCGTCTTTTTTTTACTTATTTTCGCCGAATTTTTTGAATTTTTTTCCAAAAAAAAGAGATGTGTAAACTTTCAAATATTAAAGAAAATAATAATTATTTATTGAAAACCGATAAAATTTTATTTATAAGAATAATGGAGAAAAAAACCACTCGAAAAAAATAATCCCTTCGCCAAAGATTTACTGTAAATAAAATATACGCTGCTGTCCCTGAAAGCAAAAACCTGAAACTTTCAAATTCACAAGTTTAGTGATTGTCAACAAAATATTTAGATTGTGCGAAAAAAAATCGATCATCGGCTTATTACTGAATTTAGTAAAGACCCTTAAATATTTATACGCATTGAGTACTTTATATTGATGAGGAATCGACAAAGTTAGTGTGGAATAATCGATTAGATCGACGTGAAAAGCACTTGAGTTTATATTTTAGTCCTCTGGGACTCACAGGATAGGGTTTCGTCAATATAGAGCCCTTGTAAAAAGCGATTATAATGTTTGGATTATGACCCTTGTAAAGTGAGATCGTAAAAGTCTTTTTACTGTTTATGACTAGAGGCTCGTGTTTTGTGATGTATCTTTATACACATCAAATATATGTATGAAAATATAAAAATGTCCTTGAGCTTTATGCCCACATAGATTGTTCCTCGCGCCATTTTTTACTACGCAAATTTTTTGTTGTTTTGTGTGAACACCATAGTACAGCGTCCAGTAAAGATTAAACGTTAGAGAGCAATTTTTATCGCGACGTTCATCCCTAAAAAAATTATTTTTTTATCTACGACATATCAAAATTTTTGAAATTTCGCCATATTGTGGGTGCAGCTCAAATTTTTTGGCATTTTTCAAAAAGAATATTTATTTGTTAATTAATCCAAGGAAAATTGTACCCTCCATTATTCTAAGTTAAACGCTGCCGTTCCGTATTATTTTCTAGAATAATACAAAAGTCTAGTTTCGTTGACGTGAGACTCGGTCTCGTCATTTAAAATCTCGTGCCATTGAATTATGGCATTGCGCATGCGTCTCGAATCCTCCGAAAAAGCGCGGTAAAATTCACTATTTTCGATTTACCAAAGAAAAAACAATTTTACCATGCAATACTGTCAGGCTTTGAGTATAAAAATTTGATGAAATTTTTTCATTTCCTCATATTCCCATCGATAAATTGTTAACAACATGGAAAAAAAGTGTAATGGCTGTGACGAACTATTTTACTAGTTGACGAATTATTTTATTTTTTTCCCTCTACGGTTATGTATTTTTTTTTATTCATTGAAGATAAAAAAGTGTTCTACCTGTCTTATGATATATTCCGGTCCGTATGTATCTGATGTACAGTAAACGCCTGGGTATTTGGGAACTAACAACACATTTGCCGCGCTCGGCATTTTCAAAACCGGCGAACCTAACCTTAAAAGAGAGACGTCAAAAAAGATATCTTTAAAAATGTTGACAGAATATTTTCTTAAACATCACACACATGAAATCACCGAAATATTAAATGCACCTGAAGAGAATTCACAATATGCAATTTACGTCAAGTACGTGTCAATTTTAAATTATATACAACGATCTATTTTTTGACAGCAGGAACGAACGTCTTGATATTCACCTGGTCGAAACAAATGTCAATCATTTTGTCATTCGTTAAACACAATGATCATGTTCAGTTTTTGTTAATTTCTAAATTTAAATAAAATTTCGAAAGCAAACGGATGCCCAAAATTGGGATCCTGTTTTTAATTACTAACAAAATTTTAGTTTTCTCGATTTATTCGAGGCTGACGTTGACAGTGCCAATAAAATACGTCATCGTCCTCGAGAATACTTGCCTCGTTGCGACGAAGCAGCGATAAAAGCCCAACAACTGATAGCGACAAATGAACAAACCGTCAAACAACGTGTAATTATTTCCCATGATTATTGCTTCGCGTAAACTCAAATGTTTTCATTGATTCTACTGAAAAATATATATTTCACCTTGTATTTTATTCTAAGGTGAAAACTAGAATTACCGGTGTTCCACTCAACGTTAATGAAGGCCTCATTGGAGAATTGGTATCAACAACTGGAATTACTGTTCGAATCTCTCAGCCAACTGTTTTAAAGCTTATAGAACGATACAAATGTCGCAAATGTGAATATGTCACTGTCCTCAAAGTGCGTTCATTATTTTTATCACTTGCTAAAGAATATTTTCAAAGCATACATTTATTTCATTGAAATGTCATTTCATTGTTTTGTTTTTTATCGTTCATTCTTTATATTTTCCCGACCACTTCTTTGGCTAAACTAAGTTCAAATATTTTAGAACCATCTCCTATTTTTCATCTTTTATTTTAACTATGAATAATGTTGTCCAGTTGGATTGGGAGAGACAAACTTTTGAAGAGACCAAAGAATGCGCAGCTTGTGAAGCACCGACCATCACCGTAATGCCGTCTTTGCAATATGAAGATTCCGGGGATTACCAAGAGATAAAAATCCAGGCATGTTTGATGTTTTTTCCATGAATTCTTCAATTAATTCGACCCAAAAGTAAAAACAATAATTGGAAGTTCATTGCAACGTCCAACCCAGCATGCTAGAGATCCTTCAAACCATAATTTTTTAACTACCGTAAATTTTTGCTATTTTTATTATTTTTTCCTTGATTATTAATTCACGAATATTCTCTGGATCATTGGAATCCATGATTTTTCAAAGTCAATTTTAACAAGCAATCAAAACTTTCTGCTTCATTCATGAATCTTGAAAACTTCAATTGGAACGTTATCCGAAGAAAAATTGGAGATTGATTGAAAGTTCTTTTGATTTATTGTCAGGAAAAATGTGATACAGATACAAACAATTCTTACACGGAAGGTTTAGAAGTTATACTGATGGATGATTTAGTAGACAAATGCAGACCAGGCGACCAAGTCGATATTTGGTTTGAGTTTTTTTCAATTTTTATTTTCACATCCGATGCAAATTTTTGCTCTTCTAACTTTTTTTTCATTGATATTTTTATTTTCCAATCAGCGGTGTTATAATAAGACGTTGGGACCCTTTAGAAGAAGGTGAACGAATGATTGCAACGACGGTCATGATTGCTAACAGCATATCCGTACGGCGCAAAATAACTGAATCAAAGTTTTCGTCCAACGAGATTAAGGATATTTTCACAAGTTATTGGGATAAATATCGAGACAATCCTTTGGTTGGAAGAGACAATATCGTTGCCTCAATTTCACCGCAAGTACGACTACGATTATTGAACTTTAAAAATGTTTTTTTTCAATTTTTCAAGTTTTATGGACGAAACTCTATCGAAAAATTAATTAAATAAGCTGAGACTGGTAAACACGAAAAATTATCACACAAACAAAGTCTTCCTTATTTCTTCCAACATAATGTTGAATATTTTATTGACTCATTGAATGAAAAATTGCAGCTCTTCGGTATGTACGTCGTCAAATTAGCATTGGCTGTTGTGTTGGCTGGTGGAGTGCCAAAAACAAACAATACAGGTAACTGAAGAAAAATAAAATACTTGAATTGCAAAAAATAACATGAAAATTGAAATCCGAGATTTTGTGAACTTCGAAGAACTTCAAAAAATATTTCCTCCGATATCTTTTAATCAAAAGTGACCAAGTTTTTGGACATTTTTTCTCCTCAAGAGAAAAATAAGCTCCAGAGATTTATTTTTAATTCTGGAATTGCAGGTTCACGAATACGAGGGGAATCACACTTGCTTCTCGTCGGAGATCCAGGAACTGGAAAATCCCAATTACTTCGTGCTGCTTCTCGATTAGCCGTTCGTTCGGTATTGACAACTGGCGTTGGCACCACAGCTGCAGGATTGACCGCGGCAGCTGTCAAAGTAAATTCAAAAATCTTAAAAAATCAATCAAATCAAAAATAAAAGAATCATTTCGTAAAAGAAAAAAAAACACAAAACAAAAAGGTTCATTTTGATCGTTCGATTTTTTTTTCTCTAAAAAAAAACCATCGAAATCATACAGTCAATTACGAAATCAAATTAATTATAAAATCGATCATTTGCAGATAAAATATTTGAAGTTTTGAAGAATCCGTGAATAGTATTTTGGCAAATTTGCAAAATTCTTTATAAACGTAATAGAAAATTGCTTAAACTAAAATGAATTCATTAATTTTCTATGAATTGAAAAGAAAAATTGTTTTAGGATGCAGACGGTTGGCATTTGGAGGGCGGTGCCCTCGTATTGGCTGACGGTGGTGTGTGTTGTGTGGACGAGTTTACAACGATGAGTTCGGAAGATCGTGCCTCTCTCCACGAGGCGATGGAGCAACAAACGATATCGATAGCAAAAGCTGGTTTAGTCAGTACGCTGAATTCTCGTTGCACCGTAGTCGCAGCAATAAATCCAGAAGGTGGTAATTTCGTGGAAGGTGAAGAGATGAAAACGAGTTTAGGCGATCCTCTCTTGTCACGGTTCGATCTAATCTTACTTTTGAAGGACAACAAAAATCGTGAATGGGATCGAATGATGACAGACCATATTTTACGAGCTGCTTGCAGTCGTGACATCGATGCACAAAGTAAAATGTACACACATGACAGAAAGGGAGATAAAAAAATTCAATTGCATGAAACTGTCGTTTCAATAGTTTGAATATTCAGTAACAAATTCGAAAGGAAAAAATCAAAAGGCTTTTCATTCAATTCAGAGACGTTTGTTAATAGTTTCTCTTGAAATGCAAATCTTGAATTTTCGGCACAAAATAATACGATATTTTCATTCAAATATATATTCATTGTGAATTAAACCCCAGAACCTACAACGGGGTTGAAAACAACCCCAATTTTTTGTAAAAAAAACTTCATTTTTATTTTTTCGGAACGTTTTTTTCGTTTAATAGATTTTTCATTATTAAATTTTTGCCAAACGCGACTTAATCGTACACCATTTTCTTCGTTATCAAAAATCGAAGAAAACGGTGTATAATTAATCTTTCTTAACGCATGGGAGGAAACTTTTATGCCAAAGACAAGATTTGCTTCGTTTTCGACCTCGTTGTCGAGTTTGCCTTCGGAAAAATAGACTGTAGGGCCCTCGAAGTTCATTTAAATTTCCATTCTTTAAATGATATTTTGAAAATGTAAATGAAATTTGACGGATTCAGGGACTTGAAAAAGCCTATGGAGCTGTTAAAATCCGATGGAATATGGAAAGAGGAAAGTCTACGTGAATATTTGGCTCACGTCCATTCGATAAAGCCGGTGTTAACGCGTGAAGCGGAGAGAGTTCTGAGTACAGTATTTTTGTACCACAGATCAAATCCTGACAGGCGAGAAGAGAGAACAACGGTTCGTCTTCTCGACAGTCTTGTGCGGTAACGTTTTATCGAAATTTAAAATTTATCAAAAATTGCGATTTTCGTTAAATTTTTTTAAATTCTTTATATTTGATTTTTTCCTTTCAATTGCAACAGCTTGGCCGAAGGTCATGCACGTTTGATGTACAGAAGTCGTGTCGAAATGATGGACGCTATTTTTGCGACAAAACTCATGGGAACTAATCCTTCGTCAAGCATTGAAATGGGTTGTCCATTTCCTGATGATCCTGCCGCAACTTATAACCAAGAAGGTGAACAATTTTTTTATTCTCTTGTCAAATAACAATTAATGAAAAATTCCACAAAATATCACGTGAGGATCCAAGTATTTAAATGTTTGGCGAAAAACTACGCGAAAAAAAATCGAATCATTTTTTTAACTCTCTTGACGTTTCCTTATTTTTTTAATCCCCTTGAAAATTCGTTCAACCAGGAATAAGAAAATAAGGCCATTTTTAAATATTCAAAAAAAAAAGGTTTTCGGCAATTTTTTTTTTCGCGCTACTGTTTGTGTTCATCGTGAAAAGAACGGGCCCGGTTTACTGCGTGACGATGGAACAGGCGGTAAGGGAAGGGATGAGCAACAACACGTTCCAGGAGTTTTCGGAACGTGTTGTTGTTATCGCTGATAAGGGCAGTGATAGCTGAACGCTCGGTGGAAGCGGACGCTCGACGTGCGACCCTCAATTTGGCATCCTTATAACGTTTATAATTAACGAGGTTTTATCGCCATCATCACAATACTATATACAAAGTAACGGCAAAATGAACAAATATACAATTTTTCCAAGATAATTATTCGAAATTTAGCATGAATCTTATTGAGCGTCGTATTATAATGTGTAAAAAATTTGAAAAGGTTTCACCGTCTGGTAATCGAGATATTCAGTGTTTAAAATCGCAACTTTAACCTGAGGTCTTATGGGAAGTTACGAAAAAAGACGATTTTTGACAACAAATAATAACTCGATTTCCAGACGAAACTTTCTCAAATTTGACCCACAGTTGAGTAACGAATTTTAAGCAATTAAACCTGGAGTTCATTGATCGCATGAGAAACGATCGAACCTCCTGAACTTTAAATCGGATTACAATAAAATAGATTTGCCTAGACTACGCTAGTTTCATTGTTTGACACGTGAACTATTTTTTTCTTTTTGTTTGTTTCATTATTATTACAGTCTGCTAACGAAAATGTGAAAGATTTTCAACATTTTTTTTTCAATTGTTTGTAATTTTGTATTCGTTTTTTTTTTTCAGCAATGGCGCTTCTGGATCATTTAAGTTTGCAAGATTTAGCGTCGTCGTTGTGAATAAAACTGACAAAAGAAAGAGAAGCGTCGATCGATTTGTTTTCCTCGGAAGATTAAAAATGAAGAAACGTCGAAAAGCAAATAAATAAATCGTTGAATTCTTGGGTTCTTTTAAATAACAGGATTCCATTTATTCAGCATTTCTTACCTATCGTATTTTCGTTAAAATTTGTCTTTATTTTATTAGAAAATATATTGTTAATTGCGCTTTCGTCCGAACCGTGGTTTTAAGGAGGTTCGGGAAAAGGAGGGATTCGAGATCTCGGACTAATCGCGTATTAATCACAGAAATAATAAATCAAATAATGAATCGATAACTTAAAGTAGTTCGTAGACGCCAGTCGCGTGTGTTAGATCGAAAAAAAAGCATTTTTCTTTCATTTTATTACTTGTGTCATATTCTTTTATAAAATTAACCTGAAGGGATCCGTCGTTGCATCAGCTTTAACGAAAGTAAAAAAAAAAAACGATGCAATTTAAAATCGCCATTGCAAATACGATGGGTTATTCATAAAATTAATGTTTTTCGTACGAAATAAATTATTTTCATTTTTAAAAGAATGCTTTTTTATCAAAATAACGGGGTCTCGTGTCCACTTGTAAATTTAGCCCTCGTGAAGCAGACAATTTTTTCGTGTCCTTCAAGCTGCGAAGTCCCAATTTTGGTTAATTGAGACATACGCCATGTGCCGCGCGGTGTGTATCCGTTTTTTCCATTTCGTTCATGGATGTTTAAACCAAAATATTTGAAATCAAAACGTCTGAAAAAAATCAGCCATTAATTTAACCCTTGAAATTCACTTTAGAAAATAATGCCGAAATGTTATTAACAAATTGTTGAAAGACAATATTGTTCAATATTTTCTCGTTTTCATTTGTTCATTATTCAAAATAAAGGAACAAATTGTCGGAACTCTTAGTTATTTCAAAAATGTAAAATTTCTAAAGACTCGAAAATAAAAAAATCCAGAATTCTTGAACAGTTTTAGTGAATCGATTAAAAA
This sequence comes from Campoletis sonorensis, assembly GCA_013761285.1. NCBI lineage: Eukaryota > Metazoa > Arthropoda > Insecta > Hymenoptera > Ichneumonidae > Campoletis > Campoletis sonorensis. The sequence continues at coordinate 714,435 of JACEOJ010000138.1, forward strand.
TCTCAAAATTCTGTTTTTTTTTTTTCAAAAATCGTGTAATTTTCCAAGTACCCAGTTTCGGAAGATACAAAAGACGAAATTTTGAAATGTCAAAACTTCAAAAAAGAAGGTGCATTTATAAAATTGAGAAAAATCGTCTGATCCGACAAAAAATAAACTTCTCTGTGAGAAATACTTTGAGATACTGTGAGAAATCAATGTTCAAAAAGTCTAGAAAATGGCTGAGTTTTTTGTACATGGTTCTTTAATCGCCAAACACTATTGATATTTAGACATAAAAAAAATGCCAAAAATGTATTTTAAAAACATCGTAAAAATACTGCGGTTGCGAAAATAAGTAAAAACGAAGGATAAGGTAAATATATTGAAATTCTATCAAGTTTTAGTGGATAAAATGTTGGACCGAGGGCTTATCGGTTATTTGTTGTAAATTAGACAAAAAATCGTGTCGCACTATCATCAACAAACTTCATAATTAATAATTTTATACATAACAAAAAAAAGGCGCGTAACGAGACAGGATGAGTTTGATAAATGAAATATATATGTACATACATATTTTTCATCTTCAATATTTTCGTTTAGTTCCCATAAACTCAGACTTGTTACGTGTCAATAATTAGCGCATCCTCATATTTATAATTCTGTCGTATTCGAATTGCCATTTGCAATTTCCATTCAATGCACGTGTATTTTTTTTTCTCGTGTTGTTTTTTGTTTTTCCTTTTTTCTTTTTTTTTTTTTCATCATTTTTAAATTATATTCTTTTTTTTCATCGTTCACTGTTTACGTCGTCTCTAAAATTTTGTGACTTCAATAACGCGGCTGATTCGCATTCGCCATTTGATTTCGTACTGCACTCGCTGCGACGTTACCCGCTGCATTTTGTACGTGCTCGTTTCGTAAAAACGTCGTTGCAAATTCTTGTTGGGCTTTCGATACACTTGCGGTTGATGTTCGATACATGCGATGTATCTGAAAATAATAATTTTTGTTTTAAACTCAATTGACTTACAAATAGTTTCCCAAAGTATAATAAAATGAAATTCAACTGAAATTGAAATGAAATTTTAATTCAATGGTTCGAAACGTTACGATTAAACATGACAAATAATCGGATAAACCGTATAAAGAAAAAACATTAAATTTCAAACGATTATTCGTCTGAAAATAGTGTTTTTTTTCAATAGTTCAGTCAGTGCACACAGTGAAGTCGGAAAAATCGATTTTTCGATATTTTTTATGTACAAAATGTCGAGTTAAAATGTTATTACGATAGAATGAAATTTCAATTTGACGATATCGTAACGTGACGAATAAACGTAGAAAATAATTCAAAGAAATAATTCAAAGAAAATAAACAAAAAGTATTATAATGATAGGAAACTCCATTGAAAACGAGGGTCATTATTAAAATTCGTGTGTGGAGAGGGCTTCTCTTAACGTCGCGGTAAACACAGGATTACCGAGTGCCGCGAAAGGGGGTCTACTGATAAGACAGTAACAATCGAACGCTCAGAGAGAGCGGACGCTCCTGTGCGACCCGCAATTCGGCACCATTGCGTATTATTAAATATCGAGTTATAACAGAATATTCCTACGCTTGCCTAGACCAGCCCAGCATTTAACCTCCTACAGTTATTGCTTTCTGAAGTGATTGATAACAGGTTCAAAAAAATCATTTTTTCAATTGATTATCAAGTTTGAAAAGTCCAAATATTTAAAAAATTTCAAACTTAACAAAGAAAATAAATAATTATAGTCTTTTTTTAATCTTTCCAGTTCAACAGTCCTTCGAACTCGCCAAAGTAATTTAAAAAACTGTCAAAATTCAATATTGTAAGAAAAAAATGGAACAAAAGAAACGAATAATGAATTTGCGAAATTAATGTTTGACAATTTCAAGGATAATATCGTCAAAAGAATGTACGTACTTTAGTCAAAAGCAGAAGGTCACCAGCAGCTGCGACGCCGTAACAAATAGCGATTATCAAAATGAAAACGCCGATAATTGTACCTGCGCCACCGTAGTCGAACATTTTGATGGCTGTGATGATACCGCTGTAATTTTTCAATAATGGGAATTAAAATTTACAAAGAAAAAAAACCGAAATATGACGAAACTCAATTTCGTAGAACAATCGATGGTAGAAAACAAAAAATAAAAGAATAAACAAGATTTATTTACCAAGTGCCAGCGCCAGGGAATCCAATCGCTTGTATACTCGTGACGACAAGTTGGAAGAAGAAAACGAAGAAGAATACCATGAAGTTGATTGAACTATCGCTCCTGTTTAATAAGCAACAACAAACAGTGTTACATCATAAAAATATCGATTTCTAATTCCTTGTTTGAAACAACTACAAACTAGAGAAAAAAAAAAAACCGGCTATAGGGAGAAAGAAGGAAAAATAATAATTCTCTAGAGAAAAAAATGGAATCGGAGATTGGGAATTTTTAGAAAATCAGGAAAAGAAAGAATATAGTAGATTTTTAAGAGAACAAATCAAAGCCAGTCTAAGTCTGAGTTTTGGATTGTGGATTCAGAGTCTTTGATCTTTGATTCATTGAAATACCTTTGAAAAATTAATTGCAGAAGTGACGTCATACGAAATTTACAGGGAAACAATAGCGGGATAAGAAATATAATGAACAATTGCACAAAATCATGAAAAACACGACATCGTACAAAATTATATAATTAAACTAAGGAAATCGTGTTAAATTACGACGTACGAAACGTTTTAATCGATTTGATGAAATAATAAGTCAAAAAATGACGATTTAATTGATAGTTTAATGGAATAATCGAAATCTTGACGACGTACTTGAAAGCCTTGTATGCAGGGCGAAACCAACAAACGAATGAGAACGGTGTGAAGAGAATGACGTACAGAAGGCCGAGACCAAAGGTTTCAGCTCCTTTGCCAAATAGCATAATGGCGAATCCACCAATGACGTTCAATATCAAGACGAGACTGTGGACTGGAAAATCAATAAATTTAATATTCGAGTTAATAATGAAAGAATCAATGTCAAATTTTAACATTCATTAAAAAGGACTATTTTTCATTATTCTATACTTATTTTATTATTAATTGGAAGTTAATACTGGAAAATTCAACAGATAGAAAATATAAGACAAGAAAAAATGTTTTTATTATTCTGAGTTTAATTTACGTTAAGTTATTCCAGAAAAAACCAACGTAAATTTATTACAACATTTTGAACTAGTTTAGGCTTCGATATTTGATTGATTTATGTTCAGTTCCCATTCAATAAACGTAAAAAGTTTATACCATCATGAAGAGTCAATTTTTTGATAAAATTACTCGATTTTGATAGTTTAAAAAATATAAACTTACACATCCATAAATAGTAGAGTTGTCTAACTATTTTTTGAAAGTCTGTGTGAATGTCGACATCAATGTCCTGATAAAAGCACGGTTGAAAGCAACATTTGTCCGGCAACGGTGGCCAATTGTTTCGTCCTGCTGAAAAGTTCAAAAGTTCGATTTTTTTTTCTTTCCAATTATCACATCGGATGACTATCTCAATACTTGGGAATTATTGATAAAATTTTGAAAATCTACTCACGATAATACCCGTTTCTCATGTCTTCCTCTCTTCTTGCTTTCCATTCTTCTTCTGCACGTTGCTGAAAAATATTTGTTAAATACATGAATAAATACTGAATTATTATTGGAAATTTTATAATCCTAAAAGCCAACAGTTAGTCTTCGTCAAAAAAGGACATTGGACATAAAAACTCAACGCACTGATGCTTTTATCAACAACTGAATTCTTCAGCAAATTCTGTAAAACATTGTTGTATATTTTCACAGGAACGAGTATAGCGTTCGAGATTGCGCAATAAGTTTTGGAAAGTTTCATAAAAATTTTTGATGAATTTTAATGATTTTCAAAAGGCATTAACTCATTTTACGTGACAAATAAAAATACGAGACTCATTCCCAGTTGAAGAATACGTTGGACGTAAAAATACTTCTTAGAATTATTTTTTCTGAAGAAGCAATTGTAATTTTTCAATTTCTGGAACTAAGACAAAACAAAACGAAATGTAATATTTACTTCTGCGGACGGAGACAAAGTACTGCCCAAATTCGATGTTGGAATGGTTTGCTGAGGGCTGCGAGCGTAAGCGGGGGGAGGAACTTCTTGGGTGGTCGGTTGTAAAGTTGCAGGTATAGGAGTTGCTCCAATTCCGCCGTAGATCGGTGGATTGGCAGCTCCCCGAACCTGAGTAGCTCCTTGCGAGCTGGGCTCAGCAAATGGATTGTAATCTTCAATTCCTCTGTTCGCCGGAGTCGCAGCTGCGGCTTTTCTTACCGCAGGGTCCTAAAAATCAAAAGGAACAAATAACATGACGTCTGAGAACCTCAGAAAAATCATTTTGGAAAAAATTGACCATGGGCAACCTTTAACGAGTTGCCGAGAGAAAACTATAGTCCGATCAGTCACCAAAAATATTCAGACCCAATTTGAACTGTCAGAATCATGGAACGAGAATTATTGTTCGAAGATTTGAATAGTGGAGTCAAAAAAAAAAATCTGTAGATTAGAATCAGGGAAAATTTGATTTGCGTCTTAAAAAAACGATATACGGAGAACTGTGAAGTTTTATTGTCAGTAAAAATTATCAATAATATTCTTTGGATTCAGGGACTGTGAGATACAAAATAGTTGACGTACAAAAAACAGTATTTATTTCGATACCGAAATGTCAAACGTTGGGAAAAAGTAATAACCGTCAAGAAAGATCGAATATTTTTCGTATTTAATGCAATAGACGGTCAAATAAAAGATAAAAATGACAACGGTTTCTTTGAAAAAATAAAATTCGATAAGAATTAATCGGCTTTATTATGATAGGGGGGGAAAAAAATATTAAGAAACGCGTAGAATAAGGGGCTTATCAATCGAGATCGTTATCGGTTTGGCGTAACGTGTGTGCAATGTCCGAATGTTCGGACGTACGATATGATTCAGAAGTGATTGTCAAGGAGCTAGTGGGAGCGAAAGAGACGGAGAGAAAGTGGGAGAAAGAAAGAAGGAACAGAGAAGGAGGGAATTATATTTTTTGTATCGTAATATTTTCAGCAATTATGGACCGTGCTGCAAAAAAAGGATTAAAATATCCGTATGGTAGTGAAAGGTCAATACAGGTTTTCGCAAATTTGGCGTTATATATGCAGAGAAAGAAGGAGGGGAAAAAACTTACCGCGAACGGATCGTTGACAGTTGGCTCGCCAAAGGGATTTTCGTCGAAGCCCGACATTTCACAGTCGTTCTTATCGCCTTAACACTTTATTTTATATCGGAACCGTCACTTCGTCCTTCAAACTATTAACGGAACGAACGGAACTCTTATGGCTGACGATAATTTTTGTTATTACAATCTTAAAACCGACGAGACATCGCGTTTATTCGCCGCGACGAAATTTATATATGCATATATATTTTTATCGATATATATATGCATACATATATATATGTCTGTGTGATTTTATACGTACTCCTCTTTTGAGTGCTCAAGACACGAGTACGTCTCGTCGTCGTTGTCGTCGTGAACACACAGTACCGACTGATCGATCGAAAAGTCGAACGTTGAATTACGCGACGTTAGCTGCAATTTATATCACCCTTGCTTTTTGATAAGAGCACTCTCTGAAGTTGTTCCTAGTATTTCAAAGATATAAACTTGCGAAATTATTGCTGCTTTGTCTGAATGGCGCCACTGGTACAAGCGAGCGAGCCGTGGTCGTGACGAATCTGCAACACCGGTCGAGTAGAGTAGCAGCTTTTGTAGCTCATCACCAAAAGCGCCACGCAGAAAGAATTTTCAAAAATGTGCCATAATTTGAGATTCTGGTGGAATCTTTGTCCATGCTCGAGCGCCAGCCATGACAGATGCGCGGTGAAAAAGCAAACCGCTACGGCGTGCGTCGACGGCGCTGAGCATGGAAAAAGGTAGTGGGCCGCGGGGAGGGGGGCGCGCGACGCGAGTCAGCGAAGCCGCCGCGAGTACCGTCACCGGGGCCGGGAATCGGGATATCGGGAATCGCCAGTACCGCGCTGGCGTTTGTCTAGCAACGTTGTTGTGTGGTTTTTTGTTTTTTAATCCAAGTATCAACCATTAGTTCGTAAGTCTGAATTTGCGAGTGTTTGTAAATTATATTTTTTAGCACTTTTCGTTCACTTTGTCATTCACTCCGGGTGTTTCGTTTTCGTGTTTATATATAAATAAACAGAAAAATAACACTGAAAAAGAAATAAAAAATGTAACATGGCGATGGTCGCGTCGAACATGAGCGGCCACATTCAAAAGCAGCTCACCCGTAGCCTCGAGAGAATCCTCGAAGAGGCACATCTCAGCGGTGAGCTCAAACTCAGCGGTCGTAAACTCAAGGACTTTCCTAAAGTCGGTAAAACCGGCTCCAAGTACAGCCTTTCGGACACTGTGATAGCTGGTGAGTTTTTACATTTTTATTCCTATTTCATATCTCCCCGTTAATTCTCCTCCCAAAATTTACAATCCTTTTCGAACCTCGTAAAATTCAACAGCGAAAACTATTCGTGAGAAATATTTTTCGGAATTTTAAATACTAGTAGTGATGTTTTATGAAATAACCGTGACCGCAGCTCGATACTGTGCGTCCCGGCACCGTATTACGAACTACTGCATAACCTCAAATACTTTTGTTTACGTCACGCCCCTACACAGGAAATTTGAAGCTTCGCCGATTTTTCTCAATTTTCTTCTGATTTTCATTGTTATTATGATTGTTGTTAATATTATTCATTTGGATAGTGAAATGTAATTCATACCCAAGAACTCGATATTTTTACTTTCGTAAAACCACAAATGCAATCCGCAATGATTCATAGGTTTCTCGACTGCACGTAGCGGTTGAGTTTAACCATAGAACGCTTTGTTGAATCTCCGCAACAATTCAAACACGATATCATCATTAATTACGTTGAAAAATCGTTATTTCTTGAAAATGCAACAAATAAAATGACTAAACGCTTCAGTACAAATTAACCTCCGAATTGTCAAAATTCGAAGAAGAAAAATACGTCAGTATAAAAAAGTGTCATTTGTTGAATAAGAAAAACGCTGCAAAACACAAACTTGACTAAATATTTTTTTGTAAAGTAAATCGTCGTTCCAAAAATCACTTACGAATTATTTTCGAATCATTATGACATGTGTAATGAAAGTTTAGCAAGAATAAAAAAAAAAAAACAATAGAAACGGAAACGACGAACTAAAAAAATGAAACATTGAATCACGATTGTCGTAGAGAAAAAAAAGGATCAAAATCGCATTAAAAACGAATTAGAGCTCGCGTAACATTGTGTTGCAAAGTAATCTATTCCCGTTTAGAAACAAGTTTCTAGTCACGTGACTTTTTTGGATTAAAACTTCGGTAATAATATTCCAAAGATATTTGTTTTTGCCTTACTTGTTATTTCTTAATTGGGATACACCGGAAAAAAACACTCGAGTAGTTTTAACCTCGGTATTAACTGTATATAAAGTTTTACGTTAGTGGTTACTGGATTTTGTACGCTCGCTTGCGCTCGGATCGTTCACCACCTGACGCGTTCACAACCAAATACGTTGTTGTGCAGTATACCGGGGCGTGAAATAAAATGAAAGAAAAAAAAACAACGAATGAAGGAACGAAACGAGGCTCGAGTCAGCTGTAAACGTTCGCAGCGTTGTTAGACCTACTCGTTGGTCAATGTCAATGCACGATGAAGAGCTTTTACCGAACGTTCATTCATTTCCTTTCAAGTTGAATTAATTTAATATTCCAACAATCGTTTATTCATTTTTGTGTATTGATGAGTAATGAAATTTATTAAAAAAATGTACACATCAATGAAAAAATGAGTAAATGAATAATTATTACATTAACGACAAAATAAGTGTCAAAACAATATTGGTACCGATAATAAGAATAATTTAAAATCTCCAAAATTATTTCACTCGAGGAACCCTGCCCGGGATGTAGCGCGAGCACGAAAACCGTCCTCGCGATCCCTTTTATTTATTTTTTATTCGTTTTTCTCCGAGACTATGAATAGCCATGGTGTGTTCTTCGGTTTCACGTGTTTTCTTTTTTGTTTTTTTTTTACGCGGGGTAGAGGGCACGAGCCTTCGCAGCCAACCCTCGTTCGTCTTTTTTATTTTGGTTTTTTTTTTCATTTTTTAAAAGTTTTATTGTTTTTTTTTCCTTTTAATCTTCCGGATGCTGCCACCGTTCCGAGTGAACGACCGAGACTTACAAGTTTCTGGTACACAGCTCGGCGTTACGAGGATTTTATTTCATTCTCCACTTATTTTTTTTTTTCAACGGATAATTTTTAATCCTTCACTTCATAGATAATAGGATTCTGCTTTCCTCTTTATATTACGAACGCAATTATTTATAATTATTTAATTATTTGGAAAACAATTATTCTTTCAATCAATAAATCGATAAAAACATGGATAAATAGAAATTCTCTAGTTTTTTTATTTTTTTATTATTTTTTTTTCATTTCATTCCTGAATTTTCCTCTCTTTCCCCACGAACTCAGATCGACCAATATTCTGTTTTCCTCTCGTTCTGAGAAGTAAACGTTGAAACATGCAGAGGCGAGAAACGGAAAGTAGTCTCCGTTGTCGCTGGATCGTATGCTCACCGGAGATAAGCTACGACTTCGTCAGCCCACGTGCCAGAAGTTGCAGTTATACGAGAATTTACTGGAGATCGTTTATACATATATATATGTGTGTACATTACTATTTCATATTTATCGTTGTCCTTTTTCCGTTTCCGGTCACCAGCCAAGTACGCTGAACAGCACTCGTTTTAATTTGTTTATTTATAAATACACTACAAACTCGTGAATGAACCCAACGTTTAATTTAATTAATGCAAACCGTTTCGGACAATTTGTAGCTACGAACTTTTCTAACTCTTGAAATTTCGAGCTATAAATATTATTCAATTCGGAAGTTCATTGAATTTGAATGTTTTAATCAGTAATTTTAATACTTTTTTATATTTTTATCGACCCCACGTTACTTTTCGATAAATTTTCTCTTTGTGTTCCGAGAATTTGGAGCCAAAAATATTTCTCATTTCGAAAATTCATTTATTTGAAATATTTATAGAGTAATTTGAAGATTTTGTAGCGCACTTTTAGTTTAGGGAATTATCAAAGCAATTGAATTTTCAAAAATTTCATAAATTAATAGTTGAATTTGTGTTTTTTTTAAATTCATTTGAAGAATGGAATTGGAAATTTTTTTTTTAGTGATTACGCATTCGATCTCTGGAACTCTTGGAGAGCAATTACGTGAATCAGCGAGTATGTGCTCTCGTAAACGCCATAAGAAAAAGTGTAGCACATGCGTACACGTGATGGCATTTTTGTTGATTGTACAGTCATGCGTTCGAGGTTTCGTCATCAACGATGTCGAAGCAATATAAATGGTATTTCTGTTGAATTTTTTTATTCATTCGATTGATTTTAAAAACGAATCAATAAAAAAACATCACAGGAAAGTGTTATTTAAAGGGAAAAATAATTAAAGATCAATTCGTGGTCAAATTAATTAGTTTCGCTGGTACAAAAATATCTTTAAAAAAAATGAAAGTAATGATAGAAAATGTGATTTGAAATTGAAGTTTTCTTGAAATTAATCGATCGTAGAAATTCCAGAAGAAATAAAAAAGACAAAACGAACGAATTTTCGGTTATGAATCAACGATATTTTTCTAACAATAAATATAATTTCTTGGTCTCCGGAAGGAAGACGTCGAAGACCCTAGCCTTTAGCCGAGTGGAACGGCTGTCCAACCCACTTGGCCTCTCTTTAGGGAGACATAACTTCGTTAACGAACCCCCAGGTCAGTTAGCCCGTGTCACGTGACACTGTAGCTTCACATTTACCAGCGGTAAACGTGTGCGCTAGACGATGAGTTCTCCTCGTCAACCTGTACATCTTCTACGTATTATTACTTTTCCAATACAGTTATATTTCACACTGTGCCCTAATCTTGAGAGTAATTACGTCTAACGAAGGCTGACACCTTCGGGACATTGCCCTCTGTACACTGCCATTATTGGACTTGAGAAAAGAAGAAAAAAAAGTGATAAAAATGCTTAGAAATTCGATGGTAAAGTTTGTCTTTATTTTCGATTTATTCCATATTTTTCAACGATCCATTTTGCTGTATGAATAATAATAAAATAAAAACAAGGACTTGGCACTCGTACTCGATGCGAAATTAAATGCACAAGTGCAATTTATTTCTTCACAAATTTATAGAAATATCTGTGTGTGTGTAAGTTTTTAAATATATATATTCGTGAAGTTGGCTCGCTTTCTCTGCCGATTCGTCACTTTTCTCACGTTTGTCAGATCGCCAATTCGTTTTATGTTCTTGTTCTTCTTTTTTTTTATCGTAAATACACGATCTGGCTCATGTTCTTGTTCATGATTGACGGAAATGTGTCAGTCACTTCGATCCACAAAGACTCGAGGTTATGAAATGTTTTTTTTTTGTTCGTATCGCTTTTTTTTCCTTTTCTGTCAATGTTGCGATCGTGGCGCCGTTGGTGAATACGAAAAATAATCGAAACTTGGGATTTTGTTTCGAACCTTTTGATTCTTGATTAATGGATTTGAACTCTCAATTGTTTTTATCACATTCGTCTCGGAATGTCAAATGAATTTGTTGCCACGTTCATTTCTCAATATTATACTTTTCACTCTGTCACGAGAGCATTTTTTCTCTCGAGGGAACGATCGACGTATCTCGTGACGTAGAAAGTAACGATTGTGGGGAATTCAGGAACGTTGTTTGATCGGATCTCTCGAGAATACACACTCCCCAGGACTTTTGTAAATATTTGATCGTCTGTTCCTTCGGTATACGTTTAACCAAAATTTATATCTATATATTTCTAATGCACGTGAGGTTGTCAGCGCTTCTTTTATTTTACGAAGCAGCGACGCCATTTTGTTCGAAAAACGCTTGGCCCAACATCACAACAAAGACGTGTGTACACTTTTCCTGTTTATTCGTCGCTACTATCTTTCTCGAGTGTTTTCGTATGAAAACGCTTGTTTTTTTTTTACATTTCTAAACGTCACATTTCGCATTTTTGACTTAACATTTTTTTGAGATATCCAAAGACAAGAAAAAACATATTTTCTTGCGAATTTATGTCGAAAATTATTAGAATTTCTTTTCTTTCACAAACAAAATACGTTTCTATTTTTCTTTCGTTTGTTTACAAACAGATGAATATGCTTGGAACTTTTTTTATTGTTTTCATTTGTTTTCTGGATAAATAGAGAAATAAATGTTCACATGCAAACTTTTTTCTCATGGGACTAGCACGTAAGATCGTGTTGTACAAGAATTGTGTACAGGAACTAAATAAAAACACGTGGACGAACGTGAATATATGTTTATATACATACGGCTGAGACCTATTACGTCAAGCTCGCTCAGATAGTTATCTTGTCATTCGCATATGCAGCCGAGTACTACCACGTGCATTTTCTTACCGATTTCTTCCTCCTTCGTCCCTCTCGTTTGCTTTTTTCGCTCTCATCAATTACTCTACGATTTTCTTGGCGATGTTATCTTATCAAAATCTTATTCAAATAATAATCGATTATTTGTTCGGATTCAGGGGAGTGTGAAAGTTTTACACGACGTAAATAGTGTCGATTTCTATCACGAGAAATTGAACAAATCATATAAACCATTAAAAAAAGCTTGAAACAATCACAAAAATTTGTTTAAACTATTATTTCTTCCTAAATGTTGTATGCAAAGTTAAAAAAATTATAATTCAATAAATCCTCAGTAGATTCGTGTAACAACAGATCTTATTAACCTAAAAATTTTTTTATTACGTTCGATTTGCGAAAAATATCAACTGATAAATGCCAAACTGCACGATTTCGTATTTTCATCGACATTTTTAGAAGAATAATTTGCATTTTTTACGCGATTTTAACGTACCACCGCTCATTTTGTTCGTCAAGAAATTCTCTACACATTCGTCTTCGATTTTTCGGTTTTATCTTCATCGTTTCTCAGCTACAGCTGATTGTTTGATCGATGGAAAAAAGTATTCATAAAAAAATTGCTGTCTTTCGAAAATTATCAATATAAGAAATATATCGACACTGTGAATTTGTAGAGAATCTCTCGAGGAACAAAATAAGCCGTAGTACATTAAAGTCGGTCAAAAAATGCGGCTCATTTATCTAAAAATGTCGATAAAAGCCTTCTTGGAATTTCGTATTTATCAATTGATGCTTCCGTAAATCTATCGATTTTGACAGATTTTTCCACTCATAGGCCATCTCGTCATACATTTCGACGATTTGTCTATGGTGTGAATTTTTTTTTCTCGATTTAAACTGAAAAATTGAAATTTTTCAAAATTCCACGATATTTTTTGTTGCAATACCTCTGTGAACTTTTGATTCTTGTATTTTTACAATACGATGATAAATTTAATTAACTATAAAGTTTGATTCATGAAAAATCAAGTTTCCAAAGAATTTTACACATTCTTACGAATCCCTTGCCTCGTTTTCTGTCCTTAAACATTAAAATATGCAGTTTCGTTCGTTTAACAAATTATGTACGTGCACCAAAGTGTACAGAGCATTAAAAAAATGAAATAAAAATGATTGAGTGCGTGTTGAGAAAATTCTTCGCAAGCCTGTGTTCCCAGATCTTTGTGTTTGTTCGTGTTATTCGCCAGGAACACATTCGTATCTCTCCTTTCTCTTTACATAACAGGAATAAATAAATGCATATGTCAGAAAAAAATACTTGAATATATATTTCATTATTTGAGCTTTGGTGCACGTGCACCAAACGTCCTCTTAATATTTTGTCCGTATGTGTGTCCAGTTGGCAAAGAAATTGGTAAGAAATGCCAGGAAACGTTCACAGACATCTTGGAAAATCTTTTGCCATTATCCACGAACAGATACTAATTTTGAGCCATAAAAATATAAGAAAAAGGGCATCAAAAAATGGTTCCTATTAAGTTTTTTTTAGTCTTACACTTATTCCTTTAGTTTTTACCCTATTTTTTAATTTTCTCGAATCACATTGGCTCGATTGAGAACTTAGATCGTAAAAAAAACTTATGTTCGAAAAAGAGGAAAAGGAATCAGAAAAATACGAAAGAAATGGCAAGAACTTGATGGCTGGTACATTCACAGTAACGAGCACGCTCTTACACTTTTATACTTTCATTTTTTTTTCGTCTCAGTTCCAAGTCTTTCTTCCCAGATTCTTCACTTCTTATTTCTTTTCTTTGCCACTGTTCTGAAATCTTTCTCGTTTTCCTTTTTCGTTCTTCGCATTCATCCACTTGCTTCCATTCTTCTGAGATTGTCTGCCAACCGACAAGACCACTTTGCCTCTTTCAATTCCACTCGCATCGCCGATAATGAGGAAACATCTGATTGCACGATTTTTTAATCCCAAACAGCTTTTTTCCTATAATACAATTTTTTTTTCCTTTTTCCTAGTCCTTTCTGGCTAAGTTTTGAGCATTTTTCACGGTCTCATTGTAAGCCACGATTCCACGATATTTACAATCGTATTTTTATTCACAATGTTTGCTAGAAATTCGAAGATGCGTGGAATTGAAAAATTCACCTCGTTCTCCATCCTCCAAAGCCTGGGGATTTTTTTTTCCTTTTTTCTTATTCTCCTGGATTATTGATAACTCTACATGTGTTTACGAAGCTTTCAGGATAATGGGATTTTAAATTCGTCGCAAAGAATAAGTCTTGAAGAAAACTGCCTGAGGATTTCCGGTTCTCAATCACGTTCATGAACTTATATACAACTTTTTTCAGTAAATATTCATTCGAGAAACTTCAACATTTTTTATTAGCACAAATTTCATCGTTCATTTAGTTCTTACAGCATTTTTTTTTCGAATTTTATCTCAACAACAAATAAAGTCGAATAAAAAAACATTTTTTATTCTCATTTATTTATTTATTTGCTGGATTTCTCACGACGATCGTGTTTCCTTTAATGAATTAAATACAATTTTCCGTAATTCTCGTAATTTTCGAACAGCTCCAAACACTTTCAAACTCCTTTTTTCCTTTTTCCAGTCCACTCTCGCCTCGTTTCCGCTACAATTGTAGACACACTCTCTTTTTAACTGTGGTCATAGAGCCTTTTTGTTCACTAGAACCTTGAGAATTCGAGCAACATACGCGAGCAGCTGGTCTCTCATGCTAAACTCGTTCTAATCGTAACTGCTGTTTCCTTCAATGAAACTGTCCGTCCGTTCGATACGTAACTGTGTTTATACGTGATCGGACGAAGGATAAAACGAGCGAGACACGGAAACTTTTTTTGTGTAGAAAAGAAAATAAATTCGTAGAATTTGCTGACTTCAAATGTAAAAAAATATTAAAAATTCCAATTTCTCGTTTTTTTCTTGACTATTCCTCACTATCACAAATTTTGATTATTTTTTCGACACTGTCAGAATTAATGAGCCTAAATTTTTCAGTTCGTTTCGTACGAAATGCGTTGATTTATTTAATATTTCCGAGACTTTATATTCGTTTACGACGATTTAATTGAAATTAAATCGAGTTAATGAAATTTGAACATCGACTGCATGGAAAGTTCAGTCTCGAACCCTTTTCGCTTCTGCCCTTTTTTCCTCTTTCCTCCCTCCTCCCTTTTTTTTTACTGTAAATAGAGAATCGAGATATTAAATTTCATCCTCGAGTCTGTCATCGCAACATCCGAGTCTCGTCAATCCATACCCTCCTTTTTGACTTCATCCCTCATCTGTACAATAATGCGAAACCCTCGAAAGAGTACTCGAAGTGACAGAAGGCAGGAGGAAGCTTGGAAGATATTAAATCTTGAAAAAGAGGATGTGAACCACGTTTTAAAAGTTTCGTACGTGGGTGTGTTTTTCAAGGGAGAGTTACGAAGCTCATTTTTTTTCCTGAATGTCGCTTATCGATTCATCGGGAATTCCCCTTCAACGACATACATGCCCTAAAGGACATCATAGCAACTCCCCTCTCCGCCCTTTTGACATGAAGAGTTCTTTTGTGTTATCGCAACTTGACACCCTTGTTTTTTTCTGCTTTCGTTTGTTTACTTTTTTTCAATATTTACATTTTTATCGCTAAAATTAAGCTGTAAAAATGCTGTTCGAAGTCCTCTGAGGAAATTTATCGATAAATATTTAGAGGATCTAAAGAAATTGAGGAAATTAAGGCAAGCTATTAAAGAAAATTGAATTTGCCTCGCAATTTTCATTCTAAGCGACTAATTTCTTGCATTTTTCTTACTTTTCTTCTTTCCTCTGAGGAAATTTATCAAAAAATATTTGAAGGACCCATATAAATTAAGGAAATTAAGAAAACTAATGAAGAAAATTGAATTAGCCTCGCAATTTTCATTCTAAGCGACTAATTTCTTGCATTTTTCTTATTCGTGGACGACGCTGGAAAAAATTGCTTATATATTTCTCCTCTGTTCCTCGATGCTAAAGATAAAATTATGCGTGAGTGTGTGTACGAACGAGCAGCTGCGGCAAAATGGGTGCCAACAGGTCGATACTCTGGCTCGTCGTTGTCGTTCTCCTTCCAACTTCTTCGTACATATACAAAACATTAAGTTGTACTCGTTTCTGTAAGGTTTCGTACTGTTTTCATGGCTTCAAGAATTCGTAGTCTTGGAAGAAACAGTCTCCGGTCCATTTCTGCTCTCTTCAAAAAACAAATCGACCTAACAGTCGTCTCATCGTCATCATCAGCTAAATAACTCACGAAACATTCTAATGCTGCACATACCAGCCTGGAATTTCATTCCTTTCTCTCGTCCCGGTACATCGTTGCACTTTTTCTTGCATCTGATAAAACAATTATTTTCTAATCTCGATATTATTATCTAAAAGCTCAATTTCAACGATTTTATTTTAGTTTTGAGCCTATTATTCTTATTTGTTAAATTATTTTTTTACGTTTTGAACTTATTTTGAAAGTTTGTTTAACATTAGGAACATAAATTTCTTATTACGATGTATAATTTTTGGATAATTCTCCATTTTGTATGGGAAAAATCTTGTCTTAGGAAAATTGACAAAAAATCATAATTTATTTTGATTTAAGTTTCACGTAGATAAATCCTTTTATAAAAATGAAAAAAGCAGTCTCTTGAGGTGTCACTGAATCAAGTTGTTGATGAAACGATGTTTTTCGAATTGTAATTATCAAAAAACGTGGTTATAGATTTTCATTAATGCTGATGAGATATTTTATTATTTTTATTATTCTATATTGTTGATTCAAAAAAAGTCGTTCCTGGTTGTCCCTGAATGTGAAATTCTTGAATGAATTTCTTTCTGTTTTCAAACGATAATATTTTACATCAGAAATCTTTGTCGGGTCAAGGTTCCCATTAGCCGAGAGTTGCTCATTTTTAATGACTTTTTTTTCTTGGCTACTTCATTTTTTGTATTAATCATGCTGGCGTATTTATGTGGTGTGAATTCTAAATGTACGTGGAAGAGAAATTCGATTTTTTGTGGTGTACATATTGTTTTATAGAGCGTTGTAAATTTTCTCAATTATGATAAGTATACATCGTGTTTATATAGAATTAACGAATGTTTTTTTTTTTAATCTTATTTTTTTTTCGAGCTCAACGTACTTCCGATTTGAATGTATTCTCAAGTTTTACTAAATTTCTCTTTCACTTGCCTCGTCAGTAACTCTGATTAATTATCTCAACGTGGCCTCGTGCCTGTGAATGGAGAGATCTTTGGAATGCCAAAGTCGTGCCAAATCAGCGGTAAAGCGTGGTCAGTCTGTCGCAAACCTAACATCTTGTTGCTTTAAGGTCATATATATTTTCTCTCTCTCTCTCTCTCTTTCTCTGTCTTCCTCTATCTCTCTCTGTCCCTTTTTTGCTCTAACACAAAAAAAAATGCGAATAAATTTCTATTTTAGAAACAGCTATTCACGTTTCTATGAAAAGCACACAAATTCTTCAGACTTTTTGGTCTTTAACCTCTTGGAAGAGAAAAATTGACGAAACCAAATTTACTAATCGATTTATTCATTTTTTTCCGTCATTTTTGACACTTTTTTGATACTTTTATCTCATTTTTTTAAACGCACAGCTCAATCGGGCGAGATAATTCACTGGAGAGGAAGTGTGTTAAGAAATCCATGTCGTTGCGTAGGATTTAGAAAAAACCGGAAGACGTAATATTCTTCGATCAATGACGCAAATAGCGTGAAGTGAAAGTAAGCAGATACCGAATTATTGCCTTCACTATTGTGTCATTGCACGTGTCAATATTTGCAATGACTATTTTATAATTCACTGTTTATTCATTCATTGAATTCTTTTGACCCTTTTTAGATTCAATTTCACACGAAAAATGCATGGTGTGAAATGCATAATATTTTTTTCATCAAGAATTGACATGAAGTTAAATCAACCTTAGAACTGAGTTCGATTTTTTTCACCTTTCAACACACGCCTGAGGTGTGCTGAGAAAAAAATTGAACTATCAAAATTCATTTTGTTGAAAAAAAAAAAATAGTTAAATTGACTATTTTTTCGTCGAACAGGGAAATAGAAAAAAATTAAGAAATTCCTAGATGAAAACAATTTTCAACACTTTTCTCGGATGTTTGACAACATTACGATTTTCTTTCTAGTTGTTTTGGTCGTTGATTTCGAATCAGAAGGAAACTGCAAAATCGAGGGAAATTCTGATCAAAAGGATTCCGAAGATCTATCAAAATGATTGTTAAGCTCGTTCAATTATCAGGCGAAAGTGATGAAAGGGCGTCATGTTTGTATAAATAGAATGAAAGAGCTTCATTCATTGGCCAAAGTTTCCATTCATTCGTATACATATATTTCTCTTCGATCGATCGGATTCGAAACAGTTACGAACGAAACGGTTTCTGGCAATTTCCGGAAGACGTATGAATAGGGATAAAAATAATAAAAAATAGCTGGAATATTAAAAATATCGAAAAAGTAATCCTCACCGTCAAATCTGAATGGAGGAAACACTGATTCGTTTATGTATATTTCTCTGGCAAATTTTTTGTCCACAAAGAAAAAAGTAAATTACACTCACAACCATGTGTAGAAAAAAACTGTTTGTATTTACGTCTGTAAACACGTGCTAAGGAGGCGTAATCCAAGCTCAAGTATCTCTCGTACGTTCTCAAAGCGAATCATCAAACTAAATATTGAATTTTGAGCCTTCACTCGTTCTTATCTCGGCTGTTACACAGTCTTGTCATCTATTCACCCATTCGTTTCAGTTCTTCATTCTTTCAATCTGTCAAAAAGATCCAATTGAGAGAAAAAATCAAAACGTTCAATTAAAAAAATTCCCAGTGATGATAAATGTAAACAAAAAATTCTCAAGCCAAAGTTTCCAGGCAACAATATTTTTTTATATTATTTGAGTACAAAAACAATCGTATTTTTTTTTCTACCAGAGCCACGGACTGAAAAACATTTCTGTCGTAGATTAATAATGAAAAAAAGTGTTTTTCATGGAAAAATACGAATTTGAATGATTTTTTTATACACGATATTTATGCAATCACCAAGTGATGTAAAGATTTTTTTCTATATTTGCATCAACGTTCCATGGACTACGGACAAACGAAAAATTTGATATTTGTCAAGAAAGCTGCAATAAAATTAGAAAACTACAAAAAAAAGTATGTTCAATTATGATTCGATTGTTATAGGAACCATTAATATAAATTGTTTAATTATAGTGTCACTTTTCAATCACCACGTGTTACGATATCACAAAAGCCTCCCAAGAGTCTCGATGTATCGTGTATGGATATTTACATACATACAAACATGTGATTAAGAAGCAAACTCGTTGGTTTTGTTTGAAAGTTATAATTAGCTATCTTCATGCCTAGACGATATAAAGTAGAGTGTGTATCCGCCAACTCCCTCGAAAGACCCATCGGGTTGAATATATGCCATACGTACTAAATGAACTGTGTACCACTCCGCAGAGTCTTAATAGATCTATAGAGAGTGAAAAAGAGCAACAAAGTTTAGGTCGATTAAGTGCAACGAACTTTGAGCTCTTTCGGACGAAATTTGATTGATTTTTATTAGATTTACTAATTCATTTATGATTATGATTTTGATAAAATTATCAAATGATTATTTCAATAAATAATCCATTTATTCATTAATAAAAATTTAATGAATTCATGTTTCCTTCGTTTCTCAATCATTCAATGATTTTTACTTACTGAGTTATGTGATTTTTCCTTATAAAATTATTCCCAGTTTTCTAGATTGACGTTCACTATTATTTTTTCTTCTAATAATTAAAGAATCACGAGAATCCACGTCATCCATGGAATCTCGTGGCTAATGTGACTCGAAACGTCGAACAAGAAATTTTTATCACGGTTAATCATTGTGCCTCATTGTCAAAGCACGAGAGCTTTAACGTATCGTACTTGAGGCAATGTTTCTTTAATTTATCTTCACGGACGATCTTGAGCAACGAGATACTTTTATAAAGAGAGAGCGAGAGAGAGAGATTTGTTCGTAGCTTAAGATTAATGCGTGGGAGCTTGTTTGATGACGGTGCGAGGCAAGATGAGAACGAAGATGAGTTTAGCACGCGCCTTTTTTTGTCTTCTTCTTTCCCTCTGGTTTCTCTTTCGTTTGCGCTCTGCTATTCGCTTTTGACAATGTTCTCTGAAGCCACGTGCTTCAGTTTGAGGCCACGATATTGTTTTGCTTGTAAATTGACACGCATTTTTCTTTTTATTAATTCTTTTTTGCTTCCGTTACGGTCACTTTATTTTTAATTGAATACGAAAACAAATATCTTCACTGTTGGAAATCGACGAATTTAATTATAACATTCAACGATATGATTTAATCCTTTAAAGTGACAAGATCTCTTTAAAAAATCAGTCAAATTGACACCTCAAAAATTGTCTTTTACAATTCAAAAAAGCTCCTACAAATGGTTCGCTGGAAAACCGAATCCTCTTAAAAAGTCACAAGAGTAAAATCACTCAAAAAAAAATCGAATAGAGACGAACCACACAAAAAGATCATCGTTCATAACTTCATCAAATTTTCGAACAATTCGAGAACATAACATTTGAAAAGTAGGAAAACTGTCACAATTGTCAAGAATTTGCACTTTAGTTATATTTTAATAAATTTACGAAAAGAGTCTTGAAAAAATAAGCCAAACGAATTATAACCTCACAAAATCAAAAGCTAATACGAGGCTGGTGAAAAAATCGCGACGAAACATTCATAATTTTTATTTTTACTGGGATTCTTATGAAATGTCGAAGGATTTCATTTATTTGTTTGGAAAACGAAACTATTACTATTATTTTCGTATACATGGAATCTGAAGACACTCGGAGTTGTGTTTCTACTTTTGTTTGTGTCCAACGACAACTTTTTCGTCCGCGCCCTCTGTCGACTGAAACGGACATTGAACCAGAGGAGAGACATCAACACGAGGCACTTCTCCTCATAGTTGTTGTCGTTCCTTTGCTTCTTCTTCTTCTTCTCCTTCTCTTTCATTAGCAAGCGCGCGTGCTCGTGCTCTCAGTATTTTCGCTCCAGGGGTCTCCTAAAAACATTTGTTTTATTTTCTATTTTTTGTTTCTCTCTCTTTTTTCGCTTATGACATGTGCCTCGTTCACGAACCTAGACATGCATACTTGCACTTGCTCCGGCACATCGGACTTCCATTTTTCGTTGCTCTTTGTGCAGCCTCTGTTAAGATTTCACGGTTTTATAAGCCCTTTGGTTACATTTCCCAAAGGCTTTTTGTCCTTCTTTCCAACTTTCCTCTCATGTAGTTTCTTTTCTTTTTCTCTCTTCATCGACGTCGAACGACCATTCCGTAGGAATAATTATTCAAACCTCTTCTTTTTTCGGCGTATTTCGCTCTACAATCGCGACCCGAACATTTGATCAAAGGCGAATTAAAATGTTTCCGGAACTGATGATTTTTTTTGTTGATAAAAATATAAAATTGTCCGTGATTTCGTTTTTATTTACGCCTCCAAATGGCTTCATTCATTTTTTTCTCGCTATATTTTTTTTTCTTTTTATATTTTTGTCCTTATTTCTCAAGTCTAGTCTCAATAAGTGTCGCTCATTTTAAACTTTGATTCTTTTAATGCATCGGCGGTTGTGTATACTCGCACCTGCGTCATTGGTCTGCGACCACAGACCGAGCTCCTTGTCGCTGCATCAACCACCATAAAAAAAATCTCCCCACATTACATACACACGTACAATAAAAATGTACATGTATGTCTTACGAGACGTGGATTCGAAAGATCAAAGCTACTTTTTGTGCCCTCGACCGCGAAAGCCTGTTTCAACCATCGTAACTGCACTGAATGCTCTTAATATTATATTTCAAAGTGCAGATTATCCAAAGCACTCACTAAATCTAAAGTTTCTTGCTTTTTAATCCATCTGCTTATTCGTTTGATCGCTTGATTGTCATTTTTTCAATGATTTCGTTTTTTTTTATTGTCTCTGAAACTTTTACCACTTATTTCGTGAAAATCCTTCGATTTTTTCAGCATCCAAAACATTCGTTTGTTTTTTAATCGAATTTCATTGAATTTCATTGAATTATTCGAACTTTAATGACGTTTAAACTGAACACAAATGACCATACCAAACGTCAAACCAAAGGGGTCAATACTCGTGAGACTATTTCACACACTTAACATTTCCTCTTTAATTTCTCAGACGTAATTGTTACTTACAACCTAATAAACATGTTATGCTCTATCCATCCTTCCTCCCCTCACCTCATCTCCCTTTTCCTACTTCTCTTCTGTATGTAAAATAACCAGGCCGGACGACACAGTGAAACGAGAATCGAGACTCCACTCGGGACAATAATTAGTAGGTCGCCATGTTGTTAAAGCCTAACGAAACCGTTTTTTTTTTTTTTTTCATTCGAAGCGGACCTCGCCAATGTTTGACACACACTCGATCAATTAGCAAGTCATCTTCTACTCCCAACCGAACCCCTTTCGTCCTTCCCCACGAATTTGTCACGATTATCGTCCATAATACGATATTCTGCCATTATCTTCAATTTTAATAACTGTATTTATTTTTAATTATGACTTTTTGTTTTCTGGATCAGTTTATAATCTCCAAAAATACAAGCCTTTTTATCATTTTTTATGAAATTTTTTGTCGAATTTTTCAGAAAATTATTAATCCGATTTCTAATCCTTTTATGGAGAGATCAAAAAAATGTCGAAAATCGTCGATTTGTCGATTTTCCATACAATTATGGATTTGAATAAAAATTGAACGACTTTTTTGAGGTTTTGGATCGAAATACATTGAAATGTGTAGTTAGAAAATTATAAAAAGTTCAAAGACTTTGACATTTCGGTACGTCGATTTGTTTTGGTGATAATTTCATACGTTGAGCATTTTTTTTCTTTTGTCAAGTATATTTGTTTCATTTTTTATTTCTACTGTGTATCGTGGAAGTTTGAACTTCGAACATTTTTCTGATGGGATTGTGGTTCACGGATGGTGCTCATGAACAAAGCACTCTCTGGATCGCTCGTTCGATGAGCAGTCAAGTGCACAGTGGCCTCGACATGGTCAAATTATCAAATATTTTCGTTAAATCAAAACTCTTCCAAAAATTTGTTCATTTAATTCCGCGTTACAGAAATATAAAAATAATGAAAATAAAATCATAAACATCTGCCTAACGTCGAATTAATCTCGCTGCGAAATATTTCTGTTGGATTAATTTGTTTTTTTGTACTTTTCTGGGAAAATACAACCAATTAATAAAAGTAGTGCAGCGTGGTTTTTTCTACTCGAGAAACGTTGGCTATTCGTATTCGGGTCAAGGATCGTCGCGATTCACGTTTCTGGCTACGAATCTCTGCATATTACGTGCAGCCAGCGGTGAAAAACTCGTGGAAATTTGTTCCCCTTCAGCACGATGCTTCTTGTGCTTATCTCGCAAGTGGTAGTTTTTAATCACTCAATTGGATAATCTTTCCTCTTCTTCGTACACTAATTATTATTATTATTATTATTTTCCATAAAATCAAGATAAAAGTGTGAAATTATTGAATAAAAATGAACAAAAAGTACAACAATACTATTCGTTCATTGACCTTTCAATTAATCGGGCAAAGGTTTTAAAGATTTTACGATTCTTTCAAATCCAATTGACGATTTTTACTTGGAAGTATGTTTTTTTTTTTTTTTTTATTTTTACAACATTTTTTAATAACAAGTTTGTTATTTTTTTGAATTTATGAATCTGACTTTTGAGACACTGTGTATAAAATGTACACGTTTGTTCTTACACGTGCATTGGCCCGTTCGCAACTCACTCTGCCTTGCAAAATGTCGTTCTCTTTGTCTCGTGAGAGCTGGCAAAATGTGAAGTTCCCCCTTTTCCCCACCTCGTCCAGTCCTCTTTTACACTCGTTCCTCGTTCCTCCCTGGGTCTCAGATCTATGGATTTTCCTCGTTCATAACATACACGAGAGTTTATGCACCACAGAGGCTTTTTCGAGCGGATTTAATAGGAACGAGGCTTAGAAAGAACCATTTGTGATGGAAAAACGAGAGAAATGTCAAAATAAAAACATTTGAAAAAAATATTGAGACGAACCACGAAGACATGCATTGACGCTTCTTTGACTCTTTTTCGTACATTTTTAAGTACCATTTTCTCACGCTTGCTTTTAAATTATAAAGTTTATGTAAAACATTTGAAATAATGGATTGAGAAACGTTATTTTCTGTAAAAATGACAGTTTCACGTTCGTTGGATCTTTGGAGACAAACAAATTTTTCTTTTTTTTTCTTTTCGTAAATACTGGAAAGTAAAGAAATTTGGATGTCGTTTCAAATGTCGGAAAGTAATGAAAAATATTGTTTCTGGAGTTTTGATCATTGGAAGAGAACAAAAAAAATTGTTTGACTCATTATTTTTTGAATTTTTCCAAAATTTTTATCGTAGATTTCGTTTCTAGATCTGAAAAAACGATGGTTTTATTATTATAGCCAAATACTGGATATAAGTTTAAGAAAAAAAAAGAATTTCGTTTTATTCCAACGACACAAAATGCAACATCGTCGAAAATTCATCGAAATGATATGTTTTTTTTTTTTTTTTTAAATTCAATTAATTCCTTTGCATTCCAACACTGTATATTTTAATTCTGTGCTAATTGCAGTCTAAAAACAACGGGAATATAATAATTAATTAATTATACGTTTTTCAATACCACGGATCTCGATGAACCGATGAATAAGGCATTCGAATAACGATTTTTATTCATTACGAAGAACAATGCGTGACGCCATTTAACACTATCGAGTGACGTGTACAAAAATGTATATAAATAACGTAAGTGACGATCGTAATTGTGAAGTAGTGACGAAGTGCGTGACTTTTATTCCTAACGAACTGTGCTGACGGCTCCGCTTGAAATTAGAAATATATCGTTGTTTAGGTTCGTTTGATTTGTTAATAATTATAAACTAATTTATCAAAATTTAGTGATTCAAGATTACGAGATTTTTCAATTTTCATCAAATTCACGAAAATCGTTATAATTTTTTTACCATTCGCAACTGAAACTTCAGCCAGCGCTCAATCGCTTTATTTTTAAATTATTTTCAATTTTTGATGTTAAACTTGGGATTATTTTTTATTTTTTTTTGTTTGTCATACGTATTTTTGCAGTTGAGATTTATAAACATAACGAAGAGATTATAATCGATCGTAAAATCGACAAACCTCCGAAAATAGTGAATAAATTGATGAATTTTATGAAATTATTATCTTTTCTTATATTTTTTCAAACATTTATAAAGAATTCGATCGTTAATTTTGATTGTTAGTAATGATTCTTCAAACATTTAGATTATTGCGTACGTTGATTTCTTTTTCGTTGACGTTTCTCTAGTACTTTTGGTCAGTAGTACAAATTATTGTATTTAGCGAATAAAAACAGATGTTTATTGTATATTGACACTAAGCAATGAATTCAACAATGCAGTTAAATCGTTCGCGTTCTTAGGTCCCAATGTTTCGAGTATTCCAGTCGCGTGCAATTCTCTCGCGTCCGTCAACCGGCACCGGAAGTTCCGTGGCCCCGAACCCCTCTCACATGATGCGTATATATTTCTCTCGCGTCTCGTGTTATTCCGTCCCATGGAACTTTTGTTCTATCTTATCCAAAGACCTTGGGACACGGCGTAATGGATAAAATCCTGTTTTTTTTCTTCTTCGAAATCGATCGTTTATACGATTTTTATCAATCCATTATCAAACCAACAAGATAAAAATAAATGAAAAAACATCTAGTTCATTCTATCAAAAGTTAGTTTGACGGAAGAATTTTTTTTTCTCGTCTCGGCTCAATAAAAATCTATGACTCGAAGTAATTATTTTCTTCCTTCTGACCGTTTTTTATAATCCTGATCAATTGAAATAATAGTTTTTTCATTTTTAATAAAACATTTTTCAACAACTTTGACGAATTCGAGCTCCAAAGGGGTTTTCTAAAGAATTTAAAAAAAAATCTTAATCAACAGAAAAACTTTGAAACTTTTCAACCGATATTTTCTCTTTAAAATTTTTTGATTACAGAAGAACATGTGACAAAATTTTCTGAGAAATTTCGTGATTTTTTAACGTTTAGTCTCTTTCTTTTGTTTTCCTTCTTTTGTGTCGTTTCACGAAGGTCGGAGGTCCAAAGTTCACAAGGAGTCACCTTGCACTCTTTTTGCTCAATTTGTTAGAGAATGGGGCGAAAAAAAGTAGTGCATATAGACACTTTCACGATTTCCCTTTTCCCCCTGTCGGAATATCTGCAATGGGGCCTTTATCGATCGCCCAGAATTCGCGAATGCTTCGTGTATGTTTTTATCGGTGTGCACGTGTGTGCAAGGTTCGCCCTTACGCTTTTTTTTCATCGGCACAATGTATATAAACCCTCGCCATATTGCGACTATTTTTATAATGCAGTAGAGAAGAAACGTTGTGGAAAAACTTGACAATATGGAGGACATTTCCGTATCATACGGTCCGATGGGTTTTTCTCTTTTACCTCGTATTTCTTTATTTTATTTTGAGCTTTTTTTCAGTATTTTTTTAAACCTCAAAGCAGATATTGATTTATAATCCATTGAAACATCCATTCTTTCAATAAATTCATTGAAAATTCAAAAATTAATTCAATATTAATTGAAAAAAAATCTGAAAATAATTGAATCGATGCCATTTTTCGAAAAATTGGCTGACCCAAATCCAGCTCCATTTATTTATCATTTCTGAACAAGGTTTTATATAAAAATATTTCATAAACCTGGATTTTTTAAATACTCTTCGATTCAAAGCCAAAAAGTTGTCAAAAGTTCGACTCTCGTGTTAACTTTTCTTCTCTTCTTTTGTATTTGAATCAACTCTGTCCAAAATCAATATCCTTTAGGGTCGTTTTGTTTGAATCTCCTGCTAATATATCGGCCTGTCTCGACGTCTCGTTGTAACGAACAGACACATACACAATATGCTAAATTTTCATCTATATTTATGTTTGTAGACAATACACACGAAGATATGTCTGGCCTCGCCCCTAAGACACACCTAACTACAGAAGAATTATGACCGCGAGACTCTTTTCATATTTTATCAGGTGATATCGTCATTAAAAAGTTCAATTCTTCCTGTTGTTTATTTACTCGAGTCCTCAATTTTGAAGTCTGTTTTATAAATATCTCAATGACCGGCGTAAAAATTAGAATTCTTTCGTTATATCATTCCAATTAATTTGATCCTTTGAGCCATAGTGAGAATAATTTTTTTTTTTCAGTTTTTCCTACTTTTAATAACTATTTAAGCAACAAATATCGAATTTGTTGGTTCCACGCCATCCCTGGGACATTCATAAATCCAAAAAAACAACGAACAGTATTTTTTATCAATTGCACAAACACCACAAACAAATAAATACTCGAATTTCGTACATTTTCATGAAAAATATCATTTTCTACTAAAATACTATGAAAATCCGAATAACAATTTTTTCACAAACTCAATACATTCCGAAAAATTTAACAGAATTTTAAAAAAAAGTTTCGTACAGTGCGGTTTTTGATGAAAAAAATATAATAAACAATTATAAATTTAAATAAATTTCAAGCCAATAACAACGTCGCGATAAGTATATGGCTTAAAGGATTAAATAAATTTAAATCCTCGTACTGTATCTTGTCATCCAGCCGAGTCAGCACTAAAAAAATTATACTTATCAATCAATCAATCTTTCTGTGAACTAATGATTGATTATTAAAAATTATTCGATGTCCTTCACTCACAATCACAACGCATTTCGAGCTATTGTCGAGGGATATTATAAGCTCTCGTGCATCTCAATATACGCGTGAAAATTCGTTAACTGACCAGGGGGAAGTTGAGAGACAATTTATATGCATCAGCGTTACCAAAGTCGTTGCTTATATACATACGTATCAGGCCGAATAGAAACAGGTGTAGGGGGTCTCCGGCTCAACTGAATTTCCGATGCACCACGGGATATTTAATATTCCACCATCGAGCTCTATATATATATATAGATAGATATTGAATATAAAGTGATTTCAAGCTCCTCGCTTTCTGAGATTTCATAACTTCATAAAATAGAAACGAGAACAAATGGATCGTGAAATTCGCGAATTAATTTAACTTCGATCCAATTTTACCTTCAACTATATTTACTTCGTTTTCCAATTAGAGCTAATTATTATTATTTACCGAATTGTTATCGGATTGAAAAGCTTTTGGGATTTCTAATCAACAATTTCTCAATAATTCGCCAACCTGTTGGAAAAATTGAAAAAATCATGCAAATAAAAATGAATAAAAACTGGAATCGCGAACAATCACATGATATTTGTGAAATTTTTTGGCATTGGAAAAAATTAAAATAACAGTGACAATTAAATAAGGGAATAAAATTGAATGAAAGAGTTCTTTTTCAATTCTTATTCAGAGAAAACGAACGAAAAAGTAGCCCTCTTCTGATGTAACCCTTCGCAACTCTCTGTCAACTCTAAAATCAAAGATCGTTGACGATCGAAGCCCAAACCTCATAATTCAGCCGAAAACATCAAAGCTTTTTGGTCCTTCCACGCTCGCGTGATTTTTAAAGGTCGCCTGCCAGAGCTTCGCCACTAAATTGCTCGAGTTGAAGTATATTTTGCAATTTACCAGTTTCCACGAAAAGGCACACCCTCCTGGAGACTGTATCGGTGCCTTAAACACTGTGATTGGAGGATCAAGGAAGCGAGAAAATAATAGGGGAAGAAATATTACGAGCCACACATAAATAATTAAGAATAATCGTTTTTTAATGGGAACCACTTTGGAGGATTGAGAAATAAAAGAAAAACATAATGAAATACACTTTTACGATTTTTCATGTTATTGGACGACCGTAAACAGTAACAGCGATTAAAAATATCGAAACTAAAGACAGATACTTTTAAAAAATCTCGAAACTCGTTTTTTTTTCCTTAGCAGCTTGAACTTTGGATTCCCAATGATTTGAGGATCGAGTTTATTTTTAAAATTAACTTTACAAACCCTTCGAATTCTCCAAAGAGTCTGGCAGCAATTTTCCCAGCTTCCAAGCTCGATGCAACAGACTCGAACACCGCACCTTTTGGGTGTGAGGGAAATCTCGATGGGATTTAAAAGAAAAGGTGAAACATGTGTAAGAACTTTTATACTACAACGTTTTCGTTTCTGAGTACGATAAGGTCGTCTACAGATACAAGGATCGTACGTGCCTTGAGACAAAATATCGTTCAGACGACGTCTGCTCCAGACGAGAGAAAAGATAATGTTTCGTCTGACAGACGAATCCTTTTTGCGACGGATACGAAGGTTTTATGTACAGGATTTTCCCCATAAAACGTTACGATCTCCGCATTATAAAATTATTTCGAAATATTTGAACGAAAATATCACTAATTTTTGGCTTAATATTTTTTCCCCCAAAAAAATCGACAAGCAAAATCGAAAAATTTATACTTTCGGTTGATTTTCGAATTTTGTTTTTTTTTTGACGACTTTTTTTATTGTGCATCCTTTTAAAGAGCACCCTCTGAACATTTCCATACAAACCGTTGAAAACACATGGTCCCATAAATATTTTCACCCCTGTGTGCAAAGGTACAATAGAATCTCGTCATATCGATCCGGTGCAGGACCTCGACCTTGGTCTTCGGCGACTAGGAAAAGCCCCGCGTGTCTGTCCTATGGGACAACGACCCTTTGCCATACCGTGCGTTTCCGAAACGAAATTCTGCGGCAGTTGCGCGGGGGAGGTTTCCCCTATTTTTAGAGGACGATGTATATGTATACAAACAACGTCGACGAATGATTTTTATCGCGCCACGTACATTACGAGAGAATGTGTAAACATTCGACATTTTCTTCCAACTCCTTTCCCTTTAAATAAACTCATACCCTTAAGGTATTTATTTACAAATGACAAGAAAAACTCTAAGCTCGATTGATCGATTATTAAACTTGAAGTTTATAATTTAATACGAAGAAACGAAATTTCAATGAATAGTTTGTAGTTTTTGGATTTAAATATTTGAACTATTTGATCGAAATTTCATTATAATATTTTTTATTGACAATTTTATGCATTTTTTGAATAATTTGAACACTTTCTTGTTCACAATTTATTTTACTCGTCCAAATGGTTCGTACTATCTTCATGAAATTTGCCACGCGTCGCATACGATAATGACGGAAGTTTCGTTATATTTATAGCCCATTATGTGCGTGGCTGACAAGGAAAAAAGGGGTGTATGTGCAATAAGCCGCGATACCGTACAGCGTAAATTCGCAGCATGAAATACTAAATATTTATTAGCTCTGGCGATGTTTCGCACGACCTCGAGGAGGGCAAATTTCGAGCCCCCTTTTTTTGTATGAATCCATTTATTTTTGGGGTAATTTCAAAGAATGAACGATCGTTATTGAAAAATTCCCAATTAGATTTGATAATTGAACGAAATTTCAATAAAAAAAAACCTGTGGCAATTATAAACGAATTTAATAATAAAATAAAATTCGATTCGAGTATTCGAAATTTTATTTTATTATCGTCAATATTTACATTCTGCTTAGTAAGAATTGTCGAAAATTCAAGGTCGTCCTTCGAGGCGATTCTGTAACAAAAAATTGTCGATTTTTATTCTCGTCGTCTGCTAGGAATTTTGACAAATTAATCGGATAAATAACATCATCTGTCATTCGACAAAACG
This sequence comes from Campoletis sonorensis, assembly GCA_013761285.1. Taxonomy (NCBI): domain Eukaryota; kingdom Metazoa; phylum Arthropoda; class Insecta; order Hymenoptera; family Ichneumonidae; genus Campoletis; species Campoletis sonorensis. The sequence continues at coordinate 744,921 of JACEOJ010000138.1, forward strand.
CTTTTAGTTGGATGAATAATTTTTTTTGTTCTCAGTGTACTTTTCGGAAAAAAAAGGAAAATAGAATGAAATATTTTGTTTTCATACAAAATTGATCTTGATATTTCTAGAGTTTTACAATGTCATAAACGATTTTGATGAACTAGACTTAGTTTTTTGTAGCCTTGTGTTTATGTATGCGAGGAGGTTGCCAAAAATCTTTTTCCTTGGCATATTTACGCCCGAAATATATCCGATCGTTTACAGGGAAAATATATCGCCAGCAATTTAATACTAGACGAGAAAATGGACTCGGGGACAACGCCCTCTCGTGCTTTTCGCTATTCTGCAGTTTAGTCGCGGAGTTTCGTTGCATTTTGTAATCGCAAAAGTCGATTTTTTCCTTCGTACTGAATTAATTTTTTCAGTAGAGCATCATTATCAATAAAATTCACAGTCTTTAAACAAATTATTTAACTCGTTTCTGCACTTTTCCTCTTTTTGTTTAACACGTCAATAAATTTTGTCGAAATAACAATAGCGAATAAATGTGCTTGGTTAATGGCTCAGACTATTCTCAGTTATGAGACTATTCTTCTCTCCTTACTCTTATATCCTCGACTTTACTGGTCTCTACGGAATCCTATTTTCCCACTGGGCTTCGACATTAAATCGTCCATTGTGGCAAATGTTTGATGACAGTTTGTCGATACCGTGAGAACATTAAACTGCAGCACGGAGCGAATAGGATTTATTATTTTTATTGTAAAAAATAGTAAACGTCGTAGTCGTTGTTACTTTTACTATTATCGATAGTTACGTATTTCTAGAAAAAAAAAAAAAAAAACGAAAAATACTGTCGATTGAATATAATGGAAAATGAAAGAAGTTTTAATTATTAATATTGAAGGATTAATTTTTTCTTCCGCCATGAAAATTAATCCATGCAATTACATAAATTGAAAGAAATTGATTTTTTCGCTTTATCATTCTTTTAAAAATATCAGCAGCCATTTTGAAACCTGAGAAAGTGTCTCTCGTTGCAAACGACGATACGATAATTTTCGCATCCTGAGGGCTTCCGGTAGACTTTTCTTTCGATCTTGGCGGACACACCTTTCCATCCCTTCTTGTACTTGCACTTGTCGCGAATCTTCACCCTTTTTCTTTTGTCCTGTGGGAACTCCCTTCGCTCGTATCGGTTTGCCCGAGAGGGATATCTCCATAATTCGTGAAATTTCCGATAGTTAACTTTTCTGAAGTTCGCGGATCCCTTTCGCATTTCAAAGAGACCCCCCCTGCCCTTCCCTTTTGCTGTTCCGCCGAAAAAGGTTGTGCCTCTCACACTGTCACGATAACTATCGCGTTTCCAACCCTAAACGATCGATTCACCGAGACACAATTGCACGCGTAACAATAGACGTAATTGGAGATTAAAAGGAGCTAAAAGTCGTTGCAGAAAAGACACGAACTCAATCTTCGAGTATATCAATATTTACGTAAAAATTGTAAAGACGATTTTTTTGACATTTTTATGACGAAATCACATTTTTGTTTCATTATTTTTCGACATTTTTCAATTTTTCAATTGCAATGGCAAAACAATTGTTTTTAGTGGCAAATTTTAATTCTCTTTCTATTCTGTCATTTGTTTTACATTTACAAGATTTTAATCAGATTTTTATTCATTTTTAAAATTCCCTTCTACTTCGTCTTGTTTTCTTTGACTCGTGAGCGTTGATCCCCTGCAAGATTAGTACATGCTCGTTACTTAGTAAAGCTGTATTTGCAAGGAATAAAAAGAAAAAAGGAAATGCGAAACACGAATGGAATTTCTGGCACTTACGAAATCGGCTAAAGGGAGCCACGAAGAGAGACGCATTATTGATCAGCGAGGGTTGAAGGAGAAAGCTCTCTCGTCTGTTGGCGAATCGTTGCCACCGTTGCTGCAGCTGAACTCGTGCCAAGAGCGAACACCCTTTTTCTCCTTACATCGATAAATATATATATTTATAAATAATTCGATGAAGATAATTCGTCCTTGATCCACAATGAAATGTGGACGAATTTTTAGAAATATCAAGTTATCCAGTGATTTTTCAAGGGCTCGAATTTATTTAGAAAATTTCGAAACTAGAATAATTGAAAAACAATTTATTTGAGGCTCGATGTGCTAAAATGAAGATTACCGAAAAATTGACGATTTTATAGAATTTTTGGTTAATGGGAAAAGAAAATAGATCGAAAACTTTATTATTTAATGACGTTTCCATCGATTTTTATTTACAATTATTATTTTAACGCCATTTTGTTATTTTTCGATCGTAATTCAAGGGATTAACTAATTAAGTAAATAAACAAAATAGACATTTTTGTATTGATTTTGATTTTATTGATAATGTCGTATTTTTATGGTACGAGTGAAAAAAGAAATTATAACGGAGACGCCGGTGTATAGAATTGAGTGTCTTGCACGCACGTGGCAGGCCCTCGCGCCCCCTTCCAATCACAACGAACCCCCGTACAGTGTGCCTTCAACCCCCGAGTTCCAACCCCAATGTAACGTAACGCACTGGCACCCGCTTCAGCTGTTGCTATGGCAAACATGGCGAGCAACTTCGTTCCTTCTTTTTCGTCAAGCAAAAATTCCCCGGCTTCAACTTCAATGCGTGGGAGACTAACGATACTTGCTCGTTTCAAAATCGCAAACGATAAAAGGGATTTGAAGGTTTTCCTTTTTGCCAGACCTAACTTCGTGTTCAAATTCACGATGTTTTCCACGTTATCTCCAGCTTTTATGACTTTATCAATTCGCTTCAATTTTCGCTGTCAATTTATCGATGAATTGAAGAAAAATCACGAATCGAAAATGGTCAATTAAATTCTGATCTCGTTTTTTATCGAATTTTTTTTCGTACAAATATTCACGATGACTTTGTCGTCCTTATTTTTTAATGTAAATAATTTAGATTTTAATTCTTTTCATTTAATCCAATGATTTATAAAAATTGATGTATTTCATGTTACATTTGAATTGAATTGTAATTTCCCAAAGTGAATCTATGAATTTATTTTAAAAATTCTCTTTTTCTTGCTATGTTCTAGATCTTTCGAAAAATCGTTTTGGTGAATTGCCCGAAGAAGTTACGGAATTTCCGTTTTTGGAAAAATTGCATCTTTATCACAATGCCATACGAGTCATACCGGAGACTGTTGTTATGTTGCAGTCGCTGACCTATCTCGATCTCAGGTAATATTTGAAAAAAATAATACATTAATCAGTAATTCAAAAGGATTTTCCTTGAATTGTACATTTTTTTTCTCAAGTTTTATGATATTAAAGTCAATTCGTTAAAATTTGAATTCTCTGTGTTATTTAATTTCAATTTTATTTGCAGTTTAATATTAATTTATTGTAACAGCTGATTAGTAAATAAAAAAAATGATATTATTCGGTTAAATTAATAAAAAAATCAGGATTTATCGTAATCTGTACGTTTTTACTCCGCAGTCGTAATCAATTGACAGCGTTACCTCGTGAAGTATGCAGGCTACCATTGCAAACGTTGCTCGTAGCTCACAACCGACTTGCCTCGTTGCCCGAGGAACTTGGGAGAATGTCATCTCTCGCAGAACTCGATGCTGGTTGCAACGAGATCGTCAGTTTGCCACCGAGAATAGGTGATTTACCACGACTAAGGTGCCTCGACCTCAGGAGCAACTTTTTGGTCCATTTGCCCATTGGTACGTCGGTGTCATTGTCCAGAAATTTGAACGATTAAAAAAAAACGTTAATTTTTTCAGAATTTTTCTATTTTTTCATTATCAAACATTTATTTTTTATTCAAACATCGATTTTATAGTTTTTCTTCACTTTCTTTTTCATTTAGAACTGACGTACCTGAGACTCGTTAAATTGGACATCAGTAGCAATCGAATATCCGTGCTACCGAACGAATTGAGAAAAATGAAAAGCCTCGTGGAATTGAGACTCTCGGATAATCCTTTGACTTCGCCACCTGCTTCGGTAAATAAATAAATAAACAAATTTTATGAAATGTTTATGTGACAAATTTTGAGAATCTATTTCCAACGAAAATTTACCACAATTTTGAATGTTTCAAATAGTTTTTGAACTAAATTGGATTTGTTAAAATTGAACGAATTTTATCTGAATTTTAATGTTTTCGTTTTTCTTTTGTTTAGTTGTGCATTCGCGGGCGAACACACATCTTCAAATATTTGGAGCGACAGGCGGCGAAACACGAAAGAGCAAGAGGGGGCAGGGTCAGACGAGGTCCTCTCGAAGCTCGTGGTCACGCGACCCTGGACACGAGGTCACACAGGCGTCACAACGTCGACAGTGGTTACAGTACCAGCGACGGTGTCGACAAACGTTGGTCCCAAGAAATCCACAGCGCGGTTAGTGCGATCGTATTAATTATATCAATTATCATCATTTACTATCGAATTGTTGTGCCTTGGATAGCTTTTTTCACGTTTTCATAAACAGTTTTACACATTCAGTTTATAGCTGCACAATTTTTTACGTTTCTAATGATCAATAAACGTAAATTTAACTTCAGGAATGAATTTAAAGTCGAAAAGACTCCACTACAAACAGCATTTTTCGATCAAATTATCTCGTTGTTTAATTGTTATTTGTTAATTATTGATTAGTAACTTATTGAATGAATTTGCTTTATTTTACATTTACATTATTGAACATTAATCCGGAAACATTCTGGATGACGATAAAAATGTTTATTTATTCATTTATTTCATATTTTTATTCAAATGCCACATTTTTTAATTTAATTTAAGCATTTTTTCGGCATTTTTAGAACTAACTAATGCTTATCCATTTTTTTTAAGTAATTTGAATTCTTCACACTTGTCAAATGAGAGGTTAATAAAAAACGCTGCAGTACAAATCTACCTTAAATTTATTTAATTAGTGTATTTACAAGTTTACATCCATGAATTGCCAAAAATGGGATCAATTACAAGAATTTTTAGTATACCGAAAAAAGGTATTTATTAAAAATGTTTTCGTTTATTCGAAAAAAATATATTATTGTTGATGGAGAAAAAAAAATTAATTCCATCAAAAATATTAAATGAGCTGTGATAGTAGTTTTTGTACAATGAAAATAAAAAGACTTGTTATTTGTTGAATTTGAGAAGAAAGCAACCAGGCTTTGTCGAAGTCGAGTTCTTGAAATGGATTTTTTTTTTAATTGTCAAAGTTTTGAGTCGTTAATTATCATATTGAAAAAAAAAAATATAATTCATCAAAAGACTGGAGATAATTGAGTAAAGTACGAAATTTCATCCAAATCAGTCTTTTAGTTTTGGAATCGTCACCTTTTTCAAAAACACCATTTTCGATAAAACCATTTGGATGCTCAAGTGTCTTTCAAAGTAAAATACAATTTTTTCCTCAATGTTGGAAAATGTTATCGGTTGGTGGAATTTTTTAAAATAATTGATCCATTAACGTCGACACTATCGATACTGTTGAACAAATAGATTTTTTCGATCACTTCATGTGTATTTAAGCCTTTGAACCTTACAAACAACTATTATGAACATTTACCACTCATTTGTCTAGTGTGAAGTAAATATTATTGCCTCAAGCATTGCCCGTCGTTGGAGTTTCATTTTTCTTTAATGACAATGCATAATAATTTAATTGTTTATTGTTTATTTAGTTTATTCCCGCCACGGCCTTTATGTTTTACACATCAATGTAAAACGCGTTGACTATTTATGAATATTTAAAAAGAAATACAATATTTTTTTTTTGCCTTCCTTAAAAATTGGGCTTCGTAGATTATTCGCAAAATGTACAATAAAATTGAATTATCGTATGAATACAATATTGTTATTGCTTTTCACCATTCTCGACTGACCTATCCTCGTTTCTTCCTACGCGAAAAAAAAAAAAATGGAATATAGGTACACGATAACGAAGGGAGAACAGCCTGGCGTCAAGAATGCTCACCTTTGTCCATCACTTTACCCATCGAAGCCACTGTCAATGGCTCTTGCAGTGGGACATCCACACCCAGTACTATTTCACCTGGAGAACACACTTCCCTCGAAGACGAGCTTGGAAAGGTCAGTTAATTTCATCATTTATCGTCCCATCGATTTTTTAATTTTTTAACTTCAAACAACAAAAGTAAACCAGAAACACTAGGAAGTTTGTAGCGAAAATGTTTGTTTATAGTAATAACAAATGGAATTATTAATATTGAAGAATCTTTTGATTCGTGGCAAGAAAACTTTGACGAGAGTTGAGGAAAATTACAATCTCAATTGTTTTTATTTGAGAAAACTTTTATGACAAACAGAACAACAATTTTTTGATCTTGTTTGAAACAATTGAAAAATCAATGATTCATTGTCAGTAACTCTGGGGAATTTGCCAAGAAAATGATCGCAGTACTAGCGCCAAGAGAGAGAAAGAAACAATACAATCGAAACTATTTCCTCAGTCGTGAACGTGTGCAAGCATATCTAAAGTTAGCAAATCGAGTTAAACGTTGATTCGCGATAACGAAGTCCGAAGCTCTGTGGCGATGGCCAATGGTTCGTAACTGCTCCCGCCATCGTTGGCTAACGTTCAAACTTCGTCGACCCTGACCCATTAAAAAATTGCGACTGTATCGTCGGTGAATACTGTCGATTGTCTTTTTACCATTTTTCTGTTCTTTTTTCTGTTCAATACACAACGATAAGTATTTTCTTATTTATCGGAGAAAAATGTGGAAAAATTGAAGCGAAATTTTCCTTTGATGTTTTTTATTCAATTTTATTTTACAATTTTTTCACAGGCTATGATTTTACACGATCAGCTTCAAAAGCGAAGATTGGAGAGAAGCGCTTCGGAAAATGGGGCTGATGGTCGAAGACCAATGGCTCATCCGCTTCACAATAATTCCATCACACCACCTGGGTAAGTTGATCACAAAACAAATAAACACTCGAATGGCAATTACTTGCTCATTCGTCATTTAAAAAAAAAATCGTAAAAAAGAATGAATAACTTTTTTTTTGTGACGGGGGAATTTGCATCCTTGGAATTAAAATTTTATTTTTTTCCCTAATTAATGTGCATTTTTAGACTGAAATATTTTACTCAAAAGACACTGCAGGGAAAATGAAATAAAGTTCGGAAAGTCTTGAATCTCGACCAAAAAAAAAGAAAGTTTCGTTAAAACGATGCAAAATTCTCTTAAGTGGTTTTTTTTTGTTCCCTGTACACATAAACTTTGTAACAAACATTTCCGATTTTTGTTTTCGTCGAAAAAGGAAAAGATTTTCTTAAATTGTACAAAAAAATGTAAATAAAGTAGAAAAAATCGATTTTTACACGTTGATCTTTTCTTTTTTCTTTTTTCTTTTTCTTTTGTTGTTGTTGTTGTCCTCACCCTTTGCATGAAGTGGTGCATGAGCGTTATTGTGCGTGAATCTATTTTCACAGCCACTTGGAAAGCACTCCGATAATCCAATCGTCGCCAAGCACGACGATGCAAACAGTTCAGCCGATTCAAGCGAATACGACGAGCAGTAACAACACATCTCCGCAGATCAATGGTGAGGAGAAGAGGCCACCGAACCACACGCAGACTTACAGGTAAAAACGACGAATTTGCGTTTTTTTTTCACTTTCGTTTTTTTTTTCTCACTCTGCATACTTTGTTTTGCACAATATGAATGTTTTTATTTGTACATATCCATTATTTCTAACCCACCGTTTGTTCTGGCACAATTTATGTTTGTCCAAAATTCTTGAAGCAATCATGAGAAATGATCGAATTTGAATAAAAATACAACAAAGTTTCTCGTTCGTCAAAATGTTGGTAATCGCCACCCCGAACTTTGACGTTTAAATTAATTTCGAAATTTTCTTCTCAGATTCGTAACCATCGTCCAGAATTATTTAATCAATTTTCGTGTTTTTTTTTTTTGCAATTTTCAGAGAATACAAAGAAGCTCTTAGACAACAAAGAGTAAACGAAGGTCCGAGCGTTTACAGGCCACGAGAACAAACAACTCCACCTGGTAATGAGACACAAAACAACGAGATCGATCCCACATTATCGAAAGATGCTGTTACCGTCGCTGGCAAACAACTTTTCAACGAGGACAACGCAAATAAGAGGCCCGTACAAAAAGTCACACCTTCTCGTATCAATTATCAAAATGCAACTATTATCAATGGAAGCAACAGCGAGTACGCTGCAAAAAATGGAAAATATCACGAGCAACCCTACAAAAAGCCAAGCTCTCCTGTCAAATTGTCGACGAGCATATTATCCACGAATTCTAGTCCTGCACACGCACCCAGACTCGTCAAAACTGCCGTTGGCTACGTCGAAGGTATTTTTTGTCGTGAAATAAAAAAAAAAAACCAAAATTTTTCTTTTCTCGAGTTTTTTTTTAATTATATTTTTTTTTTCTTCTAGGAAACAACAGTCCCAGTCGCAACGGTGGAAGCCCCAAATCCACGAGATCTGTAACTTGGAATAGCAACATGCCCGAAAAGTATTCGTTCACAATGAGACGTGAATTCGAGAGAGCCAAAGAAGAGGCGGATCTCATCGAACAATTGCGAACGGTAATTGATCAAATTTTTGTATTTATTAACAAACAGAAATTTTCTATTTGATTGAAAACGTGTTTTAAAGCTCTGTTCGTTACTCACATGGGTCTCTATGACCCGGTTAATTTTGCGTGCCTGTTGGTCTCCAAAAAGTCGATATTTTTCCACACTTTATTCCCTTACGATAAAAAAAGTCACAATCAAGCAATTAAAATTGGGAAGAGAATCAAATAAAGAAATAACGAAAAAATAGTTTTTTTTTAGGAATGGAGTTTATACGCAGAATATTTCTACTTTTGTCACCAACTCTTTTATCGGTCACATTGTTTTTTCATGTAAACGGATTCCGAGAATCCGAGGAAATAAATTTTGTCGGTTATTTCTTATTTTCATTTTTCATTTTTTAGATATGTAATAGATTTTTTTTAAATTTTGATAGTTCATTGTTTTTTCGCTTCTGATCTTCAGCACATCGAGACAAGATTGAAAATGGCGCTACCAGAAGATCTTGCACCTTCACTAACGGACGGTGTCGTACTTTGTCATCTTGCGAACCACGTCAGGCCCCGATCGGTCGGAAGTATTCACGTTCCTTCGCCAGCAGTTGTGAGTTTAAAAAAATGTTTTAGAAAATCGTCGCCAATAGGCACTAAAAAAAAATGGGAATGAAGTATAAAATGTCTTTCGATGCCGAAATAAGATATAATTTTTCTTTTTTTTCTTTCGTTCGTAGCCTAAACTGACAATGGCCCGGTGCAGACGAAACGTCGATAATTTTTTGGAAGCTTGCCGAAGAATTGGCGTTGACGAGGTAAGTTAATCGTAAACTCTGTGTCGTCAATAACAAACTCGTATTCAGGAAAAAACCCTTGTGCTTCTCTAGTTCGGTGGAACCTTTTTTTGTATGATTGTTCAGTGCGACGTTGAAAAAAAAATTCATGCATGCTCCGCGTCCCGTGGATTAGAAAACAAATGGAAAAAAAAGTGTTCGTTGTTTTCTTCCTTTCGGTGACCTTTTTTATGACGATAAGATACGTCGACTATTTTCGGGGCAAAACGGATTAAATTATTTATCATACTTCGATAAACAAATATTCCGCGTTATTGCTTTTTGCTTGCCAGTTCAATTTTCGATACGATTTCTCTTTTTTTTTCAATCTCGTGTTCGAATAAAATCTTTTTTCCATTTTTGGGAAATATTTAAGATGAAACTTCGTAGATTTCGTAGAAATTTTAAGATAAATATTATTTAATTTACAATTAAGATTGTCGCGTCAAACAAATTGTACATTTTCGTCCATGATTTATTTTTTTATATTTTATTTTTATTTCTGTAACGAGATACCATGTCTATTGGAAACTCCTGCAAAAACAATATGCCACTCGTACGAAGTCGAGCATATTTCCAACAACTACTAGTCAGTCCCTACTTCGAATAAGAGATAATTCAAAAATAAATGCTTTATTGAATAAAGAAAACAGGGAAAACGTTTATGGTCGAGCGTGGAAGACATTTTTATGATCAATTTCAATTCAGTATGGATTAGAGTTTCGATCACAACACGAATCAAACGTACACGAGCTTTAGATGCATGCGCCTAGTACCGAAAAAAAAACAAAAAAAAAAACAAGATCAACATTGCTTTTGTTTCTCGTTGGCTTTCATACTCGTTTCTTTTTGTTTCTAAACTCTGTCCAAAAATCCTCACTGCTTTTTTTGTTTCGTTTAATCAGACAATATTCATCACTTCATTGACTTTGTATTCGTTCGTCTCAATTTCAAAATCGCGATGTTTGTAACGAATGTTCATAAACCGTAAAAGTTTAACCAAATATTTGAAAAAATGTAAAAATGAAACTTTCAAAATCAATTCTGTCGAAATTATGTCAGTGGAAGTCCACTTTTATTACATTTTTTTTTAAATAACAGAGTCCACTTTTCTTTTGTCAAAAAATGGAAGAAAATTTTGGATTTCAAAATAATAATTTGCGACAAAATTACAACATTTCTAAGTAAAATTTCGTACTCTTCCGAGTGTTTTTTTTCTCTGCGCAGGAATAAATTTTGTTAAATATGAACACTCCCTTATCACTTGAAAATTCTTATTGTTTTTTGTCTCGATGAGAATTAAGAGAGAACATTTGTAAAAAAAAAAAATTTGAAATTGAAGACTCGTCTTAGTGAAATTCCACACTATTTTTTCCAGTACTTTTTGTTTCTCATAGTCAGGATTAAAATAGGATTTTTGTTGAGAAGAAATTGAAAAAACAGGAAAAAAATGGAATTAAAAATTCTTGTTAGTAAAATTTCGTAATTGGGACTGAGTAGTATCGTTGTTGGTTGCAGGAGGTCTTAATGGACGCCGATGCAATCATGGACGTGGGTTACATGAACGCGTACGGTCTGGAAGCTCTGAATCGTCTCGTGTCCTCGCTCGTTGTCTATCGTCGCGAAGAAGATGACAACGAAGAACCAGCCGCAGGTTCAACCCATACGATTCAGGATCGCGTCCTTTCCGCGATGCTTTTTGCCGCATTCTTAATCACCCTCGTTACGCTCTATGTCTTTCCCATTCCCGATTAAATATCGTATTTTTCGGAAATACGAACGAAAGAGAAAAAGAGGGAGGGAGCGAGAAAGAATTGAAAAAAAAAGAAGAAATTTCATTGAATGTGATGAGTCGAGATCGAAGCGAATGAATCGCGAAACAATCAAAACACACTTTATTTATTCTGACAAGGAGAAAAAGTCTGCAGGAAACAAAAAAAAAATACAAATTATTTATTGGACCGTGCCAATTAAGAATCCTCAGTCATCCAAATTTCGGTGCAAAACCGGGCAGCTCTATATTTGCATTTATTTATCAAGATCTCACAAATTTTTATACTCGATATTTCGTGTTATACAAGTATTTAAACCGATTTTTTTTGAAATCAGGCTATTTTTTTTTCTGAATAAGTTAAGAGGCAGGAAAAGAGGAGATTTTTATAGGAATAATATTTCCCTGTTCACAGGGGTGCTTTGTGAGGCATTTATTTATTATTTACAAAAATTGCAACGTTTATTTGCAACTGTCTTATTGATACATACACTTTTTGTTACCTTTCATTTTCGTGGCCTAGATTACGTGTTTTTGAAAAAGACTTTTATTCGGTTCGGAGTTAAAAACGAACGTAGGTGCTTAGGGAAGCTTGCCTTGAAAATATTTCATTTCAAATTGAAAAATAACTGTTCAACGTTTCATCATTTATCGTGAACCGTCACAACTTTTATTCTTGGCAGAGCTGACTTTAATGTTGCAACTTTTGTTGCTTGGCAATGAGGGTAATTCATTTTGTATTTCGTTGAAAACGCTCTAGCTCTAGAATTCTCGTAATTAACGTAGACATTTTTTATGTGTACTTAGGAAACGCTTTTATAAGCTATTTATTCGATAGAGAAGTTTGGAGATTTCCGTGTCTTTTGCTACAATAATATTTACGAAAAAAAAAAAAAAAAACAAAGAGAAAATGGACAAAATAATGGAAACAGTCTTCGATTAATCAACGAGACATTTTACTCGCGTTTTGCCATTTTTAAACCAGAACACACAGAAAGAAAAAAAGTTCGGGAACTTGTAGACTGGACGAATCGCATTTAAAACAAACAAAAAACTATATAATCAAATCCAATGGGCAAATAATGCGGAAATATAATCGCATATCACATTATAATTAATCGTGATTCTTATAAATTATATACATAAATATACTCTATACGTTATGACACGTAATAATCTCAACCGAATCCGAAGTCGGATGGAAGGATTGAAAAGTAATGAGATCGTAAAGGGAAATATGATATTTTGCTAAATCGCGAAGTAAACGGAGAAAAACTTAAAAATTCTTGAAAGAATGACGAACCGATTGAAGTTGATGAGAAAATGATTACTTCTTTCGCTGAGGATTCGAAAAAAAACCTCGTCGCAGTGCGTCGAGTTTTTTTTCTCAATAGTGATGCGACTCGAGAAAATTTTTGAAAATCGGTTCGAACGAATGAGAAGAAATTATGAGGGCTATGTGAAAAACTAGAAATTTCGCGTACCTAGGATTGTGTATTTTTTTACCGAGTGACGTGTGTTGAAGAAATCACAACGAGATTCATTGGCCTGTCCAACCAAAACGAAATGTCTCTCTGAATCGCCAAGTTTCATATCATTTTAACGCAAACTTTATGAAACACGGAGGTGCTAGTTATTATCTCGAAAAATCATTCCCATCGTAAATTCAAAAATTGAGTAAAAATTTATTTCTCATTACGCGATATTTTCAATCAAATTCCAAATCAATTGTTACAAATCTTTAGGAACGGAAATGAATGAAAATACATTTATTTCTTCTTGCCGGCAGCAGAGTCGGAAAAGTAAAAATTCAGACAAGAAAAATAGCGTGAGACGTTGAGAGCCTTTGATTCCAGCGATAATAATTTCTTTTCGAATCATTTTTTTCATTTTATGAATCTAGACACATCAATTGTTCAATTTCAATGGTTCGATAATTATATTTTTTCGAATTTTTCGTAAAATCCATTTGAATTGAATCGAATATCATATTTGAATTATTTCCATTATAGTCGATTTTTAAATGATTGAAAAAAAAAAATTGTCATTATTTTGTTGCAACTTTTTGTACTTTTTTTTATTTATTTCGATAACTTGAGCGTTTGTTTTGCGATAAGAGTGTTTGGAATTGTACAAGCAAGTTTATTCTCATTGCGTAGAATACTTGAACAAATTGATAAGGATTATCAGGCTTGAAATTTTCAGTGTTTACTGGTTTTACACTGATTTCGGGAGAGATTATTTCGCACATGTTAGTAGTTTCGCTGGCGAGAGAGAGAGAGAGAGAGAGAGAGAGAGAGGCAAAAAAATTAGTAGAGAAAGGAATAGAATGAAATTCGTTTTTCCAAATTTTTTTTTACAATACCAGACGAAGGAAGGAAAACAATGAATAGAACGATGAGAGAATGACGGAGGAAAAAAAGCGTAGATAACAGAGAGGGCGGAGTAGAGTACTTGGCGAGTTTTAAAAACGCATAGATTGTAGAAATTACGCTACAAATTATGAATATCCCTTCCCCCGAAGAAACTAGGCATTTTAACGAATAACTCGCTCCGGAGTATTTTAATCAGGAGTGAATTTTGGGAACGTACTTATTCAAACCAGTGAACTTTAATTTTTAGTGTTTGTCCATTATTATTATTATTTTTTGTACAGATTTACACGTTTCTAGTCTTCGTATTTATAAATATTTTTCCCTTCATTCTAGTCAAAGTGCTTCGCGATAACGGTTTATCAATATTTTCACGATACAACGAAGAGCAAAGAACGAATCGAGTTGTATGTGAAAAAAACAAACAAAAAACAACTGAACGCACACTTTTTAAATACAGCTAAACAAAAATTAACCAATCATGGCAACCAGATCACTGTACAATAATTAATTCGTTCCTTCGAGTGTCATCGCTCTGATTTTTCGAAATTTTTATTTATCTTTACATTTTAATCACATTAATTACGTTCCAAAATCATTCATTTTTCCAATCACACTACAACGACATTTTATTGAATTTGGAGAGCGATGGCACGAGGGCGTAACATCAGTATTAATGAAATAATTGGTCCAGGGACAAAGTCTTGTCACAGTATTAAAAGTTCTCACGATAAGAAAAAAAGAAGTAAAAAATAACTGAGTCTGCAAACGAATTAGCGTAACGTGATTGTCGGGAAATCGAGAGAATAAGATTATTCGTAAATTTGAATTTCGAGGCTCTTGAGGCTTTTGAACCAACAAAATGACTTGGTAATCAGTGGTTTAACATGAAAGAACGAAAAAGTACATAACAGTGAGCGACCATTTCGTTGCATTAGCTTGTATTTTTTACGTTTATTGAAAAACTTTCCTTTTTTTAAGAATATGTCCAAATATATTCTCGAAAACATGAGCCTTTCCGTTGCAATTAGATTTTTTACGATAAATTTTTATCACTGAATTAGAAGTAAAAATGAAAAAAAAAAATAAATGAAAATTTGATTATCCGGTGCTTGGTTCTTTCGTTATATTAGGCTTAAGCGAACGCTTCCTATTGTTTTTTGTACTTAAGTAATTAGTTGAATTCTGTATTAATTATGACGTGATGGAACATTTTTCGTCCGCCCCAGAAAAATCATCTCCCAGTGATTTGCTTGTTAATTTACCATAAAAATGGACAATTTTCCTGAATACGTGGATGAGTCGAATTCCAAAAATTCCCTACGACCATAATTTTAGCCTATCGTTAAGAATCCAAACCGGTTGCTTTTTTTTTTACGTTTTCCATTCCCAAAAAACTGGTCGATAATAATTTTCGTCCCGTTTTTGTGTTTATTTCCATCCTATCGTTATTTATTGCTCGCATAAAACAAATCGGACAAACTATACAGTGTGATTGACCAAGAGTCTTACCTGATCGGTTTACAAAGAAAAAAAAACAAACAAATTTATATAGCACTATATATTACATGAAAATACATATATTATATTTAATCTATTTGGCTTGTCCTATATTTAAAAAGAACGAAAAATCATAATAAAAACGAGAATAAATAATAATAATACACGTTCGATCATCGTCAACGACGATTAACCTACATTGTCCGGTTTTTCGTTATTTTCTTTCGTCAATTATCTCTACTGCCGAGGAATTTACCCGCAAGACACTGTAACGTTGATTGTATCGAGAATCGATTGTAACGCGATATCCTTATTTACAAAATAAAATCGTCTTTTTTCATAAAATTGTCAAAATTGGTAAAAAAAAAAGGAAATAAACAATTGGATTACTTTTAAAAGATGATTTAAACCCTGCGTTGCTATTTTCGAACCTTCGATATGGAAGCTCCAAAAAAAAAATATCGCAACTTGTCATAAAACTCCACAGAATTTTATGAAATATAAAAATTTCAAATTAATTGGATCTAAAGAAATGGCTGCTTATGGTGATTTAATTTCATCATCATATTTTTTTTTGTGTTTCGTCGCCACCTTCAAAATTCGTTTGTTTTTATTTAATGCTCTCATTTTTTATTCAGCCTAGACGAATTTTCCATTAAGATTGATTGACGAAAAAATTGTGCAGCAGAAAAGAAAAAAAAATGAATAGTCGCTATGAAGCATAAATTTATATACTTCGAATGATTTATTTTAACGAAGCCACGATTTTTTTCTAATTTTTGTTACAGAATTTAGTATGCTGCTCTAGCGACGTTCTCGAAGGTGGTCGAGGCGTCGTTCGCGTTGCTGTCACCGTCGCTGAATTACTCAGATTTCATCAGACACGTTCCCCGGTTAACAACACACCTTCGCCAACGAGCTTGGCGAATAACGTGACTGCTTAGCGTCGAACCATCTAATTCTATTACTTCAGACTTTTTTTTCTTAATTTAAATTTTGTCTTTCGTGAGGATTTTGTTGTTCAGAAATATTTGATCGTCCACGATCCGAGCAGACACTGGAGTCAATGACGAATTTCGTTACTTTCAGAAACAGCATTTGACGTTTTTTCTGTGTTGAGAACTATTCGCACCTTCGGAGCCAAATTTTTGTTGACAAAAATTCAATTTCTTCAGCAGCCCCATTTTCAATTCGCTACGAAATAGCGAGAATCGAACGAATGGGTGAATTAACGTCGAAACGCTTTTTCCAAAGTAACGAAAATCGTTATAATTCTCGATCAAGTTAGGTCAGTCGATTAGTAACTAAAATAACGTAATTTTTTCAAAGGATCCACTGTTTTTCAGTGCAATTTCAAAATTTGCGCTTTAGTTCATAAAAATTTATATCGTTTTTGTTTTTTTTTCTTATTTTCTGTATCGAACATTATTTGAAGTGCAATTTAATTCGAATGGAACGTTCCTTTTGAAAATGTAGAAATACGTATTTTTGAGCTTTCGATCGACCGTAACTTGTCTGCTCAATAAGCGTCTCTAAACTTTAACGAAACGTCGATATATCAATTGGAGATAAAACATTTAAGTGAGCACGAAATCCCCACTCATGGAAATCACAAAAATTCTACGAATCAAAATAACGAGTCGATTAAGGAAAAGAAAGTAAAAGAAACGATTGAGAGAAAGAAAAGAAATTTGCGCCAAGACTGCTGCAGACAGCCATGACCTTAGAATTTAAGTTTGTCAAGATTTATTCTCATTCACACGTACGAAGAAAAAAGTAAAGTCAAGACAAAATATATACACCATTTATGTCGCGATTCGAGATGTACGAGGTGTAATAAAATTGACGAGGCATGTATTGCGTTCGATTTTAACTCGACCATAAACGAGTTCCACGATTTTCCATACGTGTCTTTTCCAAGGACTGCCACAATATGTCAATCTCGAGGAGCTGTCATTTCTTTAAAGACTTTTCCAAACGTCTTTTCTTTTATTTAGCAATTGGACAAAAATCAGAAAATCAAACAATTCGAGGGTGCCTGAGATTCTGCAAATGTCCATTTTCAATAATAATAACTTTTGAAAGTTTTTGGTAAATTGTTTCAACCTAAAGATGAGAAAAATCCATCGAAACCAAACTTTTGCATTTTTTCGTTGAATATCCAGTCGCTGTAACTTTCAAACTCTTTTTATGCTAAAAAAAAAATGTTTGACTGTTTTTTGAACAGTATTTAGGTTGACAAATTTGCAAATAACTCGTTGATATTGTTATTATTATTTAAAATTAATGTTGCCAGTATTTTGAGGATGGAAAATGTTGCGATATTCTGATCGTATCGTTGAATACCAAAATCTCAAGGAAATTGAACCGTTGGCTGCGACCAAACATGCAGAATTGTCTGGAAAATTGAAAGAACGATTTTTTCCTTTGGATTTTCGTCCCATTCAAACTTTGATGTGAAAGCGCACGACAAACCATTCAATTTTTTATCGATCGTCGGTGCTGAAAATTTCAGTCATTTAATGGAACGACAATGAACAGCCGGTAGAGTCGATACCTGTTGATTGGACGTCGATAAATTGAGTTTGAAATTGTTGAAAATTTGAAATGTTCTAAAAGAGCATTTTTGATTTGACACTCCATTCGATCTGTCATTTTGTTTATTTCGTTAATTCTAATTTGCACAAATTTCCCAATACTCAAGATTACAGATGACTGCTTGACCGACGAACATCGAGATTGTTTTTTCTCGAGGGACATTCAAGTTTCTGTTGAACCGACGAAAGATGCGTGTGGATGATCAAGATTTTTTTTTCTTTCAACGTATGGTGTGTCAGGAAGGAATTAGAATAAAAAACGAGAAAAACAAAAAGAAAAGTCAACGAAATCAATTAGGTAGTTAAGGTATTTGAGTGATAGAACAATTGAAAAATTGGTTGAAAAATCACTGGACAAGAAAAAATATCGAGGAACAAAAAAAGCAGAATCGTTCCGAACGATGAGAGTCGAAACGAACCGCAGATGCTCCTGCTGTCTTGACATTTTTGTTTATTGTGCCAAAGATCGTAATTTAATCTCGGACCGAGAGAACGTTTTCGTAAAAAAAAAAAGGAAAAAAGAAAAAAAGAAAATAAAATGAACAAAAAAAAGAGAAAGAAAGAGAACAACGTCGCGATAATATTACTTCGTTGTACTTGTTGCATGATTAATGTCCGTATATTTATAAATGTACGAAGATTTATGTGATCGTCGCACATGCATATCTCGCAACCAAAATTCATTTCTAACGAAACTCAATATCGTTTTAATTTTGCTCATTATTCGTAGCTCATACGAAGACTATTCGTTTGTTTTGCTGTTGAAAAAACGAATCTTAGCTTCGAATTTAAATAAAAAATATATTTCAATGACATTATTGACGCAAAAATGTCGAAAAAAACGATTCCAAGGAAATTCAAAGTTGCCTGCATCCAGACGTTCAATCGATACTATTAATTATTTTGTCACGTTGAAACTAAAAAATCAACGTTACTTCACAAGAAAGTGGAGACAATCTTGATTTTTGTCACTTTTACTAAGAATAATGTAAATTTTCATGATAATATAACGAAACCTCTTGAACAATCGGAAAATTTGACCAACAGTTTTTCCCACGCTTGTTTCTTTGCTTTAAAACGTCAAATTCTACTTTTATTGCTCCTGTTTTTTTTTTTTTTTTTTTTTTTTAATATAAAAACTTTCGAATGATTAGGGAGTCAATTGAGTTCTGGACAAAATCTATAAAAATGAAACATTAATGGGGTTATAAAAAACATCTTGGGTTAATCTTCTTTTCATGAAAACTCACATTTTCCTTAGTAATAATTACAAAATTTCAAGAATATCCCACAACTCTACTTTTTTGACGATGATTTCTCAGTTTTTACGTAACAATCATACAAACGGGATCGACGAGTCCAATTTTCGAAGTCTAATCGTTCATTGTCACATTAATTCGAAACTTTTTTTCGTTTCATAGAGTTTTCATCATTAAATATCAACCGAATATGACTTTTCCATACACCATTTTCTTCGTTATCGAAAAACGAAGAGAATGGTGTATGACAAAATCTTTTTATCGCATGCCAGGAACATTTTCTGCTACAGAGAACATTGGAATTCTTTTCGATCTCGTTGCAGAATTTACGGTCATAAAAATAGATCGTAGGACGTCTAGGGTCACTTCTCTCCCCATGGCAACTGAAATTCACAATTCCTTTGGCCATATTTGATTTTTGAATCCATCCAATAATCCCTCCTCACTTATTTATCGAATAACAAATTTATTACGATAAAAATTGAGGAGAAAATCAAAATAATAGAAACATTAAATAATCAAACGCACTGGACATGAAATATATTTATAATTTACGACACCGAGTGAGCTACGGTTTTGTAAATGATTTATCGTTTTCCAATGTTTTCAAATAGCAACATTAATTCTAAGAAATATCAAAATAGTGCCGAATTTTATTTTCGCCTATTTTATTCGTATGTTCGTAAAACGGGTGTGCGTGGAATTTGCTAAATTTATTATTCATATGATTATTATAACACGGAGATAATTAAAATTGAAAAAAAAAACCGTTCCAGCAATGGGAACGAAGGACAGTTTCGTATGTTGGGCACTTTTTACTGTCCAAAATGTTAATTTTCATGAGAAAAAATGAAAATTTCATTCATTGTGTTTAATAAAAATGCCAAAAATCGATTTTGCTCCATTTTTTTTTTTGCTCTTAACCTAATTTTTCCATTTCAATTATCTCCGTTTACACGTGTTCGCGTTCGCAGGATCCGATTGTCGAACGAAATATAGAATGAAAGAAAGAATGATTGGTTTGTAATACGAATAATGTACTTATTATATTAAAAAAAAAAAAAAAACATAGACAAATATAAATTGAGCTGTCATTTTGAAAACATAAATAAGAAAAACAACGAGTGCATGACAAATAGTTGAAAACGGAGAGGAACAAATGCCGATTACAATTTGTATCATATATTATTTCAACTCGAGACAAATTTGCACTCAAGTCGATCATCTTTTTAGTGCAAATGTTTCTCAGAAACCTCACCACCCAACCGATACTTTATAAGTCCGAAAATAAATGTGCACCATAATATATTTGGAATAATGATATGTACGAAAATACATTGAATATTGATCGACTTTTAGAAAATTAAAAAATAAATTGAGTATTTAAAAAAATGAAATGCATTTTTTTTTTCTAACGTTTCACCGATAATGATTATTCGTTTTCAGAAAACAATATTTTTCACATTTTTGTTTATTTTTCACATTTTTGTTTATTTTTCCATTTCTCCAAATTTGAGGACTATTCAACGCATTGAATTCATTATTTAACTGCTTTGTTGATATCAAGATTGCGTTGCTACGAAAATAAATAAACTTCCTTATGATTGATATTTTTAGCAATTTTTGCAAAAGGCAAATCACAAGTTATGTCATTGACGATTGGTCATTTTTTGTTCCTTCATTTCTTGAGAAGTTTTGTCGAATTAACGCTGTTATCGAATTTAACTCGAATTCAGTTGTTTATTTATTTTTTCAAACAGAAACCACCGTACAAAAATCTTTGGAAAAATGTTGTGTAATTCTTTGGAGTATTCCGAGCTCGTGAAAAAATGGTCATTCTAATGTTCATGGTAGTTCAGCAGTAAATCAATTTTTCACTGAAAAACTACAAAGTCTGAATTGGTACGTGATTTTGTTGCAATGATCAAATTCTGACTGTTCATTTTTTTTTACATTCATAAATGTCCCAAAGATCATTTAGAATATAACCGAAAAAACTAATTAAAATAAGTTTTCCGAAGTCAGATGAATAAATACAATCGAAAATAGTTGTTTCCTAAAAATCGTTGGTCTATTCAAAGTACTTTTGATTCTACGTAACTTGAGTTTGCAAAAGAGTGGAATTTCAATTGATCGATTATTCTAACATCGATGTAAATTGTAGATAAATTCCATCGAATCGGTGTATTAGTTTATTGATTTTTGATTCAATTTCCAACAACTTATCTACGAAAAAATATAAAGTTAAATCGATTACCAAATTTTTTTAATGAATCAAAAAGTATAAAATTTGAGAAAAAAAGAACGCGATTCAGCCGGCCATATTGTACGAGGAGATTTTGATATCAGTAAAAGCGATGCGCGACGGGCATCGAAAGAACGATATACACGAGAGAATGTGGAGGGCGTTACTTGGCGAGAGTAGACTCCATTTTGTAGAACGATGGAGGCGTACGTTTATGTTGTGGGGCGAGGAAGGTGGTGGGTTGCATTGATCAGTGTGGGTTGTCGAGATATGGGCAAAGGAGGGGCTTAGTAGTGTTTGACCAAGGCAAAAGGAGCTTTGTACGTTTGGCTGGTTTCTCTCGCTCGCGAGTCTTTCACCAGGTAACGACCAGGTAGTCAAACTCCTCGGGCAGTTAAAAACGCACTTCGAAACGCCCGTTCCCTCTCTTTCGCTCTTTTTATTATTTCTCACCCTCTCTCTCTCTCTCTCTCACTCTCACTCTCCCTTTATTCCTCTCTTTCTCTCTCACATAAACAAGAGGGAGACATATCGAGTACTTTTTCCTCCTCCCTCTACTGCCGTGAGCACGTTGGGTAGGGAAGAAAACATAGAGTTTGAGAAAACGATCCTCGTGGATGTGCCCATCAGGTTATCGTACACACTCGACCTGCCAGAGTTTCCAGTGACACGCGCGTGCTTCTGTTTTCTCTTACCGAGTGTTGTGCCAACCCCTTCAAAAAGCCGGTTCTCCAATTTTTCATATTTTTCCACCCCCTCCCTCGTGCCATATTTCTTCTTCGATCTTTGAATCTCGTGACTGTCTCCGAACCGAAAACATGTCTGCTCATTTCACTCCCAACTAGCTCTGCCCAGGATTTTATCAAATCACGTCTCTTTAACTCGGAAAACAAAATTTAGTGTACTCGTCATTTACGAGTTCGGTTTTTTTCGACAAAATTGTTCCATCGAGAAAAAAAAAGAACTTTCGAGGATTTTAAGTGCGACGAAGTGCGTCGATGATCAAGCGAATTGTTTTAATTGGATTTATGATTTATTCGCACTATCGGTTCATTGTTTCGTCAAATATTTTTGTACATGACTTCGACACTGTCAAATGAGCTTAATGTGTCGTATACTTGAAGAAAATAATGTGATTAAATCGTGTGTAGAAATTTAACGAGATGGGCGAAGCATTCAATGGATTTATGTAAATATTAACTATTTTTCTTCATTTCATTGATTCATTCAATCAGTGCGATCTTGTGTTTACTTTCATTCAACATTGTGATGAGGGACGAACCTCTGGTATCCACGATTTTACGCAGGAATCCTGAGGTTCTAGTTACGACGAAAAGTTTAATCAGTTTGTCATGATTCACGATGTTTGTAACGTGTCAAGTGCCATACTCTTGTTCGTCCTGGACTGGAACTTGAAGTAAAGATTCACGAAGACACAAATAAAAGTGATCGAGTCTTTAACTTTTCATGAATGAATAAAAAGTCACATTAGAACGAAATGAAACTTCGCTGAGAAACTTCGCAATGATCTCCACAAGTGACAGGATTATAAATATTAACGGTGCTATTAATATTCAATTAAAATTAAACGATGAGAAAAAAAACGAAATTCTAGTTGAAAAAACGACTTTACAATGTTAAAGACTTACAATACTTGAGCTGTCAGTGCAACGAACAAAAAAGATTGATGTATTCGAGATTACATAATTGAATACATTAGAGATAGAGAGAGTATTTTTGCCCGAGGTGTTGCTGCAGTTTGAATAGTTCAATTAGTGGGGTTTCGGACGAAAGTGTGCATCGGGGCGACCGGGTAAATTCAATTAGTGTCCACAAGGACAAAAAAAAGTGACAAATAATTAGTTTCTTTTATCACATTTTTTTATATTAATTTCATTGCTCCAGGGACTAAGTACGTGATGATTAAAGACGTGGATTAACGTCATCAGTTTTTCGATGAAACTGTTTTTTCTTCCTCGTGATCACTGTTCAATTTGACAGTTTTTTTTCTTCGGTTTTCTTTTTTTTTTCGAAATGCAACTTTTCGCTGAAACAAAGTTGAACTTTGGCCATTTTTCTTCTCCATTTTCCGACTGCTTTCATCTCAATGTTCCTCGACATCGTAAATTTTGTCATTGACATCGATCTAGTTACGCGGATTTGAATCAAAACATTCAACACATGTTTATTTTGGAGCAACAGTCAATAGTGCGCGATTAGTGTTGTGCTTTATTCTCCTCTTGTTCCTCTCAAGACAGAGGGAAAAAAACAACGACGACGACAATAAAAAAGGCTTAAACTTTGCCAATGGACCTCAGCATGACGCCGCGACGCCCGCCGGACGGCGTCGAGCTCCAAAAAACACGAGTAGCGAAGAGCGTTTTCAGCATAAGAAGCCTCGTTGACGTGGGCGATGCTGATCTGACCAGCAGCAACGATGACGAAAGAAACGTTGGTGAGTTACTTTTATTTTTTTTATTTTTTTTATTTTATTTTTGCTCTAAACTTTTATTAATTAACTTAACTCTCATCCATCCCGTTATTAGAAATAAATTTCAAAAAGAATGCTGCTTTTAACCATGATAAGATTAATCGTTTATTCGTTACCTTTGGTTTGTTGTTGTTTTTTTTAAGAAGAAGATTCGTAAACAAAAATTAAATCGAATTAAGTGATAGAATTAGAACTTTTACTCGAATTGAATCTGAAAACATTACTCCAATAAACAAAGTCATTTTGACACAAATTTTATTTCATGAATGGCCGAAATATTTGTAAACACAGATCATCGTTTTCGTATGATCTCTTCTGTCTTCATATACATCAGCGAACGTTAGGTTAATTGGCACCCAGACTAGAATTAATCAGGATAATTATTTCTTTGGTCGTATCAACGTTTGACTATGGTTCACGTTTATTTTTCTGGGAATCAATTCGAAATTTCCAATTATATATTTCAAATAATTACGATTTGTATAGAAAAAGATCGAACATTGTGTTGACGTTGGTATAAAATAAACAAGTGATAAATTTGATTACTTATTATCTTCATTCAAACGAAAAAAAAACGTTGAAATAATTGTGAAGAAGGACTTCGAAATAATAATTATTGAAATTATCTTCAAATTTGTTGGATTAAATGAATAATTGTGAAACCCAAACAAACGATAAAGAGAAAAAATTATAAATAGTGACTTTTGTTGAGAAAAAAAGAACAATAAAAAAAATTGCAATCGTCATTGAAGTATCATTACAGGTGTTAGTGAATCGTCTGCTTTTAAATCGCCCACCACTCCCTACTCTTTTCCTATCTTACTATTTAGTGAGGACACAGAAGTACATAAGTTTTCCACACGATAATACTTCAGAGGCACTATTGAGTGCTCGTCGTAGGCTTTCTAGTCCGAATTATATACAAATGTGTACAGGTCATTTAACAACAATTAGGAGAACCTCTGTCACTCGAACTTTGCTGTATATTCAATGAAAAAAAGTCAATTGAAAAGAAAGCAAAAATAAAAATAAATTAAAAACCTGAAAAATGAACAACAAAGAATCGAACCTCGTCGAAATAAAGTAAATGAAGAAAGTAACTCACGATTAATTACAGGTAAACTATTTTAATCGTGAAAAACCAAATTTCCTTCGAAACCAATAAAATTTCATTGAATCCCATTTCTTTGATAAAATTACTCGTTCTCTTATCTTCGATATTGAATCCTGTATATTGACTAATTTCGCACAGAATGACTCGTGTGTATTAGTATATGGGAACTCGTCGAGTCAACTTGACGATAACGCGTATTACTTTCAAGTGAAAATAAATGCTCGAATTAGCATCAAGTCTCGTTGGTAAGCGATAAGGTAAACGAGGCTTTGCTGATACGACCGATAAGGGAATCTCATTTCACGTCGCGTATACGCGATAATCATAACTACCTACATATTTATATCTATAGATATATATGTATATATCGAAAGAGCTAGTCAGTTCCATAGGGAGGAATAATTATGACGGGTTAACGGAATAATTAACGAATAATTGATACTCTGTAATATATCTCAAATACGTTCATTTTCGAATAATGTGAACCAGTTTGTAAAGAAAAAAAAAATGGAGAACAAAAAATGAGGTTACTCCGTAGGATGGTTGAGGTGGAAAAATTTTTGGACGAAGGAAAACTGAGTTGAAATTTTGACAAAAGATACATTTTTATCTCTGTTGTAAAACATTTATTTTATACAATTTGAACAGGAACAAAAATG
Organism: Campoletis sonorensis; assembly: GCA_013761285.1. Lineage (NCBI taxonomy): Eukaryota > Metazoa > Arthropoda > Insecta > Hymenoptera > Ichneumonidae > Campoletis > Campoletis sonorensis. Next base: position 770,351 of record JACEOJ010000138.1, read on the forward strand.
AAACCTATTCATTCGGTTGTGTAAACAAACAAAAAAACTACAATTTCGATTTATGGAAAAGATTTGTTTTATTTTTCATTTTTGCTAAACGAAGGATATGGAAGTTTGCTCAGTGGAAAAGGACGGTTTTGATCAGACATTATTAACTCGAGGGAGGAGAATATATACGTGTATAAGAAAACCCCATAAAGGGCGAGTTTGATAAAGAGGGTCTAACTTGGAATTTCATTGGATGCTCGTGTCTCGTGAGGGTTGTGTCCTCTATATCTCCTGTAGACACACCATTAACTTCTCCCTTTATTTCTACGAGGAAAAGAGAATATCGTTAACCACAACCCCGCCGAAGGCAGCATTTACCCCTTTTTGTGCCCCCGGTTCGCGTGACCCAAAGTTTTCATGTTCATTGGTTGGTTTTGTCTAATGAGACTATTCAATTTCATCTCATGCAATTATTTATTCGATCAAACGATGGAGTTGGGGAATAAAGGACTGGAAAGAAAAAAAGTATCGTAGAGAAATATGAATTTTTCTAGACATGAGAGCGTGCGTGGCCATCGTCGATGTCGTTCTTCGATCGATATTGAATCAATTGTCAAAAGATCAAACGTCAGAATCGGATTATTTATTGAATTAGAATATAAATGACTTTCATTAATAATCATCGTAACAATTCGTCACTAAAAATTATTCGGTGGTGATTCACATAATTGCAAAATTTGCAAAAAGTCAAACGACGGAAACAGAAATATATGAAAAAACCTGAAAATCCTTTCGAAATCAGTCTTTCCGAGCCAAGGTACATGTTAAGGGGTTAAAAATCGCATATATAACGTAGTACAAGCACGTAGAACGTCGCGATGCTCCGATCATAAATAATGTTGCTCGAGGGGCTTTACGCGTGCTTTATACGTGACTGGAAGCCGCTGATTGGTGGACCTTTCTCAAGAGAGAATGAGAGAGTCGCTAATTGTGTTTTATTAGCGCTCACTCCATCGTACAGCCTTCTCTCGTCTAAGGATATTTTACACCGCTAACTTTCTCCCTCTACTTGACCCTCCCTCTGTTTTTTCTTCTCTCTCTCTCTCTCTCTCTTTCCTTCTCTCTCTTTCTCGCTGGTTATCTTACCCTCCCGCACTTGGGATCAGGTACTTTGCTCATGCAACTTACCAGCTCGGATCTCACCTAACTAGCCCGAGACTCTTGGACTCTCGGACTGTGTACGACTAACTATAAACGACATTGTTATTACGGTAGGCTCATGTGCAACGTTTGTCCGGCGGGTGTGTTTGCATGCAGATACAACCTGTACGGATATAATATTTTCTTCAGTGGTTATTTATACACTAAAATATATACCGACCGAGAGATAGCCGCACAAAACGTCACCGCGTAAGCGAGATTCGTTGTGTTGGATCCTTCGGCAGATGCCACCGATTTTATGCGCCAAATGTATACTCGTTAGAGAATTGCTAACGAGCCTCACTCGTTCTGCCACAACAATCAATTTTATCGTTAGTGAGAAAAAAAAACGGTATTTTAATTTGATTCGATGTATTATTTTTGTAATTTTTATAGTGGATAATGAGGGGTCATACGTCATAATTTTTGACACTTCCGTGGAGTCTGGGAGGAATTTTGAGGGCATTTGACAACTCGAGCTTTTTTTTTCTTTCTTAAAACTGATAAATTCTCACGAAAAGTACACGAAATTTGACAGGATTTTTGTGCATTGAATAGAACACTCACTGGAGGAAGAGCATTGTCAATGTTCAGTTTTTTTGATAAAAAAATCAGCACCAATGTCATTAAAATCGCAGTTTTTACCTTTTGGACCATCATTTTGTTTTTTTGTTTTTTTCCAATTTTTTATGTTCGATGGTTGAATTCCGAGGATAGACGAAGTTCCTGTTCCTTAAGGATCTCCAGCAGAATGCGAGCATTATTTTCACATATTTGGTTCCCAAAAATCTATGAAATGCTTTCCAAGATAAATATTTTCAAATGCACAGTAATCGTTGACTTGTAAATAAGAATCACCTTTAAATAAAAACATTTTTTGCCGAGTGATTCCACCGACCTCTTAATCCTGCATCCTTAACTTTTTAAAGTCACTAATGACGTCAAAATTGTCTGTACATGTAAAAAATCAATTGTAACGTCTCCGGAATGACTATTATTAAAAACCAATCAATATCGAACGATTGAAATGGGTTTTTTTCCCAGGCCGATTGACCATGTTGAGTGTGTATAAACAGAAAATAGTTCATAAAATTCGCTTGTACGATTCTAATTAAAACCACGATTATAAGAGGTATGTGGAAAATTACAAAGATCTGTGATTGCTCTGCGAAACTGAGATTGACGAAACGAAACGAGAATGGTAATCGTCTAATCATCGTTCAATGATTTTTTCTTCTACTTTTTATTTCACGTTCTCCGACATACTTAAGGAGGTTTACTTAGGGTTGATCGCGAGGAGACTCGAACGAGTCTGCGCTCATCACGGGGCAGGGTCAGCCTCTCTTGTGAGAACGTTGAGATTCTGCTGCGTTTTTTTTTTTTTTTTTCTGCTTGCCCTCTCGCTTTGGACCGTGCTGGCGACTCTTATTACGTTGGTACAGAGTATAGAGTGGACGGCGGCACGGGCATGCCGGTGCAATCAAATAAATTAGTCGGAATTACGCGGGGCCCCCACGGATCTCTCTCAGCATAAAATATATATCTATACACACACATTGACACACAAAAAATGTGTGTAAATATATATATATATAAACATACATAGCAGCCATAGTTAAAGTCCGTTCTCGCCACCAATTAGCGAGCTTTATTCCAAGAGAAATCTGAACGTCCTACGGACTTTCCAAGAAATTCGCGCTAGGTGTGCATCACGTGTTTCATCACCTTAAGGGCTTGCACACTCTTAAAGAGCTCATACAAAATAAAAAATTTCCAAAAGATTTTTGTTTGATGGTGTAACCCTTTGAATATCATTTCTAAAAAAAAAATCCAGGAATCGACAACATATTGCAGTCATGAGACAATAGTTCTATCTTGATTTGACAAATGTTTCACGATCGAACTGTTTTTATCCAAAATGGTAATTCTAGAAACGGCAAAACTATTCGAAACCAGGAGAAATTTGGTACAGAAGAACTTTCCAAAATTATTTAGTCTTTGTCGAACAATTTTTCTTTTCAATTTGATAGTTTTCGTCATAGGAGTAGTAGAAAGGAATAAAAAATTGGCAAAATCTCGATTTTGTTTTTCTTTCCAAGTCCTCACTGTCAACCTGGAGAATTTTTTTTTTTAATTTTTCGGGTAAAAAAATTGCAGCAAATCGTCGTTTAAAAACTTCAACGACGACTCATCTAATGAATATTTAAAAATAAAATTTTCTACTTTCGTTTACCATCGTAGATGTTTAAAAATAATCAAACCGTTGTTTAAATACATAAGTTTATTCAGTATTTGAATAAAGATTGAAAAAATCGAAAAATGTTGAAAACGTGAAGTTCGAAGTCGAGTACATCAAAAATAAAACAACTGAATCGTTAAGTTCATAAATGAAGGAGGGTAATGGCGTGTATATTATGTACCGGTAGCGTGGAAAGAAGGAGGGTATCAATAATGAGGGGGTGGCGAGGAAGAAGTTTCGTTGTAAATTTACAATGTAGCGGGAAAAGCATCAACAACGTCTAAGGTGCACTATATTATCGGTTGTGAGTACTGATGTCATGGTTTTCAACATATCGAGTACATTAAACGTGTATTGATATCGTACATATGTATAGATTAATGTTAACATGAATATGTATATATTGATACATTGTGCACGAGTATTCTTCCGTGACGACGGTATTAGCCAATTGGGCCATTAATCGCTCCGTCGGTCCGAGACAACCGAAGCTTCCCATTCCGTAGAAGTAATTGCTAATCGCTAATTGCGAGCTCAAACACTCCATCCAATTAACTTTACGACGAGAGAGCGCTTCGGGGTTGCATTATCATAGCGATAGTGTATGTGTGTTCAACAGGATTGTTTTACCCTCGAGTATAATGCGCGTGTCTTCATAAAAATATGAATAAATATATTTCCATTGATCTATATGCATAGACATCTAATTATAATAAAATTGATGTTTTTCGGATTAAGTCATTTAGTTTTTGTGTTCGCTGTTTGATTCTCCGTATTAAATTAACAAACTTTTTCCTTCCAAATGTAAAGCCGTAGTAACTGAAACAATATCTACGTTTGTTTGTTGCAATAATTTGTGTTTATTTTTTTGCTATTAAACTTCAAAAACGTAATCAAATTCAATGATTTTCATTTGATTTCTTTTAGAATATGCAAAAAAGAGTTTAACATTTATGATACACGAATAATGGTGCTTTCTCTTTTGTTTAATAGCTCCCACTCGGCGCCATATTCGAGGAATCTCTCGAAACTGGCGCTATAATAAATGTAACAATAAATAATAACACGGGTTCGCTCGCGCCTAATGAAGTTTCGTTCCTCAACGAGAACCAAGAGTGAGGATAAAATTTCTGTTTTGAGTGCACGCACTTAACGCGGACGAGAGAATAACCCACGAAGGATAGTGAAGCCGCAAGAAACAGGGGGGGGGGGGGGGGGAAGGGAAATGAGATGCTGAGACCCCTTTCGATCAATTAGAGTTAATAAATGGGCGCCAGGAGCGGGGGCGAACATCAGACGTCCTCGGACTTTTAATACTTTTTACTTATTCTTTTGTTCGTACAAAACATTACATCGACAATGTTATTTTGTTTTTTTTTACCAACATTTTTACCGATTTTCTTCTCCTATTTTTTTGCACTTCTTCTCATTCGATTCTTTTCTTAGTTTTCTAAAATATTCCACAATAATTACTCCACGTAATCGTGCTTTTTTATATATAGAGAATTTTTTTAACTGTAAACGGATGTCGATATAGTTATGCTCGGGTTACTTCGAAGACGTTTCGATGCCAGTTGGTACGGGCGTCCGAAAAAGTTTTTTTGATATATGACTCAATAAAACGAGTCCTGAGGCGGAGCCCTCTCCTCCATCGGATAAATATCAAACGTAAAATGTTCACCTCGTTAACTTATATTCGGGGGTTTCGCGTTTCTCTCGGGTTTTCGTTACGAGAGATTCGTAAGTTCCGAGATGATCGCACGTTACGTGTGTGGATTTGAAACGGTTCGGATTTTATACGTGTTTATACACACATATATATGTGTATGTATATAAGCAATATAATGTATATACATATGTATGTGTATTTATATTTTATATAGGATTTTTGTGGCCAGGGCAAAACGGACGTGTGCCCCGTTTATATCGCCTTCTCTACCCCTTTTTAGCTTCTACCCGTTCCATCAGCCATAGGGACGCTGATGGAAACGCGCGGGCTCGCGCGGCAATTAAGAATTCTTGTAATTAATATCGAGCCAATTTTGCCAGAGCGCTCGAGGCATTTTTACGATATTCATTCGTTTTTCTTTCTTTTTCTTTTTGTTTTTTAACTTTCGCACAAACGGGATCATATCATTTTGGATCAGCACTTTTTTCCAGTTTCAAAGAAGGACTGATATTCCGGTGGAAAAGTTGTTGCGGGTCAAAATGCCCCGGTATGTCCACGAAGAGTTCATTGAGTCCTTAAACTTCTCTCTCTCTCTTTCTTCTTGTTTCTCCAATCATTACATTCTATAATCGCTGTGCACACCATTGCCCTCGGTTTTTACACCAGATGGCTTCTTGATTCGTGCGTGTAAACGAAGAAACCATTTTGCTTGCATCCCCACACGTCAGATATCATGAAAGGAGATTTGTTGAAAAAAAGAAAAAAAAACAAGATACAAGTGTATAAAACGATAAGTACTTTGGTTGCACATAAACGACGGCAGGAGTTCGCGCAAAACGATAAATAGTTGCAGGTCGTAAAACGTTTCATGCAACTTTTCTCCTCATGACAACGATCCAGTCTGAAGAATAAAAGAAAGAAAATAAATGAATAAATCAATGAAAAGAAATGCTTTACGATCATTTCTCCAATAGATTCAACGTCGAACATCCTACACGTATTTTTCAACACTCTTCTGCCATTTCCACTCAGACACAATAACACAGAAGATACAGAAAAAAATTCATTTGTTCTCGCCCATGCTGAACATAAATGACAAACCTTACCAAGGAAGAGCTCGCCCAAGCGTCAGTTTGCAATTCAATTCTTTTTTATTTATTTCTTTTATTAATATCTTTACGATGTGTCAAAAAGTCTTGCGTTATTATTTCTTTCCTCAGTCGAGGAGACAAGCTCGACGATGGACCAAAGAAACTGATAATTTAAACTTTTTTCTTCATCCTTATTTTCAATGGATGAAAAATTGTACAAATTTTTACGACCGTAAATGAATAAATCATTATTTAAATGACAGAGAAGAAAATACAATAAAACGAGAGTGACGTTTGTCCTTTTTGAGATGTTGCTTCTGTCCGACTCGAGCCATCGTACCTTTAAATTTTTTTTAAGACGTATTAGACGTAAAGAAAATTCGGAACCGAATTTCATGCAGAAGCCACCCAACGACTCCGGTGTCTCGTAAATCCGATTGGATCCACTCTCGACGAGAGATTCGTTATGATTCAACTTATTTTAAATATCTTCCGAAGCCGCGCAGTGAGTCTTTTTTTCGTCAGCCTAATATTTCTCATTGGAGATTTCAACGCCGGGCTGTAAGTAAAAAAACGAATTACCAAGCGTGTATACCGTCAAGTTTTGCAGTGTCAGCGTTAGTTTTAAAAACGTCGTTAATGATCCGTCTACTTGAAATCGTTTTGGATGCATTTACCTCTCCCTCTCTCTCTCTCTTTCTCTCCCTCTCTCTCTTTCTCTCTCTCTGAATATTTTTTTATCTCGACTCCTTCGCATTCTTGGCTCTTGGGAGTACGCGACACGCTTCAATACACGAAACAGCTTCCAGGCCAACTATCATCGTGTTCTTATTCTTACTGTATCATATATATATATATATGTATATATTTAGGCGATCGCTCTGAACGATCGGGGATACGCCCATAGCCTCCCAGAGATCGCGATCTACCGGAATCCACCAGTCTTCTCGTTTCCCTCCCATATTACATCAAGACACTTTTTTCTTTCTAGCCCGAACTAATTTCCATCAACTCCGCAGAGTAAAATCTCATCAGTATCGATCTCGACAACTGGAAACTTTGTTTATTCGATTTTTATAATCCTTCTTGTTATTCAATCGACTTTGCAAACAATTTTTTCTTCACGATCAACTGCAAGTGAGAGATAGTTTTATCTCTCGATTCATGAAACCTTTCAAGTTGATGAGGACCGTGGAATCTATTTGGCATTATCAATCCTTTGCGCTCTGATTAATACGATCGTTTTAATTAATTGGGAAAAGAATGTATGAATAAACTTTCTGCTTCGCGTTTTACTATTTTTGGAATATTTCCTAATTTCTGGTTTTAAAATTCCTAGTTACTTAGAGAATCAAATTTAAATGACGAATTGGCCAATAAATGTAAGAAATAAGTTTTTCATTGAAATTTCTAAATGACATTTAGTCGAATGTCATTTTTTGACATATTTTATAAGAGGATTCATGGTTCAAAAACATAATTATATTGTTTGTGTTTCGTACCAGTGACGCGTCAAAATAACAAAGATTTTTCAAATATTTATTTACTTTTGTTATTGTTTTATGTGAGAAATGCGCGCGGCACAGTTGTTTCAAGCTGAATGAAGGGTTTTTCTTCTCGTTCCGCAATTAGTTCCGAGCGACCGAGTAGCAATGTTCCACTTTCGGGGTCGAGTGTATTCATCGGCAAGGAGATATTTCCTCTGGGTGACCGCGCCGATTTGCCGGTGTTTGGAATGAAAATCGTACTTGAGTTATCGGTCAGCGTGTAATTACATTTTTCAATGAGCTATTCCCTCGACACTCTCTGATATCCGCGATGAAAGAAGAAGAAAAAACGGGTGTTGATTTTTCTAAAACTCTTCCGGGGCAACGAACCGATCACGGAGGTCTTAGCGATATTTCCGTTAATTGTTCTTCAGTCTGGATTTAAAAAAGAATAAGTAAAATGAACGAGAGGAGTCGACGGGAGACAACGTCAACGATAGTTTTTCATTTCCGTCATTTTTTTTCACTGTTAAATTCCACAAAAATAAAAAAATTAATTCATTATTTTCTTTTTCTTCAACTCTCAGTCAATAAAATACACTAATTTACACCCGACACTTGTAAATTAATAACTTGTAATTAAAAAATATATATAAATACAAATATACATAAATATATTCCGCGCAAATATATAGTCAAAGGATAAACACATGGACAAAATTAAAGCATCTTAAACCGGTGTAACGTCGGAGGAAATAAATTTATTGACATGCCATTAAGAACACGGTAAGTGGTCGTGGAGATCGCGCGCACGAGAGAGATCGACGGGTTTCTCGCGCCTCACAGAACTTGGCGTTTAACCCACCCAACACGGAAGTAACAAATCGGTGAAAGTGCTCGAAGAAAGAAAGAAATTGAAAAAAAAATGAAAAAAAACCGAAAAACAAATCAACGCTTTGATATTTACGAGAGTTAAACGCGTCACTCAACACGTGCTCTTATTGGCTCCTTTTTTTTGTCTCTCCTCAAGATTTTCTGCCTATAGATTTCCGAAGCTTGACAGAAATTAGTCCCAGTTCCATAATGTCAAGTGGAGACTGATCTCCATCCTGACGTTTTGTTTATTATTATTATTATCATCATTTTTATTTCAATTCGACATTCTCTGTATTAGGAGAGTATACGAAACGAGCAGGGTGCGAGTCTAGAGTGAAATATATACGTATATAAAAATCCATTAGAAAACACGAGTTAACACGATTAGAAGTTATCATTTGGAAGTCTCGTAGTGGGCGAGCTACGAGCAACTTTGACGCGTATTACGAACCGGAATATCTCCGAAAAAAAAGAAGAAAAAAAAGCATACATTTAAGCTTACGTGTACGGAATTTCTGAGTCTTGTTTGTGTGTTCGTGCTGAAAATGCCGGGAATACCAAAAGATATCTCAGTGGCACAAGGACACGAGTTTCCTAGTGTCTCTGTGCGGTCTTTTTTAGTTTCACTCTAAATTCGGTTGAGACAGAGGGGAGAAAAGAGATCTCCGAAAAATAAAAAGAAAACGTGACTAGACCACCTTAAAATCTTCACGACTATTCCTTCGGCTCGAATCGATAAGATATTTTCCAAAAAAGGATCTATTCGTTTAGAAAATTTGGAGAAGAAAAGGTTCGATCTTTTTCTTTGTTTCTTCGAAGCTTTTTCTTTGCTCTTTATCTGCTGCTTCGGAGGCTCCATACGTACTTGAAAATATATAAATTGACAAGAAAGCTTCCTCTGGTGAAAAACACGTTTGATACTTTTTTTCATCACTTTTACGAACCAAGTTCTTCACTATTTTGAAATGACTTCAAATTCTATTGGCTGGTGTATTTATATTTGTATATATTCAACGTTTACCTGGAAGTTTTGAGAGTTACGAGTGCACAATGGTCTCTTGTACAGAAGTCAGATAAACCGCATTAGTAAGTGATAGCTCGAGAGAGGAACTCGGTCTTTGATGACTCACCATCATTCTTACAGTCTCTGACTTTCCTCAATCGTTGACAGAATTCTTTCGATTTTTTTTTTTCTCAAATTTCAATTTCTACTTATAACTTTTCTCCAACTTGTAGAGGATTCTACGAGCAAGTCGTAAAGTAGTGAAATTACAATCTAGAGCTTGTAGATAAATTTGTAAATGTTGATTAAATGGAAAATTGAAATGTGGAAACACTTCTAATCGCAGACTATTTTGTATTAATGTAGCGAATCCCGCATAACGAGAGATATCCGATTCGGGTTAATGGATTCTCCGAATTTATTTCGCATGATTAATTTCACATGGAGTTCCTGATTGTGCGAAAGAGACGAGAGAAAAGCCCGCGGTCATGAGACGAGATTTTTTTCCTCTTCTGGTCACTACTTCCAAGCATCCCTTTTTTATCGCAACCACTCAGGATTTTTTGGAAGTTGTCGACACCTTATTAATATTTTTCGATAATGCATGAGCGTAAAAAGAATTATCTTCATTCCTTTTTATCATTTTCATACACGTTTTTATTATTCATGCATTCGAGTCGGCATCAGTCGTGATTAGAAATAATAACGAAATTTATAAGTCGTTGAAAAATTCATTATTAAATTATTGCATTCTGTAGTTGTAGTTTGAATGTAATGTTCAATGTAATTGTAACTACAATTGAACTAACTGCAATTAGATCGTTTCTCGGTAATTGTCGAAAAAATACTTCAGCCTCACATTTCTATTGACTGTCGTCTTCAAATCACAAAGTCTTTTGCTCAACAAACTCTTTCTCCCTCTCTCTATTTCTCTATCTTTCTCTCTTTCTTCCTCTCTTTCTCTCTTTTTCTTTCTTTCTCTCTCTTTTCTCCGAACATTTCACATAAATATAAGGAACGTGTAAGAATCGCGTCATATTACAACCGAGCTAGCGCGTCGAAGCATTAATTAGTGTTATCAGCATGACCGGTCTAAAACATCAAAGACACGAGAGAATGTTGGTAAGGTAAATTTTGATCCGAAGCAAGATTCTCGTTGTGTAGTATTCCCTTTCCAGTTCTTTCCACGCGCGTTCGTATTGAGTACAAAACTTGCTACGGCTCTGAGCGGATTCGTAATGAAGAGAAGTGGCGTGCGCGAAAAAGCTTCTGTAATATATACAGTTGTTAACCACTTTGAAATCATTGGCAATGTTCTTGAAAGCCGTTACACTCTCAGAACGAAAAGACGGATACAAAAGCGAGTCACAATAATTCATTTTTCTTTCGTTTTTTCAAGTGGCCAATCACCGGCTCTTTTATTCTCATGGGTACGCGAAGTGTGATGCTCACTCTCCTGGTCGAGTTCTCTCAAAGGGGAACCGCGAGGGAGATTGAAGTTGCATGCGCACGCAGGCTTCAATTTGTGTATAAATATAATTTATATTCTGCTGAAGGATGTGCCCTAATTATTTCACGTTACAGAAATATTTATCCCATCGCCAGCTTTCCTCACCATTTTATTAAGTCGCTGAATACATTTGAATCTCCTCTTTCTAATTTTTTGTCTACTATGAACTAAAACAATACTTTTTGCGATTTATTTTCATTTTTTCATCATCAACGACGAGAAGAAATCATCGTTTTTCTTTTTCTAGCACCAGTTGCTACAATAAGTTGATAAATTCGTCAATTAAAACAGACAATTAAAATTAATGTTTCAATTTTTATATACATTTTGATGTAAACAACACATAATTTAAGACAATCTTGAAAAAAGTTTTTTGCATTTACTTCGAAAGTAATTAAAAAATGTCTGCATTCCCGTTCAATTTTTCTCAGAAATTTTTCGGGTGTAATTATTTTTCAACAAAATATCATGAAACTGTAAAGAATCGTGTGAAGTTTAAGATGCCCAAATTTTTAATTCACTCCACATTCCGACTCCCACACATTATGACTTCCATAATTACACTATATTTCGTAATGCTCTGCTCCTAATATATAAGAGTGTCGTATCCACGATATGGACAATTATAATAATTCGTTCGTCCTCGTGCCCGGTGTCGAAGTAAAGATATCGCTATGAAATTAATTCCGCCTCGAGGAATCACGCTTTGCTTGCCAGAGTCATTTTTCTACAATGTAACGACTGTTGTATAAGTTGTCTCAAAGAACGAGAGAGTGAGAGAAAGAGAGAGTGAGAAAGGGAAAAAAATTATACACGTGTCTAATTACATCTGCAGTGAAAAACAGAAAAACGTGAGAGTTAAAATTACAACAAAAAAATGAAAAAAAAACCGAAGGGAATACGCGTAAAGCGAGTAGAACGTGAATATACGAAAAGTCGTAATAATGATTAAGTTAAAACGACATATAGAGATGTGTAAATCTTTCATCGAAATCTCCACAGAGAAAAAACAGAAGAAACGAGACTTATCCATCGTAGCATGACTCTTGGTGTTACGATATATATGAAAAATATAGGTGTTGTACATTGTACGTAATTACAGGAATGCCAGTAGCTTAATACACCTAATTAAAGCGATGAATATAACGCAATTTTCGAAAATGCTAGTCTTTTTTCTCGCTCTCTCTCTCTCTCTCTTCGTGCTCTTTTTTTATTTTGTATTTTGATTCCTCGTAATCTTTTTCGTGCCGATCTTCTGATTGAGATAAATTTAATGATCTCGTTGACGAGTTTTATTAAATATGGGGATGTTTGGAAAATCATGAAAAAACTTTGTGATTCGCAGAACTTGACGTGATCGTCGTTCGTCCGCGTCTGCCATGTTTCGTTATTAAACATCGTCGATGTCTGAATAATCGTCTGGCGGCTATAATCACGAGCAAAAACCATGGAAATGTTCACATGGAAATCACGTTCGATTTCTATACGTAAATAGCTCTCAATGGACTTTTTTCAATTTTTTTTTAATTCCTGGACAGTCTGATTCCAACCGTTGGTCTGTCTCGAAAATCCAACAATAATAAATCTTCATCGATAAATATCTCGAACATATTTCCTTCGTATCGTTACGCCCGAGGTGTGCCAACCAGCCGAAACTAAACGTTATTCGACCGTATCGTTCACTCCTATTTATTGTCTTTTTATCTGCATTTTATGCAAGAATGAAAGTGATTAAAAGACTGAAGAGTGTGAATTGGAGCTCGTAAACGTAGAATTCTTGATTAATCGTTCAAAATCACGGCAGACATAGAAAATGGATCGTAAATTTGTCAACGAATCATTATTGATGCCGATCATTTATAATATCATTCGCAAATTATTATAATTCAAGTTTGAAGTTCTAGTGAAAAGGCTTATTTCGATGAGTAAGTTGAAAAAATGTTTAAATTCAAAAACCTCACTCAGTTTTATGATCACAATAATTCCAGAGACGCAGGTTGAGTTTAAAGAAAATTTAAATCCACGTTAATTGAAGTGATGTCGATGAATGCATTTTCTTAGAAATCGATACGGGCGATCCATTCTATTTTATTTCGAATCCATATCCTTGGGTGCACACAATATTTAAAAATATATCTTGAATTAAAAAAGAAGATTTGCGAAGGCCAGGACGTTTGCAATGAATCGATAAAAATATCGTTAAAGAATATTGCAGGATGAATGAAAAAAAGTTGGTTATGGATCTGAGAAAAATAGTGCGGAAAATAAGCGATTCCTTCGAACCAATAATTCTCTTTCTATTTCTTCCGTTTTTTATCGATATTGCGCTCAGATCTCGTTCGTTCTGTTTAGCTCCTCCTTCTCATCGTCGCTGTGGTGGTTTTCATTGAAAATATAAAAATGATAGAAATCGAAGGGACGTGTTGCTGGAAACGATAAGGAATAAGATAAAAATGAAGAATAAAAATGGAAATAAAAGTAGGATCGAAGACTGAAGACGCAAAAGAATTTTGTCGTGCGATCAATTAAGAGTATATAATTGCTGCGGCGGCAAAGAGACGCGAGGAGCGCGAGGCGATCGCGAGCCACACGCTCTAACGTTCACGAAAAGGGATCCGCGAATTCCTACTCTCGTTCCCGAAGCGAACGTACCATCGGATTGGAATACCAATCGGTAGATCTCAAGAAAATAAGATAAAAAGGGAGAGAGAAATAAATAAAGAAAGCAGAGCGAATCGAAGTGAATCTCCGCTCGATATAAGTTACAGTACGCATTGTAAAAGACTCCATCTTGATACGCAGCATTAACCGGTTTTTCTTGAACTCACAATATTGTACTCATTTCTCCTTCCCCTTTCGTCGACTTTCCGCGTCTTGTTCTCCTTAGTACACGTTGATTCGAATAACCTGCCATTTTTTTATGCACCAACATCGGTGGATATTTATTATTGATAGAGAAGTTAGAAAAATAACTCACGAAATCTTTCTTCCCCGAAATTGTGACTTACGACCTTTCGTTTGTCAGGAATCGATTTGGAATCATGCATCAAACTAAAGAACTCCATGGCGATGAGTTTCTGCTAAATCGATCCAATTCTTCTCCACATTCTTGACGTAAAACACAGCTGTATGTCTAGATATAGATATATGTGTATATGTCTGGAGGTATTTCATTCCAGATTGGAATTTTCTCCTTTTACCCAGCTCCCTTCAATTTTTTCTTCCCATTCGTACATACTCTGTTCCCAACTGCCTCCACCGGTTTTTAACTGCTTCATCTATGTTGCTTAACAAATCTTTACAATCGTATATCTTGCCTCAGACACTCACGTTTATTGTCCAAATGTTTTGGCTAGTTAATCTGAGTTCTTGTTATTTATTGTTGGCTTAATATTTCCTCGATGGAGTCAATGATTACATTTTTAGTGAAGTTTTTCGTGGTTTATTTAAATAAACTTACTTTGATGTAAATATATTGATAAAAATTTGTCTGTTTCTTTTTCTTTTTCCGATCCATAAAAAGTATGGGACTCTGGTCAGCAATCAAAAGTTTTTTTCGTGCGCAGTTTCACTAAATCGAATCAAACGACAAGATGAAATTTTTTGATTTTTTTTTCAATAATGTGAACGTATTTTTCAATAAACAATAAACAAGTTTACGAAATAAAAATCAACAAAAAAAACTCAAGAAGATTCGAATTCATTCTGTTCAGAAAATCATCGCCGAAGACGGTATTTAAGGCGAAACAATCAGTTGAGCAGCAGTTTCTGTTCGAACGGTAAAAATAAAGAATCGTTTTGTACGTTTAACTATGTTTTGACCTGAAAAAATGTCATAATTAATAATAATTGAAGCATAAACGTTTCTCGTCGTAAATTTTATTATTCTTTCCAAGACCATAAAAAATCTGTATCCCTCATTCGACAACTGATGATATTGAATAAAATTGAAAATAATATTGACTTTTGAAAATATTGATCGAACGAATCCATAAAAACATGAAAAATAAAAATATAAAAAATATAAAAATGAAACCATAAAAAAGCTGTGCCCCTCATTATTCGACAACTGATGATATTGAATAAAATTGAAAATATTGATCGAATGAATCCGCGGTTATAACCTGGTTAGGAAGAATAAAAAAGCGGCGAATATTATTGAAAAAAGAGATGCTCGGTCGGTAGAGAAATGCATATAAAAATACAAGGCTTCGGTGGTGAGGGCGTGAGGGCCTGGAGGAAATAAATTAAGCAGAGAATTGGAAATGAAGCGCACACGCGGAGGTTGTTTCTTGGTGTGTTTGGTGAAGTCACGTAGAAAGAGAAGCGCGTCTCTGGAGAAAAACCATAGGCTGTAAATCATTACGAAATTATCTTCGTGCATAAACTCGAGTCCATTTGGGTGTCCCTAAGTGGGCGCCATGATTTTCGTTATATTCGACGACTATAAGAAGACGAAGACCGGCTAAAACTGGATCTTCGCTTTGGTCCTGGACCACGAACCGATTAATGCTCTCTTCTTATCGCCCGGTAAACAAATGACTTGCTTGACTCTTGATAGACTCCTTCTGCGCGTTTCAAACTAGAAACACACTTAACACAACAAAAAAAATAAAAAAAAATAAAACAGGATCTAAAATAAAACAAAATTTCACCTGGATTTTTGGAGATTCCGGAAATTCCGAAAGATTTTTCGATTATATGTGTCGCAAGCCCGCCATTTTCAATATTTACAGTTCCACATAAGATTTTGATCCAGTGATTGACTGAAATTTCTACAATTTATTTCCTGCTGTTGTCCTGGAAAAAAGTAGTAAACTGCATCGATCCTCTCTCATTTTCCTTGCATCATTGAGTCGTATGATGAATTAGACAATCCATCACAATTATTCGTTGGGTATGAAAATGATGCAAATGTCTCATTATTCCATAATTCATTCAGTCGCTGTAATGTTGACTATTCAAGTTTTCAATCATATTTCATACTTTCAAGATAAACCTCTGGAGTAGCGTGAGCCGAGTCCAGGCGCGCGTGCTGGGAATTTCTTTTTTGATTAAATTCTCTGATAGAATGTCGTGCAGAAGGTAATTTTTAGGTAAAAATAATTGTCCAGATTTGGGACCTGGTAATAGCAAAACTATTGTCCTGTGAAAAAAAAAATTAAAAATTAAAAATTAGAATTAAAAAGACTGCAAATTTGTAGAAATTAATCCAGTTTCAATTGATAAACTTGCAGTTGTAAATATATTTTCTCCAACGCAAGTCCATTAATTAACATTGTAATTTTTTCGTGTATACCTCGATCGTTGATTATTTAATTAACCGACTGTGAATAGCGATAACAAGGTCGATTGAGCGAGACTCTCTCACGTGTTTTGTAGACGTGATTTAGGTTGTGCTTGAGAGCACAAAGCGTATAATCACGATGCAAATCAAATGAATCGGCACGATAGATCGGAGAAGCAGAGCCAATTTTGTTCCAGTTAAATTTCAGTTTACCAAGTTAGCGAAAAGTTGGTAGATTCGTGTGGTTGGTGAGAGGGGCGTAGGTTGAAAATTTATTTACGTTACAACATCGAGTCAATACTCGAAAGGTCGTGACAGGGGTGAAAGTAACATTTTGTCCAGAGAATCCCAGTGGAAAATGAAGCACAAGCAGGAAAGTAGGAAAGAAAGAAAGAAAGAAAGAGAGCGCGATAACGTACATGCATGCGGAAGGTAATTGCAATTAGCATACATCACATTGGCGCGGTTTAACTTTGTAAGAGCACACTCGGTTGCACGCAAGCGTACAATGGCGTAGAACAATACGATGCGGCCTCGATGTGCATTCTCGATTCTAATGTAACGTCATTATTGTTCATTAGAATAAAACTTAATTAACAGTATTTTTTCATTACCTGATCAAAGCAGATGTAACAAAAAGTGGCAACATCAACAATGATTGAATTTTATGACGTTCAAATTTGCATCTTCGAACGAGCGAAACATTAACTGCGCTTACTTCTTTCAAGCACCACTCGGAGTCGAAAAAAAAAAGTTAACAATTAGAGAAAATTGATAACTTGAACGTCGTATTCTTGGACTGGATGAGCCACTTATTTTGGCTCAAAATCTTCATTTGTTAATCTTTCTGCAGATTTAATCAAAGAGGAAATTCATTTTTCAATCTTAATAGATAAATATTTGTGTGTATAATTGGCTGAGCTTCATGGAGTAGAAAAGTGTGCGTTGAACTAACTCGAATCCATATGAACGTTTGATGCATTTATCCCCCCGCCATGTTGACGCGGCAATTATAATTAACAGCAAAACAGGATCGTCGTAAAATGCAATTAAATATTATTATCTTTTCTCTAATGGTTGGTAGGGTGGATTGCGAGTGATGTTACGGCGTTCCAACGAACTCGTAGATATATTATAGGATCTTTATAATATCGAAGGAGAAAAGTGAGGGTCGGAGAGGCGGGGCGGGCGGCAAGGAAGTGAGAGAAGACGAGACAGATGTACGCGGAGAGTATCAAGCAACAGGCAAACGTGGACATATACATAATACATAGTTAATGTCGCAGCCAACATACATTTACGTATAAATAAACATAAAATAGGTAGTTAGGTCCAGAGGTAGAATCCTTAATCGTTCCGCATTGCTTTTCACCTCTTTTCCCGCGGGCTCTTCAAATCGAACATAATTCTGGAACAAGAGATGAAATTTTAGTTCGCAGAAAATGCATATTTTTTATGATAAACTTCATATAAATAAGCGTACGCATCCTTGTTATGGCTTTTTTATGATTCGAATCCTCGAATCAACTTTCATGAGGATTCTCCCCGAGCGATTGAGCTCAAATTTTAAAAAATAATATTAAAGTTCCTCCGGAGGAGCTGAGCTCGAATAAAAATCAGATGAAAATCAACGTACATTCCTAATATATTGAACGTATTAATTTCGTGTTGAACGACCTTGTGCTTTTTCAATCACTTTTTACGGTCTTCCATGACGATTTTTTTCGTTTATTTCATCATCTTCACTATCCTGATGAACTTATTTGACAGCGGCATTTTGAATGGACTTTAAAGCATCGTTTTGTTACTTCGATTTGTATGGAATTATGGCGGGGAATTGGTTCAAAGGTTCGATATACTATAGAAATGTAGGGTTTCGGCGAATGAAAAGTCCTGGGCTCTAAAAGTGTTGGTCATTGTTGCCTCGTCGATTAAATTTTTCTTATCCCAAGCATTGATCAAAAGAAACAAGGCTACTGCATTTTTATATTGCCTCAAGGCGTGACCAATGATATCGCTCATCATTATTCTCCCTTCGACATCTTCACTCGCGCGTTAAACAAAGAAATGAATACTTTTGTGTATACATGTGCGTGTATTTATGTTATACTTTTTTTTTCGTTTGTTTTTTCGTTACGAAGCATTCTCAAGTTTTTCGAACCCTTGGATCATCAGCTACTGATCGGTTCGTACCACAAAAGAATGTACTCGATCGCAAGATCGATTGGTGAAAAGTTATACTCCATTTTATATAAAACACAGACATACACGTCGACGTGAAGTAGCTAACGATTAAAAGTCACGTATCTGAAAGCAGCGAACGTGTAATATTCGATCTCTGAAGGGTAACATATAGAGAGAAATTGTGGCTTTCCCGAAGAAGGAAATAAACGATTATATAGAAGAGAAACGAGATGTGGTAGAGAGAATGGGAAGTTGAGTAAGACACAATAAAAATAAAAATAAAGAGATCGATAACCAATCTGCTGTATTAAAAATGATATCAAAATCATATTGTAAATTAATACGCGGTTAATTATTTCGTAACATATGAAAAATGGTTGATGCTCGAACCATTATGGAAGCGTTTGATTATTTCGGGAACGAAGAATATTAAAGAATATTAATACGAAAATTGAGGAAACGGTGTTACAAAGTCCAGGAGCCATTTCAAACGATCAGTCGGTTAAAAACTAAGAAAATAATGTTGAAAAAACGAAAAAATAACGAGACCGATTATTGAATATAGCGCGATGAAAGTCTGGAGCAAAGCGTGTTCATTGGTCGGCTCCATGACGCTCAAGTGAGCAGCCTCTTCTGTAATTGGTCACCACTCAATTGCCTCTCATTAGGTAACTGCCTGTTTTTTGCACGAGAAGCAAAACCATCCGAAAGCATACGCAAGATCGTGTATGCACTGCGTACGTGTATGCGAAGGTGCAACGTGTTCCGGTGAATCTTTGCATCCCCTTTTTCCCCTCTTTTTGCTCCTGATGATTCTTCTCCTGCGGACTCTCCGGAGCAAGGCGCGACTGGTTAATAAGACACCTCGTGCTTCAACATCGACCAAGAGTTGCTTCTCTCGTATGCGCATTAAAAATCTTCGGCATTGCGTCTCAGATTGGCCGAGGAGCGAGAAAATTGTTAGGGAATCATCATTTGATCAACATCTGCCAATTTTGTCTTGTGCCCTTTTTTTATACGAAACTCTATCGACTTTATAATCGTTGATGATGTAATTTGACACGAAGGCTCTGTATACTCTTTGTTTTCTCTTTTGTTATTGAGCAAAGAATGTAAAATAATAATAAAAAAGCTGTTATAATTGGAACACACGTGATCCGTTTAATCAGAATCCAAAATTCTTTTGAACGGATCAAATCAACACTTTCTCATTAATTTGAAAGTTTCACTTAATATCGTGAAATATGATTTTTCAATTCGAGAAATCTGTAACGAAAATATCGTAAATAGGGGAAATGTGAGCAATAGTGAACGTGTTTTCTCTGCATAATTTTCCATGGTTTATTGTTGTAGTTCGTCGTCTGCTAGAAAATGTCGAGGATCTAATTTGCGGAGGTTTACGGTTATGGGGAATGTAGATGTCGTCGTAAGGACTCGCGATATTCAAAATCCAGATTTTATTGGCTCAAGATATTCACTGGACTGTCGTGATGAATGAATAATTGAGAGATGAAATTACGATCGTAGAATGTTGTAATTGGCTTAGGAGAATATAAACACGTTCCAGTACTGATAGAAATAATTTTCATGGTTTTTTCTCCATAAAAAGGTGTTTTCTCCATTCCTTCATTACTGGGGATAAGTAAAAAAATGGTATTTAGATATGCGATATTTACGAGAACGCCCTGGACCGAGGAACGATGACTGTGGATTCTTTTTATCTCGTTTGGCGGTTTCCGGTGTCGAAGAGGATGGCGCTCGCTCGACTTCTTGTCGATCTACCACAGTGGTTCCTTCTCGGTCTCGTTCACTCTCTGCAGTCTTTTGCTCCTCCGTCGTTGGTCATTATATCGTTGTCGATCTTTTCCCCTTCGTAAAAGAGTTCACCGGCTAAATCTTGAGCTTCGCTCAAGAATCCACGAGGAAACGAACGGATCCTTAATTTGCGGATGTAATTTCAGCGTCACCGTTTTTTTCCTTATTTTTCTTTAGTTTTTTTTTCAGAGATATTCTCCGCCGGTGATTCTTAACCCTGTAACAAACTGCCCTTGTGCCAAAGCACCCTGAGATATACAAGAGAAAAAAAAACATTATTTTCTCTGTAGTGACTTTTTTGAACTGGTCGTACGTCAAAAAAAGTCTTTGTGTAATTATAAATCTCGTGCAAGGCTAAATATTCTTAAAAATACAGTCTCGACTCACTTAATTGAGTTAGTCCTCTGCGTGCTCCAATGTTGTTGTTATTGCTGTTTTTTTTGTCTTTCATTTTGATTTTTTCTCGTATAAAAACACTCGGCACGAATGGAGCTTAGCGGAGAATATCATACTGCGCTCGTTACGCGAATCATGTGGCCGAGATAAAATGATTAATGAGTCTTATATGTCTACGTCCATGGAATAAGTCCTCGGGTTATTTGCTTTTTCTTGTCACTGATGATCCCATCTATCATTTTCTTGAATGCTTTTCGCATCGCTGTTCTAGAATATACAGTTATTTATGATTCTTGTTGCTCTTGTTTTGCGTGTGTGTTTAAATGGCAAAACCGGATTAACGATTTTTGTTAAAATTAGGGGAGAGTGAAACACTCGTTATTTAGATCGAAAAGTGTGTTTTTTTAAAAATGATTTTAAATCACTAACCGACATTCTAAGCGTTTTCGTGGATCGGTGTTTGTTTATTAGAACAGAACAGATTGAAGATATGATTCGCGTCTTTTAATCATAATCAAATCAATGTGTTTTTTTTATTGATGGTCAGAATTCACTCACCGAATGAGGTTCTTGCAATTTTTCGTAAAAATCTCTTTTCGAAGGCCGGATGTACATAAAAATCGCTCAACGAATAATAATTCGTAACATATTTTTTCTGCACTCATCCCGTTTTGGTTCGATGTTAAAATATCAGTTTTAATGAGTTTGGGACAGGTTCGTTTTCATCACGCGTATGTTCTTCATACAGATGGGCAAAAAAAAGGAATAGAAAAATAAGGAAAAAGACATGTTTCACGTATGCACGGTTTCTCGGTGCGTCTTAACATCCGATGAATCTCGCGAGAGTTGATCGCGTTGCTCGCTTATTAAACTCTTGTTTACGACTAGCCTCTCACGGATCTCTCGTCGTACACGTGGTTTTGCCGCTGCTTGGTTATCTTCTACCAACACACTTTAGTCATCACAAGCTTTTCCAATCTCGTTAACACCGGCGCGGGGGAACGCGAGACATTTAACTGGACACGAGGCATCCCCTTTGCTTCCTCACTCCTTCTATCTTTAATTTTTCTCTCTCTCTCTCTCTCTCTCTCTCACTCACTCTCTCTGATTGGCTATAAACGATCGTTAACGAAGAGAATAATGGCACGTAGAGATCCCTGATCTGACATATTATTCCGGTGATATATCTGTTGGTACTCGCCAAACAGCAGGTCCATCAAGCAAGTCTGATGAACGAAATTACATATTTTTAAACTCATCACCTCCTCGTTACGTGAATGCATGTTTTTTTATTCTCATCATCTCTTTGGATGAAAATAATTTAATTCACACCCGGAAGTCTTCTCTTACGATGATTGATGCTCAGGCAGAATTAATTGATCGTATTACGAGATTTCATTTAAATTGAATTCATCAAAGTTGTCCAGCCTCGTACGAGTCTTTACTTTTATGATGTGCAATTCACTGTTTCGAAATAAACAGATAAATTAACGAAAAAAAACACAATTTTTCGGACCCGAGAGAATTCGAACCCTTGAAAATAAGTCTGGAAATTCGTCGAACAACATAAAAAAATCGTTGTGTTACAATTCACAAGCTTTTGCTGTAATGATGAGCAAAAAATGTTCTAAAATCACAGCAGGACTGAATGAATTATAAAGTGTGGCGAATTTCATAGCTTATCGAATCGTCTAATCGATTGCGTGGAATTAAGTTGTAATCAGAGAGGAAAATAAGTGAAGAAAACGTTCGTATAGGGATTTGAGTGCGTGTGTGTCAAAATAAAAGTTGGTCGGGTTAATGCGTGGCTTTCATGACGGTAGTAACTCAACTTAAGTAACGGGTGTATACTGTTCTTATCTGAAAGTGACTTCCTGTCGTCGTTTCTTTCTCCGTCGCACTTGGTTGGTTAGTGTTTCGTTGCTTTTGGAGTAAAAGAAGTAACCGCGGGAGATTGGTTGGTAACGCCACACAGTCGAGCGTGTGTACACGTGCGTAATTTGACTCTTCGTGTTTGAAGCCCTCACGCTTGAGAAAATGCGCGTAAATGAGACGTCCATAAAGAATACACACGTGAGTTAATCATTCGGCGAAGACATTGCGTATATTTATGTCCATTACCAGCAGCTATTTGCGCACGAATACTCGAATAAATGTGAAATATATATTTTTTATATCATAATACACTCGAAAGTTAAGGATGTATGGACGTTTTTGTGTGTGTGAGAGAGTAAAGAGAGAAATAGGGGTGGAAAGAATTGCACATGGCCAAGGCACGACGACCAGGTGTTTTATCAGCTAACATCCGGACGATATTCGATCCCTTTGAGTCTGAGAGCGAGAACTTCACGAACGAGATCTGAACCGAAATCATCGAAACCACAAATCGATCTCGAGATCACCGCAGCCTTCGAAGGGATCGAGACTCGCCATAAACTTCGGGCTGATTTATTATTTCTTATAATATTTCTATGCTGTTCGGCTCAACAAGACACTTTGGCATGTAAAAAAAGACGTTTTTTTGGGGCCACGAGTATTTTTGTAAAATAAATATCGCTTTGGAACAGTTTGGATTTTGTAAATGGATTTTATGATCCAATTTATCGGTCTTTGGAAGAGGAAGATTTTTTTTTTATCACTGGAAAGACGGAATGAGATCAAAATGTAGATTTTATCAATCGAGATTCTTGATTGCAAAAGGGATTTAGTCAGTTTTGCGCTCTACTTTTGTAGAAATGGTGGAATAATGAAAACGCGATAAGCTCATGATGTTGACGTTATCGAGGATGCGTCACCGAATCAGTTGTCACCGTTCGATCAAGCTTGTCAAAATGTAATACACATTAGAAGACTTTTTTGACAGGTGATTGCGACATTTTACCATTCAGAACTGTCCGAGTTACTCAAACTATTGGAATTTAACAATTTTTCATAATTTCAATGTAAAAGAATTACTGTGCGAATTTGACTTTGTGATCCTTGAATATTCAATGTTCAACGATAACATATCTGAAAATATTGCAAGAATAAAATGAATATTGTTGAGAAAATGTGAATAAAACGTTTATCGAGGTTAAAAATGTATTTGAAAGGCGAAATTTGTCATGAGTTCAAGTTGAAAACGGGGTTGTTGCTGAAAATTGAAATTTGTGCGTTCCCCGGAGATTGATGCCATAAATAATTAATAAGTGGTGCGTGCGTGTATGCCGCAGCAGATTAGTTCGAAAATTCGATCGTTTCGGTATAGCTGGTGGGCAAAAATGTTTGAATTTATGGGTTCTTGAGGGCTCTCTCTTGCTCTTCCAAGGAGCTATAAATTCAGATCTCATAAACACATGGAATTATAGCTTCACTGAAATTTTTCGCCAAAAATCAAAGATGAGTGGAATCCAAGGATGAAAAAGGGAGAATAAGAGGAAAAAAAAGGGGATGAAATTCCAGTAGCCCTGAGAAATTGAAGCCATCTATGTGGAATGACCAAAATCATTGCTTGTCTCGATCGAAATCGTAGAAACGCGAAAACGTTTCATTTTTTTACAATCCCAGATCGCCCGAGGGAAGAAGACTTTTGACTTGAGGCTAAAATCGAATTCATTTCTATGGACGTTAAAATTTCATAGACGCCTCGAAAGTATATTGAGAAACAAATAAAAAAACATAATAAAAACAAAAAATCGAAATATTAATAGACCATATTTTGAGCGCCGGCGCGTTGACGTCAGGTTTCCCGTTAATATCTGTTATACGTGTGGCCTTTTATATATATATATATATATAAAAGTATAATATGTGTACACGTGTGGTGTATTGCCTATAGCGAGAGGCACATAATTACAGGCTCGAATACATTGCTTACTGGGCTGGTGCACCCGAGCACGCCCTCTGTTCTCCTTCATTAAGACTCGGTGTAGACGGTAGCTGCCAGCTATATATCTATATACTGTGTCCACAGGTTATACATTTTACCTTTTTACCTTTATATCCTCAAACACTCGTCTCTAACCTGCCTCGAAATTTTTCGCCCTTTATATTTTACCATCCTATGAAATCCAAAACGAATGAAAGTCTCTCATCTTTCTCTCTAAATTTCATTTTAATCTTAAATTCTTCCGTCCGATCTTTTGCGCGGTAACTGCTGCTTCCAAAATACAATCTACAGGGGCAAGAGTTTCAATTATAATTAAGTACAAATATCGACATTGTTCATGGGTATGAAAAAAATTGGTGGAAATTTTATTACAGGTTAACTTAATGTTTGAATGTCTCGCACTTTTATAAATGGATCATGAATCATCAATCAGTCGGTACGAGACGAAAGACTCGATCACACATAATTTAACATGTTAAATTATGTCGTTTTAAGTCTTGGCCACGTCTGCAAAAGATCTGGACGTGGATCTATGTATATGTCCTGTAAATACATATACAAACACATATGATTTTATACCGATTGAGAATCGAACGTGGCGGGAATACATCCGCAAAATATGCCTTCGCCACCGCGAGGTCTATCATTTGTTAAGCTGGACAGCTTAGGCCCATCATCACGAGCAATCTCACTTGATTATTTTTGTCTACACATCAGTTACGAAAATCCTGAGCAGTTCGATGGATCGTAAAAATCATGAGGGAGCAAAGAAGAACGGAAATAAATCTATATATATATATATATACAAGTATCTTGCATTAAAAAAAAGGAGACGTAAGTGGTCGGCAAAAGATCGTGAATGGCAACGAAAGAAAAGAAGAAAGAAGAGGAAGAAAGAGAGAGAGAGAGAGAGAGAGAAAATGGTAACATCGAGGCAAGAGAGAATAAAACATTACAAAATAAATCGAATCTTATGGAACGTTTGACTTTGATTTTTGAATTTAGAAATTACAATAGTCGTCATTTGGAAGAGGAAAAAAATGGTCCAGGAAAGAAGAAATGTGGATGAAATCTTAGGGTGAAGAGAAGTGGAGGAACGAGGGGGCCCTATTTGTTTCGATTTTTTCCATGTGTTTATCTGTGTTTATGTTCATGGTCGAACGATCGAACTCGCGCGAGCTCAAATGGTCGAATTAAGGGTGCAATTGTGAAGAAAATAAAGGAGTCAAGAAGCGAGAGGAGGAGAACTCGCATGTGTGGACGAAGATCGATAAATGGATGGAAATCTTTCCAGAAATATAAAACGAATAAAAGGGTGTAAAAAGTCATATCGATATTGCTCGAATTCGGTTTTTCTTTTCACTAAAAAGGGCATTAGCTGAATTGCAAATTAAATAACTTCAAAATGGACTTTTTTTCTGTGTTATTTTGTTACATATTTAGTCCCACAACTTATTGCAAGAGTATTTTTAATTATTAATTAAATGCCATCATTATTTTTTACGATCACCATGGAAAGTAATTACGATTACTTTCCAAAGTGATTGTAATTACTTTCCAAACGAATGGAAATTGAATGTCAACAATCTGTAAAATCGACAGCATGGCACGTTGCTACAGATTCTTGAAGATGCCTCCAAACTGATCAGTGCAGTGTTTATTTTTTTATATTTATATATTATATCCACATATATATATACAAAGTTCATAATATGTATTGCGAAACGGATTCGTAGGGAACGAGCCGATAATGACGATGCGGATTTCGATGGCGTCAGACAGACTCATACCAATTTCATGGCAATTTACCCGCCACCACGTCGAAACAATGAGGAAACCCACCCCATCCACATATAACTCGTATTACCCACGCTCTCTTTCGATTAACTCTCTTTTATTCCTTGTACGAGTATTCCAGCAAAATGCTTGTGAATGAATTTCTTTTCGTTCTTCAAAACATCGACGACGCTTCTTTACAAACTATGAACCATTAAATACAACGATTTTTCAACTTCAAACTACTTTTTCTCTCCGTTTTACTAATTCGAGGTTCCCCACAACCGTTTTTTCCGAAATAAATAAGTTGTTAATGTCGTAGAATTATAAACCGGATATATTTATCGGTCTTTTTCGAAAATAAGAGAAACTACCGATTCCAATTTAAGGAACCTTCGATTTTTCGTTTCCGGACAAAAGGTCAGCCTCGCTGCTGTGTCCTATCATTAAACGAGAATCCTCCGACAAAACGTTGCTCTTTGTTTAGGCTTTTCTGGGTGGTCGAGAAAACAAATGGAAACATTTTTAGCTGGAAATCGGTTGGACGACGTTATATGTCAATTTTGGATTATTATTAAATTACCCAATTAATGCATCGTTATTTATAATTTGACAAACTTTTGTTGAGCTACTGGAGATGAAAAGAACTTTAGGTTCAACGAATTTTGAGAAATTTCTCAATAATTTTTTAACGCGAACATAATTGGCTGTACAGCAATCTCAACATTTATTAGGAACTCGATAAAAGCTCCTCCCTTGTTAAAAGGTCTTCGTACTATTTCACCCGACACTGATAATAATTCATCCGCGAGGTTCTCCTTTTCCTCCCCCCGCCTTCAACACGAATCAACCGCGAACTTTGAATTAGTTTCGAGTCCCTACGAAAGATACTGAAAGAGTGAGTAAGAAAGAGAAAGAGAGAAAGATGGACCCGGCGGGTATCGCGTTTCGATGAATCCATCGCGCGGCGCACGAGTCTCGTTAAGGGATTCGCGGAATTGAACGTTGAAATTAATTCGGTTTGTAAGAGGGGGCTCTTTCTACTGACTCGGTGCATGAAAAACCTCGAGAATTAAATCGCTGCGTAAAACACGATACAATCAAACATTTATATAATTGTTATTATTAATTATAGGAAGCTTATCGAATTTATTCTCGACAAAAATGTAATTTTCTCAACAAATAATACACTTCTGCAATGAATAATTTATCATTCAATCTAAACACAGAGCATTATTCATAAATTATGTTAATTTTCTCCTAAATCAAAGAATTTTAATTTAAAAAAGTTTAAAACCGTTTTATTTCTTTGGAGATCAAACTGTTAAGAATTTTCTATGTCTTTTGATACGAAAAAAAAGGAGAGAGAAGGAGAGAAAGGGACCAAAATATATACAGACGTGATGATTGTAATGGCAGCATAAATGGCGTTCTGGTCTCGCAAATCATCGGTCAGAGCACACCGGTCGATTGTCAAATTATCGATAATATCGCTAAACCAACAACGCCAAGAACGATATTTCTCGTGGGCACATGCTCATGTACCTCATCGTACTTATCGATTTTTCTAAGTGTATGTATGTATGTAAGTCTTTTGTGGTATGCCTTGAGAACCCAGAGATCCGAATCCCTCGGAAAGAAAACCGCAAGTCAAGATTGCGAGCCTGTAAAGCATTATATAGTGCTATATACATCGCAAAGTGTGCTCTGATATAATGTCTTGAAAATACATATGTATATATTTATATATTTATATATTTATGTATCTAGATATATTTATATTTATTTATTTACGTTGTAGGGCTTGAATTCCAAGAGCACGATTTTCGCGCACATGTTCACCTTTTCTTCGATGCCTCACACGAGCACTTATCGCAGTTGGATTAACTCAGTTTTTTTTCTTGGGACTTTACAGATATTTGTTTTCCTGCAATTGATTTTATTCTGTAAATTTCTATAAACAAATACAATTGTCGCTCTTTTTGAAATAAAAATAAAAATTTTAAATAAATTCAATGATTGACCGATATTCCATTGATTAAATGGTTGGTTATTGGAACTTTTGTTCATTTGTTTAATAATTTATAAGCATTTTCAGATTTTGCCGTGTGTAATTTAATGTTTTTAGAGATTTTTTATTTCGAAAGTGTTTTAACGATTTGATTTCACGAGATTGCAAGTAATGAACATTGCATGCATTCGAGATATAAAATCGAGACTATTGTTAAGGCGACGTTTTATCGCTTTGATTTCCTCGTCTGATATAAATCTCGTGTTTGAATCGCATGTACAATAAGACGGATATAATAAAATTCGCGTTTCAACAACGCCATAGAGTTTGTTCGAATAACTAAACGTCTCGTATCTCGACCGGAAGTTGTAAGTTTCGAGCTCTCTTACGAGGATGAATCGCTCGTCTCGTTGTCCTCGGTCCTCGTAAATCCGGACTCAATTGCACGTCAGTTGAATCCTCAGGATACTCTTTTGCTCGATGCACTTAGTGCGACCGGAAACGAAGCTTGTCTAATTTACAGCAGCAAGCAGCGTCGGACCTTACATACATTTCTTGGACTCATTTCTTTCGTGATCAACGATTTTATCCTCTGGTGAATGAATTATGAAAATCATCGGAATACTGATTTCTTGATTCTACCATTTTGTTGTTAAAAAAAAAAATATAATCATAGTTTGAAGAAAATGGGAGTCAAAACCGGAGGAAACGAGAGAAAAGTATTTAAAGAACAAATATTTTTTTAACCTTTTAATTTATAAGTTCGAAGCGATTCAGTAATTATTTTCGTACGAGTTTTAATATCAATTGTTAAGCAGCAAACACAACTTGGATAATTTTCCAAACTTTTATGTCAAAATTACGAAGTGTATCGATATTAACATCCAGGATGATTCGTAATTTTCTTTCGTCATGATTCCCGAAACTATGTAAGTTCATTTTTTTCATTTTTTCATCTCTCAAACGAACGATAAGCCAGAAGCTGGGATTAACCAATCAAACTCGCATTGCCACCTCACAATGGCTGACTTAATGAAGTATTGGGTCTCCGCGATCGAAGCACATACAGAAGAACGTTGATCATCTTCCGTTTTTGTACCACCTACTAATAAATACAGGACATTCTAGATCGAATGAACAATTTTTGACTTTGTTACGTGGGAAAAAATATAATTTATCGAAAATGAATGCAAGGGCGACAAGATTTTCATCAGAAAGGAGTGAATTAATCAAATTTTGAAAGTTTACGGTCGATGTTTTTCAAGATCATTCAAATTTTTTCACAATATTTCAGAAGATTCAATGAACAGCTTCAAAACGAATTAAAATAATTAATGAATCGGAACTTGAACTTGTTTTTTTTTATCAAATCACATGAACATCGGAACTTGACAAATAAAAATATGAAAAATCAGTAATTTATCGTAATTTTGGTTTCAAAAAAATCTGTTCTTTTTTTTTATTCCTGGAAACTCAAAACTCTTATTTCACGGTAGAAATTCTTCATCGGAGTTTATTTTTTTCCAGGATCTAAAAAATTCATTGAGAAGGAAATACTCAAAAACATGGGAGATTGAAAGTAACACGTTTCGGAATTCCCCATACATTAGAACCTTGTGCAGCACATGCTTTGATATTCTTTTTATTTACCGCCACCGCCGCCGCCACCGCCCGCAGTCAATGCAACTAACAATGACCAATACGTTCTCCGCGGGGTATTCGTATTTGAATAACTCCAGAGATCGAATCCTTTCAGCTTACTTAATACTTACATGTCTATATGTATGTATTCTAAATCATCACGAACTACCGAACAGAGAAAAAACGATTTGAGAGAAATCTCTCCCGTGAGTTGGATCGAGCTGGTGCGCTCTAAATTCGACACGCGCTCTCGGTGATATTATCGATTTAGTGTAATCGTTTTAGCGACGTGTATTTTCATCGAAATACATTACGTGAACTAATGTCAATTTTGTATTTACATCCGAAGCAGCAGTTTACTGAAAAAAAATTAAACTTTTGTTGAATAAATAAATCGAAATAAGTGTCAGGAAACTCTAGGGAACTGAAATAAAGAAATAATTAACAAAAATTACCGAAAAACAAACGACAATCAAAACTAAGAAGGGATCTGATCGTGTGAATTTTGTTTTTTTTTTTTTTTCAATCGAGTTCACTATCGATTTGTATGGATCTGAGCCTCGTTTCTGGATCGCAAAGATGAAGAGTTTTGGATGGTGTGTCGATGATGATTCGGCATAATGGAGAATCACCGTAGGAAGCTCGTACCCTTCTCCCTTTTTTTCTTATTACTCTTATTCATTTTCTTTCTCTCTCTCTTTCTTTTGGGGGAGATAATGAGATCGTCGTGACGTAATCGTTTCCTTTCACAGCAAACACGATTCAGTGGCGGTGAGAAAATTATTGCTACATCTAATTCGGGTGTACAAAAGATCGTAAGTTTTTCGGTAGCGTTGAATGGGCACGAAGAAAAAGAAGGAGAAAAAAATCGTGGAAAGAAATTGTTCAAGGGAGAAAAGGAACTAGTAAATTTGTTCTTTTTTCGTGTCTCGCGATATTGTCATTACGCTAGACGAAAATTATTGTCGTTAAGAACACATACAAACATCATTTTCATAATCTTCTTCCAGATCATAGAATTCACACTCAAACGAATAAGTATTTTATGCGAAATATAATCGACACTCGAATTAGGAATCGAAAATCGCGCTGTGGCAGCGAATCAAATAATGAAAATATTTATTTTCGAATTTATGTTTGAACACAATGTTGTCATTAATCTATAAGATGATCACGATTAACTGTTCTTTTCTTAAACAAGTATTTTTTTCTTCGTTGATACAAAAATTCATTTATTATAATCAATGGTTCATGATAAAGTGAGCAGAAAAAAAGAATTTTATGAAAATATTTTTTTATACAACTAGAATTTCAATAAACTTTTGTTTTATCCACGATTTTATCAACGATACATTTTTTTTATAGACTTCTAAACATTCTAAAGTCGATGGATTGTTTTTATTCTCCTTTAAAATTTCAAAATCATTCAAAAAAAATCTATTTATCGAGTAATAAGATCAATGTTTACGTTTTGGAAGTTTAAACAAAAAATTTCGTTCGAATTTCTATAAAATTGTGTTCTATCGACAAAATCAACGAAATTGGAGCATACAAAATTATTATTTTCAGTAATACAGAAATGAATGCGTTCAATTTAATGAATACATTTGTATTTATTTTGAAATTGAATTATTGTGAAGCCGACATTCACGAGTAAAGGCCCGGGTCGCGTGGTGGGGGCTTCCAAGAATTTTGGAGCGCTCCGGAAAATAAACATTAGGGCTATCAAGGGGAAATGGAAGGACGAGGGAAAAGGGGGCAGTCGGTAGCTAGACCTCGTGACGGACAGTCGAAAGACACTGAAAATCGAGTATCGCGTTCGAAGTAGAGTTTAAATAACATTAAAGTGTTTTTTTTCGATTGGTGTAGAAGCTTCAAAAAATAAAAAATTAATCTACGCAATTGAAAATTAAATCGAAACAAAATTTCGTGTTGAGGGGGTGTTACCTGAATGGCGAATGGTGGGGGAATTGGCGCGAGAAGAAACACGCGATAAACCTCGCGAGCATCGGTGCTCCGATGTCGAGCTGTCGTCATTTTCATTGGTCGTTTACGAGGGCTCGTGGGCGTGACCAACTTGCTCGTAATATCTCGTTCAGCAGGTTTTCTTTTTCCTTTCTCTTTTTGTCCTGCTGACGAGCCATCCTCTTCTCGCTTCCTCTCTCATGCTCTCTCCACTTTACCTGGTGAAGGTGCGCCGCACAGCGAAACTTCTTGTGTTGCGTGAATCCCGGTGGGGGAAAAGTGCCGCGGGTTCCATCCAACATCGCGGCACACCGGTTCACGCAGCCGCGGCGAACGGCTCTCAAAACAGAAACGCTCAGTCGTCGTTACGTTCCATCGTATCGTTTTCTTCATCACGGTTAAGAAAAAAAAAACAACAACAACAATAACAAAATTTCATTAAAAAACTCTTCGAATTTTCTCCACGATCGAAAATCAACGCGACAATAAAAAAAATTGAAAAAAATAGTTATGTTTTGAACATTTATCAAATTAACTATTATTTATAATCTTCTGAAGCGTTTTTTTTGCGAGCTTGAAAAAAAACCACGGGTTTCGCGCTCAGGGTGAAAACTTCGTATCCGAGTGAAGTGTCAACAAATTTTGTGCCCAAATCGAGCAAAAAAATTCATTCGAAATTTGAATTTTTGCAAAAAATATGCTTTTTTTTTATACAAAAATAAAACAATAAACTTTCGAGAGTACGTTTGAAGTGGAAGTTCAAAGCACCCGCGACGACGACGAATGTGTGTGCGTGTGTCAGTGTCTGTGTTTCATCGGTGATGTGAGAATGCAGTTGAGATAATTAGCGAAAAAAAATCGTCCGACATTTCTTGATATTTAAATAAATCGTTTGATTTTTGTTCACATTTCGGAACAATTCGGTCGAGCTCTTTTGAACTGCTTCTATGCACGAGTTAATTTGTTAAAAGGGATTGGAGCGACGGCAAGAATTCTCATCGAGACGATTTATTTATCTCGTTCGGCCGTAATCCGAGACTGAATTTGATTCTGTTTTTCCTTTTCTTGACGATCGCGCGATAGCAATTAATTTTTTTTTGTCATTTTAATGCAAAAGTGAGTGACGATAAAGCACGTGATTTGACGCAAACACGCGCCGCTCTCGGCGAAGAGCGAGTAATCCTGTCGACGCAGAAAGGTAAGTTATCACAAAAAAAAGATGAAAAAAACAAAGAAAAGAAAAACAGATTAGTGAGTAAGAAAAAAAAATGGAAATCTTTGGAAAACTTGATTGATTAAATATTCCAATCAATTATAATATTTAATTACGAAATAAGATTTCTCGTATCGTTGCACAAATGCGTTGCTGCGAGCTGAATTCATCAAAAATTCAGACACCCGTCGAATTAATCAAGAGCATTTAATTAATCGGACAAAGTTGATTTGCACAATGTTTTTGAAAAAAGGCGTTCAAACGAGTCTACGTGTGTTTGTGTTCACTTGACTGCATCGAACGATGAGTAATGCTAATTAGAATTATTAATGAGAATGACGAGTCAACGATGCAGAGGCTTAATGGATTTTTAAAGCGAGTTTTCGAGACGTATGTCCGACTGATGAATTTAGTACGAACCCACAAAATGTTGAAAAGTGTTTTTTCAAACATGTTCAATCGAACGATGTCTGTAACGTTATGAATTATGCGTTCGAATGATTTTTTTTTATAATCAAAAATCAACAGCTAGAAAATGGCTTATCAATCATTCCTCAATAAATCCAAATCTCACAATCCTCTGCAAGGATTTAATTCAAAAAGTATGGAAAAGTTTGAACAAATGGCAGCAGTTTGTCTATTTTCCTAAAACACGATTTTCGATCGTTCCGAATTTTATTTCTGTCTTTTTTTCATAAAAGTTGAGAGAAAAAAATATTTCTGTGCATCGCAATATCGATAAAAATCTTTTTTTTTGTATTACAAGTCGCAAGACAATAAAAAATATATTTAACAAAAAGCAACGAGTCTAATGAGCCTTTCGTGTCATTGTGACTGAAAAATCCCATATGTGTGTACCTTTGCTATGTGAACGCCTTGAGCTTTTGCTCAGCAATATCCTCAAGCTTTTTTATCCTGGTCGGGACTACTCATCTCAGAAACTCGTAATAAGCAAGCGTGGTCAATGATGGCGTCGAGAGAACCGCACGTCCACCCGCTTTTAATTGGATTTTATTAGACTAATTCATTTTCTTTGTTAGTGGCTGTGATATGTATATATAGATATATGTATATAACAGTATATATGTATATTATATATGAACATATATATAGAAATATATTGCAGAAAGAATATAACGGCTGAGGCGTGTGCTCGTCCTCACGGTCGCCCCTAAGGCGTGTCGATCCGTGAATTTTTATTTATTTACTCCTTTTATTATTATTTTCTTCTTCTCTTGTTCTTCTATGCATCATTCTTCGGGGTTTTTGCTTTATTTTCAACTTCTCGTTCCCCGGACCCACGAATATTTGCATATAAATAAAATAAGTCGGAGTCCTTCGAACGCGCGGAGGGTTTCGATGTTGTGAATTTGTTTTTTTTTTTTTTTGTTTTTCATTCGCTGGTTCGAAAGATCGTAAAATCATATTTTGGGGGATTTTTTTACGGTGTGGAATAATTTTATGAATTTTATGAATTTCCGAACGTCATTTTATAGTCAAGTTTTCTGTGATCCTACTCGTTTTTTTTTCTTTGCGCGCTATATTTATTTAACGGTTTACATTTTGCGCGGTTCGTGGGTCAAATAAAATTGTGCAGTAACTTGCAGTTCGATATTATGACAAAAATTTGTAATTTAAACAAATTTTTTCGAGGAAATTTTGATTTTCTATGCTCAACTTATTTCATCAATTATTCACAGAGGAATGGCTGGACTTATGAAAAAATGAAAAAGGCTTCCAGTCTGTAAAAAATATCGACCAAGAAGTTTTTTTTTTCTCACACAGCCTCATGGTCTATGATTAGAAAGCGACTAAATGCATGTTAACTAGCGCGATAAATGCCCAAGGAATTATTTTCATTATTGGAACTTACTTCGTTCTCTTTCGTTTTGGGTTAATTTTAATTTTTTTTTTTTTTCAATAATTTTTCCTTCAAAATATCGTGAAACTTGGGAATGTCTACGATCATTGTTGTGCCGAGAAATTATATAGTTCTCCGCTGGTTCACTT
Organism: Campoletis sonorensis; assembly: GCA_013761285.1. Classification (NCBI taxonomy): domain Eukaryota; kingdom Metazoa; phylum Arthropoda; class Insecta; order Hymenoptera; family Ichneumonidae; genus Campoletis; species Campoletis sonorensis. Next base: position 805,571 of record JACEOJ010000138.1, read on the forward strand.
GATAATTGTTGTCGGTTTTTATTTTCCGGGTTTAATAGACGTCATAGGCGACTGCACGCAAAATCTCTCTCGCCCATTACTCAATGCCATTTTCTTTCGTCTATATTTGTTAATCTCGTGGTCGTTCAATGAGGCGCGAAATTCTTCGTGCCACGCTTACACCAACAGGAAAAACATTACACTCTGTTCTCCAATATATTTCAGTCAATCGATTATTATTTTGTAACTTTGATCGCGTGCCTTCGCATAGACCAGGACCACAAAATTCTTTCTTGCAATAGACACTCCGCAATAATTCATAGCTTCGAATATTCGCCTATAAAAATCTCACTTACGTAATACAAAAAAGCGTGAAATTATTTTCCCTCGCCCACAATATTGATTATCCTCCGTTAAAGTTTTTTCTTTACTTCCACAATTTATCAGTCTCTTGTTCAAAGACGGTTAAACTTGTTTCTTTTAACTTTCGCTTTTTATGTGTTCCGGTATCTCGTTTACACGACAAATATTTGCGACAATAAAATTTATATCGAAAAAGGAAAAAAAATCATCTTTTTTTTTCATTCACGAACACTCGAAGTTCGATAATTTTCAAATTTTAAAAAGAAAGGGAAAAGACTTCACGATTTTTGTATTTCATCCAAATATATTTGGAAAAAGTAACAAAGTTTTAAAGTTTATTTTGTCCTACAAATTTTCGTTGACGCACGAATTCCAAACAATTATTTTTTTAATAGAATAACAAATTATTTTTATCTCTGGTTTGCATGAAATTTTGAAACCTTAGATAATGATATTAAACGAACATTATTGGTCGCATTTCTTCTACAATAACGAGCATATGATAATAATTTATTCACAGGAAAATATATTAAAACGTCCAAGCACAATAAGTGGTAAGAAAAATAAGAAATTGTTAGGCGCGAAAGCTTGAAGCTAATGGATGGTAATTATAGTTTGTGCCTCGGTTTCGAAACGAGCAATTCGATCATCAGGTTAAATATAAGGAATGACTATTATTATGATAATTTAATCGAGGTGAGATAAGAGTGCTTCAAAGTGTTCGTCTTATCGCTTTTAATGGATATATTGAAATTGTACAAACAGCAAGTTGATAAATACTATTAATAAATTGGGCACCTGGGGGACGAAAGGAATGATCTCTTTTCTTTGAGTTGAATAACTTTTCAGACAAATTATTAAATTTACTCGATTAATTATTTCACACTGATTCATTCTTCCATCGGGGCCAAGATTAATAATCCGTAAATGAAGCCGCAATGTGAAATCTCTCGTTAAACACTTTTTCTTTCCGATACACAAGACTTTGAGGAAATTTTTAAATCAACAAGCGTGAATGATCGAATAAATAGTATTGAATGGATCAAGTCACTTCCAAACGATAGTGGATTTTTGTGAAATATGTTTTTACAGTTTGATTCTTGCTGTGCAAGCTCCATTAATCTGATTATCTTATTTTTATCCATTTTATTATATTCTATTTTTAATTACACTCCGAACCTCACAATAACAAGCAAATTCATTTCAAAGTAAAAATACAAGTGTCACCTTTCAGACTTACGTAATTAATGATTCGAATTTACATAAATTCATTTTGAATTTGTATCGATAATACTTTATCCAATAAGCACAAGGGTAACGACCATTTTTCCACAAATTTTCCGTTCTTTGGACGAACTGTATGTTCGATGAAAATGTGAAAAATATGAAAAACCATGACCTGAAAAACCTGCCGAACGAAAGGGACAACGAATGAAAATAAAACTCGTTACTCTTTTGGTAGTTTCGAAGCGAAGAAAAAAAGGAAAAAAAAGAATTAACATTGAAAATTTGTCAGATAACTATCTCGACAGAGAATTCAATAGGCACCAAAGTGAGGGATCCACGAATTTATTTTCTTTCACTTGTTTCATTTGTTTTTTAAAGATCGTTGAAGGTGCGATGAGATTTGATGAGTAATGCACTCTGCTTCCATTTTTTTTTGTCCGAATCTCGCGTCACCAAAAGTTCTTTTCTTATATCGTCGTGGCCAACAAGTTGCTCCCAAAGCCGAGCTCTCCTGGACTTCAGTCCTCGCCGCGCTAAACCGATAGAGAGTCGAGCCCTCCCGTCCCATTAGCGTAATGGGACTCTGTTTCTCTGTATTCTTTCCTCGCTGTTGGTCTTTCTCGCTTACCCATAAAAACGCTTGTGTAATACTTTATCTAGAAATATCTCGTCCGGTCAACTTACAATCTAGGTCCTCCAAGTGCACTAGAAAGAAGGAACAAATTTTGACGATGCAGACGTCGTCGCGTTCTTCGAACGGTTGGAAAACTCATTTTGGAACTATTTTCACTCGATCGATATTTTTGTACGTAGCACTCAACGACTCGGAATAAATATGATTAAAAGAAAAATTGAATTCGAGTAAGAAATTTCAATAAGTTTATTATTAAAGTACAAAATAAACGTTTTGGAATGATTTAATGGATGAAAAAAAATGTTTTTCGAACATTCGAAACTTTCAGTGGCTGTTGGTTTCGAAATAGTTGAAAACATTTTTTTAAACTTGATAAAAATTGATTAGTTTTGTTATCATTCGGTGTAAAAGCCAAAGATTTGTGAGTGAACGAAAAAAATTGTTACGATTTATTTTTTTGCAGTAGTTCAATTGTTTATAAATTTGTGAAATAAAATACTGTTTACGAATGAAAATATTTTATAAATCTGTCTGTATACTTTGTGGTTCGGGAACCCAGGACTTTACTGTATAAGTTTAGCGATAGCGGGGGCAGGTTTTAATAAGAGAAGGATTGAGAGCTTCTCGTTCCATAAGGAGAGACATTGGGCTCGGATGAGAGAGTGAGAAGACAGAGGCTGGACGAGAGGAAGCAGATAGCAACAATAAATAACTTGTTTCTGTGTGGCGAGCGAGCGAGTGGCTAAAAGCATCGTCGCCGATGAAGAGTAAGAAAGAATCGAGGGTGTCTCGTGCCCCGAGAAAGAGAGAGAGACAGAACGAAAGAGAGAAAGAAAGAGAGAGAGAGAGAGAGAGAGAGAAAAAAGGAGATAGAACAGAGATTGGCCACAGGTACGAATGTTAATAATGCGTGAACGAAAAGAGAATCTCACTGAGTGCTTGGAAGAGACTTTCGTATTCTGATCGGCCACTTTTCTTTCTCCCGTTCTCCTGTCATACCCCCTTCAACTGTCGACTTACCGCAGTCTCCTGGACCACGAACTTTTGACTTTATTGAATATTAATATTAGATTAGAGTCGAAGGAAAAGCATCGAGCTTTTTATTTGAATTTTATCGAACATTCGATTGACCAAACGAATTCATTCGATCTATTTATAAAGCAGAAAACCCTTTCTTCTAATATTGAAGTAATTAAAACAAAAATCAATCCCACTAGAGACTAAATAATTACCAAAATATAAATTAAACTCTTCCATCTCTCTCTCTCTCTCTCTCTTCCTCCACATGATTATTCGAATAAAATAATATTTACCGAAACATCGACTTGTCGGAAGATTGCACAAATATCAAAAGAATAAAAGAAATCGCTTGTACACAGAAGAACGAATGATACACACCATCGTAAGGAATTAGGATGAAGAAAAAAAAGGGAAAAAAAGCGACTTATCTTTCGTAGAGATGCGGCAGTAAAAAATTTTTTTTACAACTGTCGTTCGCCGCCCTGTTATTTGCGGGGGTGGCCTTTTCGAGCGGAAGAGAAAGGAAGACAGAGACCCCATATTTGTGTCTCTCATGTTTTCTCGATTCTAGAGGGGTTTCAAGACGTTTATACTCTCGAAACTTTTCTCTACCTTTCCCTCTTCCTCTCTCTCTCTCCCTCTCTCTCCCTCTCTCTCATTCACTCTCAGTTCATTTTCTTTCTGTCTCCCTCTTCCACGCAGTTACTAATACCTCGAAGAGCTGAGAGGCAAAAGTAACAACCGGCTATCGATAACTGCCACTTACCCAACTCCATCACTTCCGGTTACGAACTACCGTTTATACGAGTTTACGGCCCACCAGTCACGTTCCTCTGTGACTTGGATATTTCTTCTCTCTCTCTCTCTCTCTTTCTTACTCTTTTACTCTGGATCTCTCACGCCTCTAGCTCTTCTTACCTGTTCATCTTTAATTATTTCTCTGTATTGAACTTCCCCCGTCGTTTTTTCTTCCGATACCGCATTTTTGACCCTCTTTCATCATTTCTCAGTCACTAGATAAAAAAATCGCTTTCATTTTGCAATTAATATTTTTATCGATCCTGTTAATCGGGGAGAAAGAAATCAACTGTTCCATTTCAACCACAATTTAATTTCGATGTTTTAGTCGTTTTATCAAAATCATTTCTAAACAATTGACAAAAACTCAAGGTTCTAACGTCACTGAGCCCTGAGCGAGAAATCGCATTTATTCACACACGATTTTTTGAACACATATTTATATATAAATTGCTATATGAATATTTTGTACGTCTATATGTCCATCGAGCTCTCGAGCGCCTGCTCGTACTTCGCGCCTCAGCGATAATTATGTTACGAAATTCTCACAACGTTAAAGCAATAATCGTGCGTGGAAAATCGTGATATTTCGTCACTAAATTAATCGATTTTATCATCGTGAGGAATGATACAAAACAATTGCGATAAAAATGATGTAATTACGTTTGAAGAAATAGTAAAACGCATGTTGCATAATTTTTCTTTTTTCTCGTTACATTTTCCATCTTTTATGCTACATTTAATTATTTTATAACTTTGTAAATAGTTAAATAACTTGGAGTTTAATTCCTTCGTGTGTGTGCGCGTGTGCATTGCTTACGAATTTGAAGGTAATCGCTTCAAAATTATGAATAAGTCACTCATTTATATTCCACGTGTTGGACATACACGAGAAATACCCTCATACATTGCTCGCCAATAATTTACCATGGCATTTAGATAAAAGTGTGCAGATAACGAAACTCGAAGTTTCTAGAGCCACTGGAACTAGCTCATCGCGTGGGTAACCCCCGTAATTTGACTTTTCATACTACATGTAAAATACCATTAACTCAATAACTCGACGTTAAACCAACATCTTGTTGCAAATTGTACGAAATAATTATTCTGACCGAGAGATAGAGACGTTTCGTTCGTATCTTTCATATCAAAAGCTCGTGACATAGAAAAAAAAATTATCGCTTGCAAGCGATTCTTTACTCGAATAAAAAATTACCAATTTTCAAAAATCTCACATTTATTGAATATTTTCCCAACCCATATCAATCAAATTAATAGTAAAAGAAAATTAAATTGAAGACAAAGTTCAAGAAACTGATTGAGTTTAGACAAAAATTGAATGAAAAATTCAATGATTCCAAAGTATTTGACAGACAAACAAATAAATCAAAAACGCAAATTTTTAAATCCGTAGTTTAAATCGAACTACAGTTTGAAATTCAAAGTGAACCTCGTAACTAGTCAAATTTAGATAAAAATGAAACTAATTGAAAAATCGATAGATCCCAAAGTTTCCGTTTACAAGACATTCAAAATTTGTCGATATACCCAAGCAAACAAACAAAAAAACAGGGTAAAATAAAAATTCTGCAGTTGAAAAATGAATGGATTCAACATTCGAGTAAAAATGAAACTGCAATATTTGGTCACTATCTTCGATACGAAGATATTTTCGTATCGTCTGATCGATTAAAACAATGGATCAAAATTAATCTGATAAGAAATATGGTACTGCGGAGGACCAGCAGCGGATTCATACCTCATACGAAAAATAATTACTGATGGCAAATAGAAAGAAAAAGGGTTTTAAAGCTCACGTTACACGGTATACATATTTAGCATGCTTGGAACCGATTTCTTAGTCCCTCAGTTCATACACACAAGAAAGACGAGCTTGGCCACTGCGAGTATGCGTAATAACGTGCAAATTTATTCCTCCGCCACGCTCGCTCGTTTACGTCACGTATAATCCAACGTAACGCTTCGGGCGTCCCTCGCGTCCCTTATACTATGTTATATTATTTTTTATAATCGTACGAGCTTGTATACACTGTAACTTTAATATATTTATATATATATTTATGAATATATATGTTCTATGTACGTACAATATACTACAAGAGCGTATCAATTAACCCTGCGAAAGTGCCGCGGGTTATCGCACACCCACGGCGTTTCACTGACGCGAAGAAGAATCGTTTTTCCTGCCGCGAGGCACCTTCAATTTATCCTTTAATAATGAAAAATTGCTTGATTGGCCATTAGCAATTACACGCCGGATCTTTCCCCTTATATACATATTTGGATCCCTCAAGTATTACATAATACCGTGAGATATTCTCCATTTTGCTTGAATTTATGAATATAGTTATACGCGAACATTAGAAAATATATTCAAAACCGCATACAACGTCGATTGGTTAAATGCCTCCATCGAATTGTCGACCCAAACTGTATATATTATGAGAATTAAAACAAAATTACAAATTATTATATCGCAGCACTTGCTATTGGATCGGGAAATAATGAAAATTATTGAAAAAAATGGTTAATTTTTATATAATTATTTATTCAAATAACATTTCCAACTGATTTTCAAAGCTCAGCCCATCACTGATATTAAAATGACCGATATGAATACACGTTTAAAAAGATATATCGTTCGGTTGAGTGTTCTGAGTTATCTTCTCGTGCTTGGTAACGAAATTATGGACTTGCAATAATATCCACCGATGCATATAATGTATAGGATCGGGGAATATATGTTGGTTAGAGAGGCGCAGAGAGAAGGAGTGAGTGCTCGTTGGTTTTACGAGTGAGCGTTATAGGTAAAGTTAACGAGAGTCATTGGCACAAGCGTTTCTCGCAGATACAACATCACGCAGTGTTTTTCAGCTGCTGATGATCGTGTAAAAGGTTGGAGGGAAAGAGGAAAAAAAGGAAAGAGAAGAAATAAAGAGGAGAAGAAAACATACGGGTTACCGGTTTTTTGTCCCATCAGCCAATGCGCAATGCGATGTTATGAAGTGGTAAAGTAAATGGAAAAATTCACACTCGATACACCGAGACGAAAAAGTGACGGTTAATAAAAACAGTGTTAAGCTGTTGTACCTAGAGGATTAATTGAGTTCACAGAAGTCATCGTTCGTATCTTAATCATTATTTAATCGTCAGTCGATGAACAATAATAATGAATTACAAAAATATCTGCTCTCTCTTGATCGTGATCGATCCTAGAAACTGATTTGCATTTGAAATTCCATTTCGTCGACTTTTGACAAGGAAATAAACCAGGAGGAGTGTAGAATTTTTTGTAAGATGGATCCTCGCACGTGCTACAGGAAAAAATCACCATCGATCATTTAGAAAGCTGACAAAAAAAGCAGACAAATAAATTGTGCAGTAAAAATCAACATATTAACGTGCCTGACTGTTGGAAAGGTTCGGTGCTTACCAGACAAGCCAAGCTTTACCTGCAATCGTGTAATAATTTATTAGCTATTTGCGCATTTGCTTCGAAAGTATTTTACTCTGACTGAATGGTAAATGTGGATGTGTGCGTTGTTTTCTTTACCGATGTTTCATCAAGTGGGCAAAAGGGAGGAAGATAAAAAGAGAAAAACAAAAAAAAAAAACAAAGAGATGGAGGATTTGGTGGAATGAGAAATACGCCAGAGAGGAAAGGAAGGAGGAAAATTAGCTGCATGGTGGCAGGTAGTGGTTAGCTCGAGTGAGCTCCCAGTTAATGACAACCCCTGCCAGCCCGCGAACCTGCCTTTTGCCCTGCCTATTCCATGCATCAGCTGTCCACCATTTATTCTTCGCTCCCGGAGCCCACAACCCGAGAATAACGTTTTGCCATATACTACTTCTCTCTTCCTTTATCATTCTTTTTCACTCTCTCCCTTACTCTCGCCTTCATTTCGACTTACCAATCTCGATCTCACTCCCTACCGCCTTTTCTCGCGATTCTGAATGAGAGATCGCATTATAAATCCTACCCGTACCTAATATCCTACCTGCTGCTTCTAATCACCCCCGAATTAGCCCAAAACTTCCGACGAGATCCTTCTCGCTGACAACGCCTTCGAGCACTAAGCGATTAGCGCACCATGACGAATTATCACGATCCAAATCGTCTTTTGGAACTCTTCTCATGAAAAAAGATCATTCCATCTATGGTTTTCTGAAGAAAAAAAAAGAAAATAACTTAAAAGCAATTTTATTCGTACTAAGATTTTACTCTAATTTTTACTGCTTACTAAGATTTTACTCTCATTTTCAAAGCAATTTTTCAATGTTTTCACATAGAATTTCGTTCGTACTTTTTGAATTTTTCTAGTGGATTAAAATCCACAAAAATATATGTACATCCGTGCTTACCTGTGGGTTTTTTTTTTTTTTTTTTAAATTAAATGTACATGCACTTTGAGACTCTTGTTCCCGGGCTATTACAAACTCTAATTATGAGCTGGTTGGCCATCCAACTATGGCCCCCACGAAGAAAGGCCAGAGTTCATCATTCAACCTTGCCTGTGGCGAACCTTTCGCGGCTTCAACATTGACGCAAATCTTCTACGATCTTGTAACAGAATCTCTTGTACGCTTATCAGGATTTGCTTTGGATGTGCTCATTCGTTCCTGTTCGTACCAACAAACATTCTTTTTTCCAAGTGTTTCTCACGTGGCAGAGGAAGTGGACGGTTCGAAAGCTTAGGGATTTGGGGGGCTAACGAAATTTAAGTTTCGATCTAAAGTAAGTTATTTGAATAACCATTTTTCTGGAAATTCGAACATTTGAATATAGATTTTTAGAAAAATCATGTACAGAAGTACGAGCTTGAAAATGCAGAGAATCGAAAAGAGCTTGAATTAACTTTTTGTTGTCGTGAGGAGAGCTCAATAGTTCCGGCCTACAATAGGCAGATAATTTGGTGTATATAGCAGAAGCTTACACGTGCACAGTTGCCAAGTACGATAAACAAATAGAAACAGACATACATCGAGGTAAAAGTCGGTTCGAGCTCAAAGGGTAAAAAGTGTATTTCCTCCTGTGCACTTTTGTACTGTTGGCCAAACCCGCACGGCGTCACAGACTGAGGAGAGCAAAAAAAACAGCAGCAGGAAGAAAAAAACCTCGTGTTTCTGTGCGGTGGAAACGAAATTTCGTGGCTAATTGAGTTTCGACACGCGAGAATGCTTTTCACGTGCTCCAAAGTAGCTTTGTATGTATCTACAGGTGTGGTTCTAGAATAAATGACTTATATATATGTAGCTATAGTTTAATACGAATTGAAGGTGTGCAAAGGTATTAGTGACAATGTATATAGTCGCCAGGGAAACGCTCGGAGTGCGGGTGTTGAACGAACGACAAAGGGATTGGTGGAAGGCGCGGAATTTCTCTTTGTTCTTCCGCCCGTATACTTGGCTCTATTTTCTATTTTTTCGTTTCTTTCATTTCTTTTTCGTTTTTTTATTCAACTGTAAAAAATAGTCGGGAAGCTGTAGTAAACACACGTGTGTAAAAAAAAAACTGATAACGGAGCTCGTGCAGAACGTATTCTGCTTCTTCCACTTGAGGCTCAACAACAACAAAAAAAGCTCAGAATTGCTACGACTAGCTGTTTGCTACTGTATTTGTCGATCGTTCGCTAACACGATTAAAGTCGAAGATAGACACAAGCCACACTCGCACACGTATAACTATATTCTTATTTACTTCTCCGACATCGATCGACGATCACGATATTCCTGAGTCTCCTTTTCATTCGAACGTCTTCATCAAGACGGAAAATACATTGACCATCCTGGGAGTTTGGTCAACGTTTGTGCGTATGAAAGAAAGAGAGTGAAAGAAAAAGAAGAAATGAGATAAAAAACATGGACGAGTACTTCTTGCTGACAGTCTCGAGAAGATATAGAAGTTTGTTTGCTAACATCAACGAGCTGGGCTGGTTGATGTATGATGAACAAAAGCTACTAAACAGGGATCGAAAGTCGTTCAGAAGTCTGATTCATAAAAAAAAAGATCATTCTGTCGGTAATATGGTTCGTTTGTGATGTTGAAATTTACCGATGGGTTAGTCGTAATTAAGTAGGTAAAAAAATTGGTGTCTTTTGTCCTTTAACCTGAGGAGGACCTCGAATCTCCAGTGTTCACACAAAAATCTGATGGAAATGATCGTGAATACTAAAATTTCGGGGATGATTTTCCATGTTAAATGTGCCATAAACTGTATCTCTTTAACTGGCAAAAAGAGAGTGAACGGTGCACAAGATTGAAAAGCTCTTTTCCAAAGTGTCGTCACGTAAATAAGAATCGAAGATGTACAGCTGTTTTATTCATGAGAAACGTTTGCGGTACCGGTTGATACGAGAACTTGGAGGGTTTCTCAAGATCAAGAATCACATAAGTAGCCGTATAAGCATGTTAAAGAAAAAGAAATATGATGAAAGAAAAAGGAAGAAAAGAAACGGTGAAGGAAAGAA